>CM073760.1:79155310-79684468 GCA_037127475.1 Arma custos
AGATAGAAACTACAAAACAGGGTACAAAATATGGTAGAGATTGTACAGTTTCATGGACAATTCTCTTCAGCCCTCATGTTTTTTCCTCAATAAAAAGTACCCACTTTATAATTCAGGGAGAGGTCCGTTAGGGTTCGAAGATCTCAGAAGCCCCATTCTTGGCTGTTGGTATATTATATAATCGATCTGCCATTGCGGGATTTGAACCGAGAACTTTGAGCACAGTAACACGCTCTACATAGATGCTCAGATTCCCCACTTTCCAATACAGAAATAGAAAAGAAAAACGTTATAATCGAATAGTTTGGAATAAAAAACTGGCGAAAGTCGATGTATGACCATTAAAAGATTTAATCAATCTCAGCTGATATCAAGTTAATCCGTCAGGTTTTTCCCTCAGTTTATGATACCCACTTAATAGACACTGGGTGAGCCCCAGAAGGTTCTGAACATCCCTCATGGTTTAAATAATTCATAAATAATGTTTGCAGTTTAAATAATTATTTATCTTCCACACTGGTATTTGAGCACAATACATTCAGTACTGCACTTCAGCTACACTCACTGACCTACTCTGCTCCCTAATTTCAACTTTTGTTGTGTATGAATATACCAAATTTATTTTTCTCGTTAAATTCATATAAGTAAGTTTATGTTGGCGGTTACTTGTAGTGAAGAAAAATGTTTTATAAATACTTCTTCGAATTAGTTCGTCTCTGATCGAAGCGTTTTCCATAGAGTCGAATTCATCCAATTAGACGAGAGGAACGACGCAAAGAGCTATATGGCGACATGTAGGACTCTTATAACAACTACAGTATAGTTTTATGGCGGCGAAAAATAATCCCTTATTAAGGCCATGACGGGCTGGAATACGAGCTCCGGGAAACTTCCAGAACTAGTTCTCATAAACATATCTACTTCGCTTCTGGAAGGACCTCTACACGTCCCTATATCCTCTATCAACCTTACAACTCAATAACTTGTCGGTATATAAGAAGCATATAAACCTCAATACTATAGCTATGATTAAGCAATTGTTTAAAAGTGTTCCATAATTATAAATAAAGCTAATTAGTTAAATAATTAATAATACTATTCCATTATTTATTAACAAGTATGTATGATTAAATAGTATCATATTTTAATCAATAAAAATGTGCATAACTCAGTTGAAAGACAGTTGAAATCACGTGGTCCTTCCTAGGCCGATACGAAAGAAAATCAAGCAAAACTCGAGAATGCACAAATTATTGATTAGAATGCAATAGCAGGCAAACCAAGCCTCAAGTCTCTGAAATGTTAATAATATTTTGATGATGCTAGAATTTAAGAGCCGCTGACTGGTTAGTTTTTACAGTACTATTTTAGAGACTTAAGCATCGCTTGTTTTCTATTGCATTTTAATCAAAAATTTCTGTATTCTTCAGTTTTTGAATTTTTCATTTTCCATAAATTTATAATTAAATTAAATTAAAAATTAAAAATTAAAAATTAAATTAAAAAATATATTATTATAAAAAGCATAATGAGGTGACACATAGTGTTTGAAAGAGGACATGAACATTAATTTTAATGATATTATCTCTGGTATATTAGAATCTTTATTACAAGTTTATCTTTAATTTTCTGCCGTAAAATTATAATAAGTATTTATGAATTTAGAAAATCAAGAAACAAAACTTCTTCGTCGGAGAAATCTATTTCCGTAGTGTGCATTTACAGCCTGCAATCGATTGTAAAAAATAATGATAAAATATAAAATAGAATATATACACCTATTTAAAATCCACTGCGACCTATGAAGTCTTAGGCTCAGTACGTAGTTGAGACTGTTTCTAGGATAACGGTGCAGGTAGGTGATTTGTCATCACGTTCAGGAGTAAGGTTGTTCAATCTACTTTGCATGTCCCAATGAGGCAGGGTGAGCCCCAGGGGGGTCTACAGTTACCAAAGAATCCATCCCATGCTGTTAATAGATTAAATAATTTAACTGTCATACCCGGATTTGAACCCACGTCAAGATTTAGAAAAATAATAAAAAGTTCGCCAACTAACATCTAACATCTCCTTATAATAGATGTAGTTAAGCCTTTTTTTTACGTATTTTTCATTTATGGATCTACCAAGAAATCTTTATATTGGTGTATGTATTCACTGATGGTTGCTTTAGACGTTTTGGAGTGTTTATTATTAATTCCACCTCAAAATTCTTTTTCGAAAACTTCACGCAACAAACGACTATAATTATTTGAACCAAAGATATATTAACTCCGATTCTCGGTGAATGAAGGTAATTTCTATAAATGACAGAAAGAATTTAAGAAAATAATTATCTATATGTTTATTATTTATTTATTTATGATTTTTACATAAGTAAAATATAGAGAGTTTGGTTAGAAGTTACAAAAATAATACAACCTAAATAAAAATAACAGAATAGTAAACAGACAGAAAAAAGTAGACAATTATAATACTAAACGATCAATGAATCTAATCTAATGAAGATAAAATCAAAAATATGGCCATGAGAAAATTCTAGTAATAAAGACATTATTTAAGTAAAGGAGAACTTATATAATTCAATGATATTATTTTGCGGGTAAACAGTCATATGTATGTCAATGGGTCAGAGGTATTGTAATACACTAAGCTTTGGATTGAAAGTAACAAAGTAAATTTCTGTACAATACATTTTTCTGAGAGTAAAGTGCTCTATTTACATCGTGATCGTATAACCAACCTCTCTTTGTATTTTTTTATCATTTCGTTTTTGTAATTCTGTTTTGAATAATCTTACTAATATTATAAATGTGAAAGTTTGTCTCTCTCTCACGCAAAAACTATTGAACGGATTTGGATAAAAAATATAAATATAATATAAATTATTACTATATTACAGTATTATAGTTTATACATCAGAATAACACATGGGCTATAGCAAGTGCGGATTTAGGGGAGGCGCACGGGGGCACGTATAACAGTTTTATAGGTACTGTGGAGAATCCATTATAGTACATAATTAAAGGCAAATCACATGATCACAGTTGTTAAAATACCAGAAAGAACATGAGTGAAACTATTTGTTTTGATATCCTACTAATCTTACTAATATTATAAATGTGAAAGTTTGTATGTTTGTCTCTCTTTCACGCAAAAACTACAGAACGGATTTGGATGAAACTTTACAGTAATATAGGTTATAAATCAGAATAACACATGGGCTATAGCAAGCGCGGATTTAGGAGGGCGCACGGGGGCAGGCGCCCCCCCTTCCTCCGCCAGTTTTATAGGAACTGTAGAGAATTCATTATAGTACATAATTAAAGGAAAATAACATGATCATAGTTGTTAAAATATCAGAAAGAACAAGAGTGAAACTATTTGTTTTGATATACTACTAATCTTACTAATATTATAAATGTGAAAGTTTGTATGTTTGTCTCTCTTTCACGCAAAAACTACTGAACGGATTTGGATGAAACTTTACAGTAATATAGGTTATACATCAGAATAACACATGGGCTATAGCAAGCGCGGATTTAGGGGGGCTCACGGGGGCACGTGCCCCTCCCCACCCCCGACAGTTTTAGAGGTACTGTGGAGAATCAATTATAGTACATAATTAAACGCAAATCAGGAATTGAGCATCTTGAAATTTGCAGATAGGTCCTTTGTATGATTTAAGAAAGAAGTTTGGATAATTCCACCCTTATTATAATAAGGGTTCAAAGGTTGTATGGAATCCGTCAGTTTTGAAGTTAGACATCTGAAATTTTGTACGAGTAACCTATAGTGAAAAAAATTAAATTATTTAAATAATTCAATTATTTATTATTTTAAATTATTGTTAAAAAGCACTGTCAAGAAACTTTATGCGACAAATTCTATGCGAGTAAAGCCGCGGGCAAAAGCTAGCTATAAATATAGGTTGTACATTATAATAACTCATGGGCTGTAGCAAGCGCGGATTTAGGGGAGGGGGCACGGGGGCACGTGTCGCCCTCCCGACAGTTTTATAGGTACTGTGGAGAATCCATTATAGTACATAATTAAAGGCAAATCAGGAACTTAGCATCTTGAAATTTGCAGATAGGTTCTTTGTATGATTTAAGAAAGAAATTTGGATAATTCACCCCAAGTGTTTCCCTCTTAATATAATAAGGGTTCAAAGGTTGTATGGAATCCGTAAGTTTTGAAGTTAGACATCTGAAATTTTGTACGAGTAACATATAGTTAAAAAAATTAAATTATTTATTATTTTAAATTATAGTTAAAAAACACTGTCAAGAAACTTTATGTGGTAGTCCAAATTCTTTGCGAGCGAAGCCGCGGGCAAAAGCTAGTTATCTACATACAGTAGGAAAATTAACAAGAATAAAATATTAGAAATGAAATATAATAATATAAAGGGAAAATGGTGTAAAGCCAAGGCGAGATAATAGAATTGGAAGGGGCGAGTTGTGTGGAAAGCCATTTTAGTTTGGGCTTTGTTTTCGCCAATAGTTTCCACGCCACTACTAATAGGTTATTTGCTATACTCGAGTCAACGTGCAATTGTCTCTTCCTTGTGGTTTTGACACATATTAAAACTTTAATTAAATTTAGACTTTCTAGTTAATAGACACATTGGAATGAACACTATTTCAAGATAATTTTAACTAAATACAACACTATTAAGACTAACTTCAATAATTTATATACAATTACTAAACTAATAAACTAATACGTAGATTCTAAAGAGCCATTATCACTAAAATATATATGTTTAAATGACAAAAATTGCAGAGATGATTTTGAACAGAAGAGAGTTTTAGAAAACGTTCAGAAAAAGAAAACGAGATCACAAGACAAATTTTCGGTCAAAAAGTGGTAGACGAATAGTATCGGCTCAGAAGCAAACAGGAAATTATTATGTTATTATTACAAGAAGTGTTAACATGTATATTAGAAAATGCCGAGTCATATTCCGTAAAAAAATCAAATGGATGAACTGACTTACCAAACGAGAAGGAGAAAACAGGAGTAAATCCAAAACAGATAGAATGAAATGGATTGGCGAAGTCAAAACAGATCGGGGACTGGCAGGATATTACATATTTAACCAGATGATACCCCAAAGCTGTTGCAAAGGTGATTTACAGATTCAAAGTCGATAAGTGGCAGGTTGACCAAGAGGAGAAACCAAAGAACACTGGAACAACATGGTCCAAAGAGAAAATGGAAGCCCACAGCAAAAGAGTGAAAGAATTATGGGAACAAAGAAAGGTGAATGCACTGCTCTAGATATTTTGTGTAGTCCTAATAGGCTCATACGCAAAAACTAATAAACAAGGCAATCAAATTATTTTCATCCAAAAATCTTAAAGTTAAAGGGGGTTTTTAGGGTTGGTTTCGAAATTAAAACATTAAAATTAATTTTATTCTTATACAAAGAACTTGTAAACAAAGATTGTGTGATATTACTTGTTACCTTTTAGTTTAAACATTCATCTAATCACATTAATATACTTTTTAATATGCCTATTTACAAAAAAAAATGTTAAAAAGTCTGTATTGACTTTAGGGGATTTAATTTGAAATGAGAAGTGTCTTTTGGGGGTTCCATTTTTTCTCTCAATTTTATTACCTCCAATTTAGTTATCATTTAAGTCATTTTAAAATAAAACTAAAATGGTTGTGCTCAGCTAAGCTTGCAGAAATGACGTAGTAGCGTAAATAAAGGACCGCACCTTATATTTATTATCAAACAATATACTTAATAATTTATGTTACATTTGTGATATAAACAAGTCAAAATATTATGGATTAGCTTGGCGCTGAGCTGTTAAGAGATTAGATGACAGGCTGTGCAATTACAATCCAATATGGATACAAACTGTACATAGCTACATGTTCCATTGTTAGTGAACACGTGTTTGCTACATACAACCCCTGTACAGTCTCTGTTGAAATTAGTTCACTAACTTACAAGCATACAGCTTGGTGCAGTGTGGGCAAGTTTGGCCACTGTTTCCTTCTCAGGTACTTCAGACTTCCAGAATAATTTATTCTTATTTATTATTATTATAAGGGCTATAATAATGTATCATAGGCGATACATAAATAAATTATTAACAATTTATTATAAAATTAAATGTATATGGAAATATAAAAAAGTGGGAGAAGATGTTTGACCATTATGCCAAGACAAATAAAAGTGTACACTTATTTAATTTTTTATTCTTAATTCCATTTGGGTTGGAAGGTTGCTAATTACAATTAGGAAAGGATGTAAGGGATCTCTTTTACCGTACGTTGTACATTTTAAGAGTGGGATGAGAAACAGAAGAGATCTTTTGTATCTATATCTATTAATATACATATTTTTAATATTTATAATTCTGTATTTTTCCAGTGATGGGGCTCACCCTGTCCTTTTATTTTATTTGTTTATTTATTTCTCTTCTCAGTCTAGGCTGAGGTTTTTGTACGTAATCTTGCCAAGTTTGGAATCACTACACTCTAAACCTGACGTCCAAAACTGACGTTGGTTTGCACCAATAAAGGAATACCTTTTCTTTAACTTAACTTTTTTCCTAGCCTCTTGGTTTTTATAATTTTTTGAAAATAACACAATAAGGATAGATGGTATAATCTAATAAATTTCCCTCCTCTTTTTCCTCTCCTATCCTCTCCTTAATCCCCTCCTACCTCCTATTCCTCCTTATCCTTTTAGCTTTAAGTTTTAGTTTTTAGCTTAGCATGTAAGTTACTCAACTAGAGAAGGCCCCTCACCTTGAGATAATATTTTACCTGAAATATGGACAATTTTATTTATTATATAAGTCATTACACATTCTAATACTGATTAGAATAAGGATTATACTAACTCTAAATTTACTATTGTGTATTCACTAATCACCTTCTTTTCTTATGTTTCATGTTTCCTGAGGGATCTGAAGAAAAAAAATAACAAAAAAAAAACGTAATATATCAACCTATAATTGGTGATAGCATAGACCCTTGTGGGACACCACGCGTAAGTAGACAGGGGTTGTACAGCTCTTTTCCGACTCGTATCTTTATTGAATGTTGTGTAAAAAAAAACCTTACAATAGTTCAGAGCTGCTCGGGAAGCTCGTTGTCCTGCAGTGTCTTACATAGAAGGCTATGAGACCCTGAGTCTAACGCCTCATTGCAGTTTATGGATATCCAAAGCATTTGCCTCGTTCTTAACTGTGTTCCGGCTTACTTTCTCATGTAGCTTCGCCAGATGGTTGTTCCGGTCACAGTCCGGCCTGGAAGCCAGTCTGTTCTCGTGGGATAAACACTACTTCCGAAGAATAAGTTTTGAGATAATTTTCTCAAATCTTTGCCCATGTGCGGAAGCAAGCTAATAGGCCGGCATTTGACTGGCTGATTACCGTTGCTCGCTAGCTTCAGCAGCGGAAAGAGGATAGCTCTTTTCCATGTCTCAGGAAAGTATTTTAGCCTAATACAGGAGTTGTAGAGGTTCGTCAGGTGAGCTATGCCTCTTCTTGGTAATGGTATTGGGAGTATAGTTTGTATTCCGTCGTGGCCTGGGGATATTCCCTCGCTAACGACAGAATATCGCCTTTAGCTGCTTGGGAGATACAAACATATGATTATTTCCTAATTGTTTGTTTGGGATTTCGGTCTTGTTCGACAATTGTTCGACAGGCTAATTTGGTACTGTAGAGATCAGCAAACTTACTTGCTTGTTCCTCATCTGTCAACAGCATGTCCTCATTGTGTAATAATGTTGATCTTCTCTTCCTGATGCTCGTTGTTTGGAGCTAGTCCGCTTGGCCAATGTGCAGTCCACCATTTTTTCATGAGATTAAAGATTTGTGTGGTAAGAGAATTTGCCACCGTCTTAACTTCATGATCCCTGGTCCTGTACCATTTATTCTTCCACTTATTGCTATTATTTTTTTTTAATAACAATGGTAATATATCACAGGAACCGTTTATTTTCATTAAAAATACCAAGTGGTATATTGTACCCTTGATTCCCCTCTCATGGAGTCCTTTTTTAGCTTTGATATATTACAATTGTTGGCGCTCACAATAAATTTAATGTTTATAATTTGTTGTTTTTTTTTGTTTACTTAAACAGCATCTTGAATATTGGATTATCTTTCTTATTTAAATAATTTAATTAGGTAATAGTCTTAAGAACGAAGACGAAAACAATTATTATTTGTTATAAAATGTGAATGTTTAAAGATTAGACTTAAAATTGCATTAACGGTAAACTATAACAATACGCCTTGCGAGCTTTGTTTAGTCAGGAGGATTAACTTTGACTCTTATCTAACTAACATCAGTTGTATGTTTGATGCGGCCATGAATAGACTAATAAATCTTAGTTCGTGCGTTACTTTTTTTAATGAAAAGTAATTTTGTTTAAATTGAATCTCTCTCGACCTGGACATTTATGGGACACTTCGAAGACTCACGCTCACCGGCAACCATCTATGATGTAGTCTGTCATGAAGCTGACGTCAAGTAATGCCATTCTCCAGGTCGGTATCGGCCCAATACGTACTGCAACTCTACAGTCATCAGGTCGTACGCCTTTTATTACTATTTGGTGTTGAGTTATTCTTTACTCTCACAAATGACATTTCGATTAAAAAATATCTGGCCAGATAAAGTTATACTTGAATTTATTTATGAAAAATCTACTTTTTTTATTGAATTATTTTGTAAAAATAGAAGAATTGATTTATTTTTTTATTTTATAATTTAATCATGTAAAGATGAAGAATTGTTTTTATTTTATTTTATAATTTAATGATGTAAAGATAGTGTGACAAATAAATCAGGGAATTATTTTGGTTTATTATCCTTTGTTTTCCTCATTGAGGGTTTACCAATTAATCTACTACAGACATTCAGGGGAAGAACCAGAAATTAATTTATTAAGGTGGGTAGATTTGCGGATTGCTACAATTTGCCGCTACCGACGAATCATTGGTCCTCCGGGCCGGATTTATTGTCACACTTTCTTCAATTGTATTTTCTTATTTTTTTTTTGCTGAGGTGAGAGTAGTGGTGCATAAATAAGCGATAGCCCCCATTAAAAAAATAAAAAAAAAAAGAGAGAAAAAAGGAAAAGGTAATTTGTCGTTTATTAATATTGTGTTTCTTCATTCGGTCTTTCATAGTCTTCATATTATTCTACTATGGCTCCAAAGGATCAAACTAGCAAATTAGAGCAACAGCTAGACGAACTATTAGCAGATGCAAATGATCGAGTGGAGGATATTAGCGAAACATTCGATCTTGGGCAAACTTTAGAAATTGACTCTTCTCAATTATCGACTTTCCAAGCGCGACTTTCACGATTGGATGATTGCTATGAAAAATTTCGAACGGCAACAACAAGAGCCTGCAACTTAGCGCGTTCATTAAACAACGAGGAGGAGATCACAAAATTAGTACAGCTAAAAATAAAAACCCGGGATCTTTATTACAAGTCTTTAGCTGCAGGGCGGAAATGTAATCAAGTTAACACTTCTGCTGTTAGTAATGACACTGGCCTAAACCACAGCTTTGCTGGAGGGACCTCCCGCATAAAATTACCTACCATAAATACATCAACTCAAGACGTTTCTTTATTAGCCTTTGAAGATAATTTGGAAACTTCTTCTTTTGAAAAAACCATGCAACGATTTTGGCAAGTTGAAGATGTAGCTGCTACCACCCACCAGGATCCGCTCGATGTCAAAGGCGAGGAACATTTTCGCAAAACCCATTTCAGAGATGACAACGGTCGCTATGGACTTCCTTTTAAAGACAATCTTATTGATTTGGGCGATTCATATCGAACGGCGCTCCGCCGTTTTCAGCATTTGGAGTTTAAGTTAAGTCGAAATCCGCAAATGAAACAAGAATACGACACCCTAATTCACGAACATATCAATCTTGGTTATGTTACTTCAGCACAAGATCGAGGGAAATATTTCTTACCACATCTTGGTGTGGTCAAGGATAGCTCCACAACAAGACTCCGAATTGTGTTCGATGCTTCCGCCCAAACCAGTTCTGGATCGTTAAATGACCAATTGTTAGCTGGAGCAAAATTGCAGTTGGACATTAGAGACATGCTTTTACAATTCCGACGTTACCCTATAGCACTAAGCGCAGATATCTGCCAGATGTACTTGCAGATATTGGTGCATCCAGAAGATCGAGCATACCAACATTTTTTGTATCGATTTGATAGCACCGAGGTAGTAAACGAATATGAACTTACTCGACTTACATTTGGTATTTCTTGCTCACCGTTTTTGGCTCTTAGAGTCATTCAGCAATTGATTGAAGAGGATGGCTCAAATTATCCCTTGGCTTCTGAGGCGTTAAGGAATAATATTTATATAGATGATATATTAACAGGGGCAGACACTCTGGAAAAAGCTTATCATTTACAGAAAGAATTGATAGCGCTATTAGCTAAAGGAGGTTTCAAGCTAAAAAAATGGGCCAGCCATCCTACTTATTTGTTGAACAATATTCCAGAGGAGTGCCGCGAGTCATCTGTTTCCTTGTCCAACTTGGAGGAATCTTCAATCAAGATTTTAGGCATGCAATGGGATGCAAATTTGGATCAGCTATCTTATAAGGTCCAACTCACAAAATTTATTCCTACCAAAAGAGGGATTCTATCAGCAATCGCTCGTATGTACGACCCCCTCGGATATCTCTCTCAAGTAATATTCAATGCTAAAGCAATCATGCAAAATTTGTGGAAATTAAAGTTAGATTCGGATGACCCGTTATACGGAGACTTGCGGGAAGAATGGAAGAGATATTTTGACGATCTGTATTCTGTAAGGTCCATACGGATCCCACGCTGCATATTGCCGACGCCCGTCCAGGATATTTCATTAGTAGCCTTTGCTGATGCCTCAACCTTAGGTTATGCGACAGTATTCTATATTAGGACAAAGGACTCCGCTGGTTTTATACAAACACATCTCGTTTATTCAAAGACCCGGTTAGCGCCACTTAAGACGCTAACGATTCCACGCTTAGAGTTGTGTGCAGCTCATTTGTTGATTCAAGTACTGAAGACTCTCCAAACATTCTTAAAGTGTTTCCCGATTCATACCATATATTTATTAACCGATTCGTCTACTGTTTTAGCCTGGCTTCGCACACCCCCATATAAGATGTGTACTTTTGTTGCAAATAGAGTGGTTGCCATTCTCGAACATTCTTCATTGGAACAATGGCATCACGTTAAATCCGAAGACAACGTTGCTGATCTAGCTTCTAGAGGGATATCACCTTCATGCTTACTAGAGCATCAAACATGGTGGAAAGGACCAGCCTGGTTGCAGGAAGATCCTCCCAATTGGCCCATATCTCAGACTTTAAACACGAGTACGTTACCTGAGCTTAAACCACAGTGTTCAACAGTTCTAGCTGTTAATAGCGAATTGAATATTAACGAAGTAATTCAGAAATTTTCTTCTTGGGAGAAACTGATCTGTGTAATAGGCTATATAAAACGCTTTGCCTTCAACTGTTCAAGAGGGCTATTAGAGAGACAAACAGGGCACTTAACCTTAAAGGAATTAAAGGAGAGCAATTTTCTCATAATACGAGCTACTCAAACTTCTTATTTTTCAGAAACATTAATATTAAAAAATCCTAGCCTACAAAGGTTGTCACCGTTTTACGACAACCGGGGAATCCTCAGGGTGGGCGGACGCTTGGCAAATAGTCCTCTGAAGGATGATGAAAGGCACCCGATATTGTTACCACGCAATGCCCATTTAACAAAAATACTTATCGATCATTATCATCGTAGCTATCTTCACGCAGGACCACAATTATTGCATTCCCTGTTGAACCGACGTTACTGGATCGTCTCGGGAAGGAGCATCATAAGATCCCGCATTCATAACTGCCTTGACTGTCACCGACATCGAGTAAATACATATCAGCCCTACATGTCCGATTTGCCGAAAACACGTTTCGCTCAAGGTCGTCCTTTCATCAACATTGGCATTCATTTCGTCATTTGACCTTTCGTCACGAAGGAATCTAGACGGAAACGATCTATTCAACACAAATCATATACCTGCATCTTCATTTGTTTAAGCACAAAGGCTATTCATCTTGAATTAGTGTCAGATCTTACCACGACTGCATTCCTAGCTTCTTTGGATCGTTTCATAGGGCGGAGAGGTTTGCCGTCAAAAATAATATCTGATCATGGGACCAACTTTGTTGGGGCTGCCAGAACTCTAAAGGTGCTTTCCTTATACTTCCTATATGCTACTTGCCGTACCGGAGCATGATCACTCATCCAATCCTACCAATCGATTGACACGGTGGCAATTGTTAAGTAAATGCATCCAAGATGTTTGGAGGAGATGGCGATTGGACTACCTTGGCACTTTACAAGCGCGGGGAAAGTGGAGAGTCTCAAATCCCAATATTGAATGTGGTACGTTAGTGCTTATAAAAGAACAAAATCCACCTCTACTGAGTTGGCCTGCAGGAAGAGTCGTTGAAGTATTTCCTGGACCAGATGGTGTAGTACGAGTAGTGAAGTTAAAAACCGCCAAAGGCGAATATTTACGTCCTGTTGTAAAGCTAGCACCCCTACTGCCACCTCCAGAATAAGGAAAATTTTTGTAAATGAAAATTTTGGTGGCGGTATGTTGGCGCTCACAATAAATTTAATGTTTATAATTTGTTGTTTTTTTTTTGTTTACTTAAACAGCATCTTGAATATTGGCTTTTCTTTCTTATTTAAATAATTTAATTAGGTAATAGTCTTAAGAACGAAGACGAAAACAATTATTATTTGTTATAAAATGTGAATGTTTAAAGATTAGACTTAAAATTGCATTAACGGTAAACTATAACAATACGCCTTGCGAGCTTTGTTTAAGTCAGGAGGATTAACTTTGACTCTTATCTAACTAACATCAGTTGTATGTTTGATGCGACTAATAAATCTTAGTTCGTGCGTTACTTTTTTTAATGAAAAGTAATTTTGTTTAAATTGAATCTCTCTCGACCTGGACATTTATGGGACACTTCGAAGACTCACGCTCACCGGCAACCATCTATGATGTAGTCTGTCATGAAGCTGACGTCAAGTAATGCTATTCTCCAGGTCGGTATCGGCCCAATACGTACTGCAACTCTACAGTCATCAGGTCGTACGCCTTTTATTACTATTTGGTGATGAGTTATTCTTTACTCTCACAAATAACATTTCGATTAAAAAATATCTGGCCAGATAAAGTTATACTTGAATTTATTTATGAAAAATCTACTTTTTTTTATTGAATTATTTTGTATTATTATTATTTAAGTATGACCCTTATTACTATGCACTTCGGCCTAAAGAGGCCCATTGTGCTTGAGTCCTAAAAATCCCTAACATAGGTCTAGACTTCTGAGAAATTTTAAATAGTCTTTAAACCTCAGTTCTTGAAGTTCCTTGTATCCACCAGGGCCAAGGTCAAATGTCCTCTTTCGACTTAGTGCTATACATTCAAAGAGGATGTGCCAAGGGGTTTCGTCCTCCTCTTTGCACCATCTGCACCTAGGTTCTTGTTCAATGCCTAGGAGATGCATGTGTTTCCTGAGTTTACAGTGCCCAGTGATGGTTTCAACCATACTTTTGAGGTCGGTTCTCGACGAGTGAGCAGCTTCTTTCTTGATTTTATCAGAAAGATTATCGTTGGGATCCTTTATGAAAAGTTTTGTATGCCTTATCTTGGCTCTATCCCAACGTGTTTTTATCTTCCTCTTGGCTAGTTTATTAATTGTATCCTTAGCCAGGGGAAGGGGGACCCCGCACCATGGTTCAGGTCCAATAGGAGCAGTAACTGCTCCTTTCTTCGCCAATTTGTCGGCCCTTTCATTTCCTGGAATATTACTGTGCCCAGGGATCCAAAATATGTTAACTCTGTTATGTACAGCTAGTTCATCTAGTCTTAGACAGCATTCCTCCACTAGTCTGGAGTTTGTTACTGCATTTTGTAATGCATTGCATGCTGCCTGACTGTCAGTGAGAAAGTTAATTACCTTATTCTTGTGGTCCTTCATAGCGAAGGCACCTGCAAGTATTGCCCATATTTCCGCTTGGAATACAGTGGGTGTCGTGCCCAGAGCTAAGTAATGACCCATGCCCTGACAACCCCTAAACCAGAATCCCGAGCCGGCACCAAACTCCCCTTTGGATCCATCCGTATACACATTTAGACCATTGGGTGGATTAAAGCAATCATTCTTGCTTTTGCAAATCGCCTGTATATTGACGTGAAATCTTTTTTCAAAGTTATACTTATTCAGCATTGAATCAGAATGCTTTTTTAGATCTGCATTTTGCTCGATTATATCAAAGACACTTCTGTGTCCAAAATCGTTGGTGGGTTTTTTGACCCCTCCTATTTTTACTAGCCTGTAGGCTGTCTTCAATGCCTCTGATTCAATTAGAATGTCAAGAGGAGTTAAATCAAGTATAGTTTCCAGTGAAGCGGTAGGGGTGGTTCTCATGGCCGCAGTGATCATAATGCACCCAAGCCGCTGCACCTTCTCCAACCTTGATCTATTTTGTTGGATACCAGCTTTGTGCCACCAGGCTATTGAGCCATAGGTTAGCACAGGTCTAACTATTGCTGTGTACATCCAACGGGCCATCTTGGGGCTAATTCCCCACTTGTTGCCACATAGGCTCTTACAAGTCCACAGAATTCTTGTGGCTTTCTTGGTAACATAGTCGATATGTTCATTCCAGTTTAATTTACTGTCCATAATAACACCGAGGTATTTAACCTTCTTGCTGAATGGAATACTCATCCCTTTCATCCTAGGGGGGTTGAGTTCCCTCAATATCCTTTTGTTTGTAAAAGGTACAATTACCGTTTTATTAGGATTGATGTTCAATCCTACTCTCATGCACCATCTCACCACCATTCTTAGTGCCATTGTCATCAACTCTGAAATAGTTTGTTGGTCAAAGCCCTTGATTATAATTGCTATGTCATCTGCATAGCCTATCGCTTGGAAACCCGCCTCATTTAGGAGGTGTAGTAGTTCGTCCACTACCAGGTTCCATAGGAGTGGGGAAAGGACACCTCCTTGGGGGCAGCCTGCGGCTGCTTTAACCTTTAGGTGATAATTGCCCATATTGGCTTGAATGACCCTATTCTTTAGCATGGCAATGACCCAATTAGCAATGTTTGGTCTAGTGCCGTGCCTTAGTAGGGCATTAGTTAATATATGAGTAGGGGTATTGTCAAATGCTCCCTCTATATCTAGAAATGCTCCGAGCGCGATTTGTTTCCACTGCAGAGCATCTTCTATCTGGTCCACCACTGCATGCAGCGCAGTGTCGCAAGATTTTCCCTCTCTGTATGCATGTTGATGCAACATTACTAATCCATCACTGAGATGTTTGTCCCTGATATATCTATCAAGAATTTTCTCCATTGTCTTCAGCAAGAATGAGGAAAGACAAATGGGGCGATATGATTTGGGTTCATCATATGTTTCTTTCCCTGGTTTGGGAATAAATGTGACCCTAACTTCTCTCCAAGCTGTTGGGATATAATTAAAGGCCAAACAGCCCTGGAATAGAGTGGAGAGCCTGCCTAAGATGATTTCAAGACCCTCTTTTAGCATGGCAGGATAAATTCCGTCAAAGCCTGGTGTTTTGTACGGCTTGAGGTTTCTAACTGCCCATTTTATGGCGCTGGTATTGAAGATTTCACGGACTGATGTCCAGTCCGGTTTGCACCTATCCTCAGGGAGGTAAACCTTCGTATCCGAGGTTGTGAGCTTGCTCCCCGGGAAGTGCGATTCCAGCATAGCAGTTATAGATTCTGTAATGTTCATGGGATCTCCATTTGGTTTCTTTAAGGAGCCCACTGTATTACAGTAGTTGCTCTTAGAAAGTATTTTATTCATGCGAGCGCATGTATTCGTATTATTAATTTCTTCACAGAACTGTCTCCATGAGTTCCGTTTGGCTTTCCTAATGAGGTTATGATATTCAGTTAGAGCGTGTCTGTATTCGATCCATTCACCAGTCCTTTTTGCTTTATTGAAAAGTATTCTGGTTCTAGATCTTGACTTCTCTAACTGCATATTCCACCAGGGTACATTGCAGTTTGACCCTTTAGTGGTTGTTCTACAGTTATCCTTGAATGCAGTGATAAGTGCCTTAGTCAGTAGTCCATTTAAGAACTCCAGCTGGTAGGTATTAGAAGCCAAACGGGGACATTCTTTAATTAAGTCTTTAAGATTTGTCCTAAAGCCTTCCCAATTTGTATTTCTGGGATTTCTATAGGTTTCAGGCTTTGAGATTGTAGCCTCAAGCTCCCACCTGATATATTTATGATCAGAACTGGAAAAGTCTTTAGAGACATGCCAGTTTGTAATATTTATCATTCTAGTTGATTTAAAGCTCAGAGTGAGGTCTATGACCTCCTGTCTGTTAGAAATTTCAAAGGTTGGTGTGTTACCTTTGTTAACTATATCTAGATTATTAACTAGCAAATATTCCAAAAGGGACTCACCTCTACGGTTGGTGTTACTGCTGCCCCAGATGTTATGATGGGCATTGGCGTCCGCCCCAATAATTCCCATCGTTTCCTGTCTTTTGAGATAGTCAACTATACTCTCAAGGCAGGTCGTTGGGACTTGTTCCTCAAATGGGAGATACAATGAGGCCAGGATGACTTCCTGGCCCCCTAAATTGATCATTACTGCCACAGAATCTCTGGAACATAATGACCACATTGGAAAACAATTTAATTCTATTTTTGCAAGGATGCAGGCTCTGGGCCTTGGGCAGTTTGCTTGGATAAGTCTATATCCCTTCAGGCCCAGTCCTGCAATCCTGCTATTTTTGTTAATCCACGGCTCTTGTATAAATATAATATCAATGCCATGACTTACCACATATTGCTGCAGAGTTCCACTGGCTGCCCTGCAGTGATGGAGATTTATCTGCAGCAGCTTGATCATAGTGATGAGGGGGGATCACCCCCGGGATGTGGTGGAGTTTCCTCCTTTCCACTGCCCGGGGACGGTTTGCGGCATACGGGCCCGGCCGCGCCGACGGCCTGACGCCCCACCCCGTAATCCCTCCTGCCTCCGTGCTCCGTTCGTTGCCGCCTGGTACCAAGCTTGGCAGTGACAGATACACTTTGGCCCGAAGTGGATCCGGGCACGGTGACGCCAGCCGCCGAGACAGCCGCACCCTCACCACCCGTTGTTTTTCCCACCTCTTCACCAGTCTTCATATCGTCCACAGCTGTTTCCGGTGTGGGTGCGTCTTTTCCTGGAAAGAATTTTACCTGAAGGTTGTGGAACCCGTGGTAGATTCTTCCATTCTTCTCCTCAATGGCTTTGGCCACAGATTCGGGAATGGATGCCACAAAGTACATCCCATGTTTATGGGTCTTGTTACCAAGAATCTTCCATCTTTCAGTCTGCAGACCCGTATTCTGTACCTGCAGATTCTGTAGGCATTCCTTAATACCTTCCACTGGGTTTGGTATGAAGGTGCCTATCTTCCTGAAACCCTCAAGTTCTTTGGGGTCGCAGGTTTTCAGCGGTGCTCCCTCCCATGGGGAGAGCTCCGCAATATTACTAACGAACCACTCCCTGGTGGACTCGTCCTTGCAGTTCACCACGAGTGCTCCGTCTCTCAGGGAGTAGCCGTTGAAGCCGACGGGGGTTTGTTCAACCTTCCTCTCCCTCATTCTTTTCAGGAGCTTGAGCATAAGGCCCTGAAAATCTTCATCCTTCAGTTTCTGATGAGGATAATCTGTATGGGCAACTGCAACCTTGATGCTTGCAGCTGCTCCACTATAGTCCATTTTTGGTTTCTTCACCGTTTTGCAAGGTGAAGGAGTCTCCTGCTTCTCCCTACCTCTCTTCCTCTCATCCTTGGATGTTGAGGGTTGAGTTTCGGTGGGAGTCGCCTTTTTCTTTTGCCGTAGAAAGTTCTTCCTCTGGCTATGCGTCATGTTCTTCCAGACTTCGTCTGGAAGTTTGTTTATATTGATCTCAGAGGTGGTTGCCAGCTGCTGTGCAGGTGGTTCCCTTTCCTCTGCGAGGTCTGAGACCTCTTGTTCTAGGTTAGCCATCAGTTCAGAGACCGATTGGCTAATTACTGACGAGTCAGTCGTATTTGACTCCATGGAGTCCTCATTTATTTTAAAATTTGTATAATTTGGGTTCATTTTGTTCCCACGAGTAGCAAAGGTAATAAAAGGTCACCTATAGCAGAGCCTTGTTACTATAGGAAGGCATTTATTGAAACCGGAGGTCGCCCAGGTGTCCGGAGTTCGCATAGTAGGACTGAATCACCCTCAGCCATTCATCCAATAGCCTATGCAGTTCCGCCTGGATTGGGGGATGTTTATCGACTTCCCAGTCTAGTTCCGATGGGTTTCGTCAGTGAGGAGGAACTCCCCACTGTGCAGGGGTACCACGTGCAGGACGAGGCTCTTCACCTCGCATGGGTTCTGGTACTAATAAAAATTTCTCAGAAGCCAAGACCAATCGGACTGAGAGATGCCTATCTCCCTGGGTGCTTTGTAGCTACCCTTCACCCCCAATTATTTTGTAAAAATAGAAGAATTGATTTATTTTTTTATTTTATAATTTAATCATGTAAAGATGAAGAATTGTTTTTATTTTATTTTATAATTTAATGATGTAAAGATAGTGTGACAAATAAATCAGGGAATTATTTTGGTTTATTATCCTTTGTTTTCCTCATTGAGGGTTTACCAATTAATCTACTACAGACATTCAGGGGAAGAACCAGAAATTAATTTATTAAGGTGGGTAGATTTGCGGATTGCTACAATTTGCCGCTACCGACGAATCAACAATTTTTTTAATAATGATAATATATCACAGGTGAAAATGAATGGATTCCATGAGAGAGGAATCCAGCTGTACAATAATTGGGTACAACACACCACTATTTATATTTAAAAAACGGTACCACTATAACTCTTAAAAGGGTCTGGGGTTCAGTATATGGTAGAGACTGTACTGTTTCATGGACAACGGTTGTGCAAGGAGGTAATTTGTCCTAGATCACGCTCAACCGCCATATTTTTATTTCAGGTACTCACATTATAGAGTGACCGAGAAGGGTCCTACATCCCATATAGTCTCCGGCCGCTAACATAGTAAATGAAAGTCTTGCCAGCAGCGGGATTTGAACCAGAATCTTCGGCATGGCAACTCAGTGCATGAAATATTTATAAATCCATAAAAAATATATTCATAATAATATAAAAACATCTTCTACCACTGGTTTTTATTTTCATCAAACTAAGCATTTACAAATTTAATTTCATAATATATTACTAAAAATTATAATAAAAAAAATAAAATGATTAATCAACCGGAAAAAATCGACTGCACGCATTCATTTTTCTAGGAGTGTTCTTAAGATCGAAAAACACTTTATAAAAAATTATTTAATTTGTTATTGAGAGAAAAAAATTCTATCGCCTCCATGAGATATTGTTTTAAATAAGTAGTGATTATAAAATAAGTAATTAATCATTTATCATCACATCGATAGTATAAATGTAAATATAAATATAATATAAATTCTAGTCAAATCTGTACGAAATCTGAATTGCAGACATAGATTTAGTCGTTTACATATGGATTAGGGAGCTTTCAAACCGCTTGAATACGTTAAACATTTTTTTTTATTTAAAACTCTGAAGGATTTTATTCGGAGTAAAAAAATCAGGACAGAAAGGTTATTTTAGAGGTGGAATTTTATTCACTTAAAGTTCAAATAAGAATTGTTTACCGACCAGCAACGGACTCGGGATCCATATTATCGGAAAGATTTTCAGAATAACTCTTTTATGTTAAATATGTCACAGCTACCGTTTTTCTTTAAATATACGATGAGGTATATTGTACCCAAATATTGTGCAGCTTGATTCCCCTCTTATGGAATATTTTTTTAGATGTGATATATTACAATTTATTCTAAAAAAGGTTTTTAAAAGAATCCATATTTTAATCTGATTTTTTTTAGGAATAAATATTTATTAAAGTCCTGTATTAATTTGCGGGGATCCCTGAATAATATTTGTTGAATTGGAAATCAGATATTATTGCAGGAAGTAACTTGGGTTGCTAAAAAAAAAAAATGATGTAATATTTTATTTTCCAATCAATGAAGAAGTCGTATATTCATTTTGCTGGAATAAGCCGGGTGGATAATTATTGTTTGTTTTTCCGCCTAAAAATATTTCTATATTATTAAATCAGCATAATAATAATAAATATATATTGTATTATTTAATATATTTAATAATAAATACATATATTGTAATATTTAAAAGAAAACTAAACCACTGTAAAATAAAAAAAAAAGTACAAAGTAAAAAAAAACGGGTTGGGGTCTGGGGTTCAGTACATGGTAGAGACTGAACTGTTTCATGAACATCAGTTCTGCAAGGAAGTGACGTCCTAGATCGCGCTCAACCGCCTTATGTTTCCCCTGGCGTATAATTTGGGTACCCTATTTTTATAGCATTTTATAGAGGTTGGGTGAGCCCTGTAGGGTCCTAGATCCCACATGATCCAACTCCGGCAGGAAACAGACTAAAAAGTCTTGGCAGCAGCGGGATTCGAACGAGGATTTCCGGCATGGCAACTCAGTGCTCTACCTCTGAGCCACTCCGCTCCCTGAACTACTGTAAAATAATGATATTTAAATATGTAAATACTAGATTTTATTTTTGCAGCTTTATTATGATAAGAACTAATAATCCTTTTAATAATTGAAGCAAATCAATAAAACAAATAATGATAAAATACCTTATTAATAATATACTAATTCGTATAAAGAACGTACAAGCATAATTACGGTATTTCAATTTTTTTTTGTGATTTAGTGTTTTTGAAAATGTAATTGAAATGTAGTTACACAATTTGTCCTTATTTTTAATTATAAATCTTAAAGTTGGAAACTGTATAATCTACAATACCAACTAATTATATAAGAAATATGTTTTGACTTAGCATTAACACATTAGGCATAAACATAATTATCTTCGGTATTAACAACTCTCTTTAAACAGTAAAAACTTTGTAATTACTTTTTAACTCAGGTAAAATGCAAAACTCACGTTTGACTACATTATCATCATTTAAGTTATTTCATAATAGAACCTAGGTATATTTTTTTTAGATAACATATATATTTTATATTAAAAAAAATAATATTAAATAAAAGTATATCTTTTTGGTAATCCAATTAATTGTTATAATTAAAAAATTCATTAATCCATACACATAAAAAATGTATAAAATTCTAATTAAAAAATTCCCAAAAAGATATATTGTTATTTAATTGTTTTGGATAAAATATATATTCTATATTAAAAAAATAAATTTAAATAACAATAAATCTTTTTTGGTAATCCAATTAATTGTTTTCAAAGAAGAAGGTGGAATTATTAGGGGGCACAATCAATAAACTACACAAAATAAGATACTTATTTTATTGTGTAGAAACTTCAACCTAATTTTTAGGCAATCTTCGAGGTTTAATTTTTAATTCTTTTTATTTTCTAATAAAAAGTTCTTTCTATTTTCTTATTTGTTCCTACTCATGATTGATTATTTTTTCTTGATTGATTATTTGTGTTCAGACCAAAAGTGAAAAAATTATTTATGTACTTCAAATCGTAAATGTTATCAAATATTTATATTAAAGAAAAACTACTCATGGTTGTACTAGAATAAAATTATTTTTATAATAATTTTGTATTTCAAAATATATTTAAATACATTCCTAAATTATCATTATTATTATTATTATTATATTACTGAAAAAGAAAAGATGTGGTTAAATGTGATGGTCAATAATAAATGATTTGGAAGTTTTACTTATAATTTTATTCAGATACTATCAATTTCAGCTAAACTGTGTATTGTAACAATAATAAACAATTAACGTTCATATTTTTCACTGCATAATTAGTCTACACGTGGCCTATGACGTGAGGCACATAAGGCGATATTGATACAGAAGCAGGGTATCCAATAACCATCTTTATGAGCTTTTAATGAACTCTACTTGGATTACAGTGTGGAAGGAATTTGAAGTGCCTACTAGAAAGGTTATTCAGTTAGCTATAATTGGGGCCGACCCGACTAATGTTCTTCGGCCATCCTAAGTAAATTAACGCTGCCGATGGACCATTTAACCGCGCTTCTTCAAGTACCCAAGCCAGAAAATATTCCCACCCATTGTAAGATATCAAATATAATTTTTAAAAAATGTATAAATATATATATAAATAATTAAATAAAGACGAATATTTGCATTTGAAGGAATTGGAACTTGTAATAGGTTAAGTGGTATGTAACGGGTATAATGCAACTTGTAAATATTATTTTGTAACATATGAATTAATAATTAATAGTTATAAATATAAATTAAAAAACTGATTTGAACAACTCATTTCTTATATAATTGTTAAACTGTGAAAATAAATAAAAATCAAAAGTGGAAAAGATCGATTGAAAGATCGATAGAAGAGGTAAAAGAATGGCTGACAAAGTGGTGGGGAAACGAAGGGGGGAAGACAGGAGTCTTATGAAGCGGGGGGCTCAAGAGGACGGAAGCACGAGTGAAGTGAAAGGAGAACAAATAAATCCTGCCTCAAGAACAAAGGAAGAAGAGAAGAGTAGTTTTGTTGACATATACGTCAAAGTGGTAAAGGTACTGTAATTTTTATATGTTCTTATGTGATGTGCTAAAAATTGTGGATAAGGATAACTGAGTGCCAACACATTCGAAAGTGTCGACAGTTTTACCTACCTCGGTTCTCTGATCAAAGCAGATAGCTCAACCAGCCCAGAAGTTCAAAGAAGAATTTTGGCCGCTATTGGATGTAATTTTGGTATGGCGAAAATTTTAAGAAGTCGTCTGATATCAATAAGAACCAAGGTTATGCTGTACAAAACAATCATCAGACCTGTTTTAACTTATGGATCGGAAACCTGGCCTCTGTCCAGGGCAGATGCCAACAGTTTACTGCTCTTCGAAAGAAAAATATTCAGAAAGATGTTTGGAGCTGTAAGAGTTGGCGATCAATTTAGACTCAGACAAAATTCAGAGCTGTATCTGATGTATCAGGAGCCTGACGTGGTGAAGCACATAAGAATAGCTAGGCTGAGATGGGCTGGACATGTGGCCAGAATGGAGACGACGCTACCCTGAAAAGACTGCTTTTGGGTTCGTTGACGGATGTCCACGACTTAGATGGTCAGATGAAGTCGAGAGTGATGCAGGCAGCATCATTGGATCCAAAGCTTGGAAGACCTTGGCCCAGGACAGAGAAGAGTAGAGGGGACGCCTAATTGCGGCCAGGACTGTTGGGTTGTAGAGCCAGTGTTAATGTTAATAACTGAGTGGGTTATGTTATTTTTATATGATTTTCGTCCATTCTAGTATCATTAGTTATATCCTCTTAATTCTTAATATATAAAATATTATTAAATTTTCTATTTATTTATTGGTGCCCGAAATCGATATTTGACTTATAATTAATGGAAGTAGAGCATTTTATCTTTAGGTTTTTCATAACAAATAATTATCTTATGGTCATGAACCTGAAGGAAAACAAACATTATTATGCAATTTAAATGAAATATTCTCGTTTCCAGCAATAAACTTGGTTCAAAAAAGGGATTTTTCTTGACATTTTGACAAACTAATATTAAACAGAACTTTTCCAAAACATATTATTATTATTGTTATTTAATTTGCATTTGCACCTGTATGCATAAGCATTTGCATATGTATCAAAACATATAGATAATATTTTAGAAATATTCCGTTTTGACGGGAAAAAGGGGGTAATTTACTTTTTCCTAAATGTTCACGAGAGTAAAATTAACCAAATTTAAATATTTTTCCCATTGTACGGACATAATTTTTCAACTGTGTTGAGCCACTTTTGACACACCATCGAGTTCACCATTGGAAAATCCATCAGACACTAATTTTGCCAAATTTTAGGAAAAAATCTCCCTGTAGCCTTCCCTCATTATCCTGATCCAGCCAGAAAAAAAACCTCCACGGCTATGACCCATAAAGAGTCTTGGATTCGTTGGTGGAGACTGTACTGTTTCTAAGCTAACGGTTGCGCAGACGAGATCACTCTCAACCGTCAGGTTTTTTTATTAAGATTACTCAGTAAAATCTGTAAAAAATTATTTAAATCATTTAACTCCACCCTGAAAGAAGGAATTGATAGCGCAAATGTATATAGGCTGGAAGAGAGACTGTAGAGACAGCAGATCCCACGGAATCGATCTATGGCTTTTAAGAGACTTAATCACATTCAGCTGGACACAAACCCGGGCCTACAATTCAGCAACTTAGTGCTCTATAAATTGAGCTACCCCTCTCGACTCAGCATTTGAAATAAAAACTTTCAAAACACTATTCCCATTAGAAACAAAAAAGCCTGTACCACTACAACCTTTGAATGGGTCCGGGGTTAAGCACATGTTACAGATTGTACTGTTTCAAGGACAACAATTGTGCAGGGAGGTGATTTATTAGAACTCACCATAGTTAAATCACAATTTAGTCAGGGCTTTTCCAATCACTTAATTTCTTATTCAAAAGCTTAAACAACTCCCTTAATCCTCCTCGTAAGATAATCCCAAGACATTTAATAGAATATGACTCTACTTCAGTTCAACACCTATACTCTACCTCCACTATAATGCAGTCATGGCTGAGAGATAGGAATTGAAATATCTTAACGGAATGCTGTAATATTTAGAGTTTTACGCTACTCTTTTAACTTATTTTATTCTTTTTTAATATATTATTTTGTATATGAAAATATTTACAATAAATAAATGAATGTACAACAAAATAAATATATACTCGTAGTAATAAGCAGAGAGAACGCACAATAATATTTCAATTTTTATAAGTAGTGTTTTTGAAAAATATTTATCTATAGTCATTCAACTTCACACACGTTAGTAATAATTTGTAATTACAAACTAAGGGTTGGAAAATCTATTTTTTCAATAGAAACTATAATTATTACATATATAAATTTAAATATTTATATATTTTAAAAATTGTGTCATTTGAATGATAAAATACAGTAAAACCGTAATGTCACCTTCATTTGCTCCCCCCTGGTAATATAGGGTTGATAATGTAACCTGAAAAAAATTTATATCTTCCGATAACATGGGAGCTGATAAAAAAAATTGTAACGGTTTGTTTTTTCAACTATAAAACCACAAGAAGCGGAAAAAGTTTTTTTCAAAACCCCATGCTGATTCATTAAGGTAATATATTTTTTATTTGATAACCTTAGGAGTATACTAAAGTATTAACTTTATTAAGCTAAGTTTAGCTGCGATTGTTTTCATAAATCGAGTCTTGACCAAATGTTTCTAAACTCATCTTGGAGATATGTGGATCTTCAGGAATCGATTTCCCTAGTTTAAAATTATTTTTCTTCTGTTATTTTAGAATAAATAACATTTTAAAATATGTTTATCTTAAAAAGGTTCCTGTTGTTTCGAGTTATTTAAATTTCATGACATTCAAATGAGCATTAATCTGTAAATTTGATTGTAATAAGATATCCTTTAAATCTTTTTAATTAGTCAATGTTTTATTTACTCAGAAAAAAGATTATTTTACTTTCACTAATAACGACGCTAAAGGGTGTTAGAGTTGAAAGCAGGTAAATGCAATGATTTTGTGTTAATTTGAAATTGTGTTGTAATGTTTGAAGTTGTGATTTTGGTTAGAGAAGGATAATTATTTCATTTTGCGTAAGTATAACAGAAAAACTTAGTTCTTGCTCTATATTAGGTTTATTTTCTAGGAAGATAACAAAACATATTCAACAGTATACTCAATTGAAATTTAATTAAAAATAATTAGGAGAGTAAATCACTGTGTAATCCACGTTTAAAAAATAATTTCTTGGTACATTTGAATTGAATCGTATATGCAAACATATTACCGTTGATTGATTGATGAGATAAAGTATAAAACCGATACCATAATATAAATTGGCATGAAACTAATGTAAGTTAATTTATTGGCATGAGCAAAATTATATGATTTACAATATTTAAAAACATATAGTAAAACGAATATTAGTAAAGTATATTTATATATTGCCAAAAATTAAATATTTCTGTGATTTGTTAACTCGAAAACCAAATGAGTAACCGAATATAAAGAATATAAGTATAAAGATTTTGAAAACAAATAATTTTTTTTATTGATTATTTTAGAGAATAATCTCTTAAAAAAAAAGCACAAATCAAAAGTGTATGACTATTCGGTTTCTGCAAAAATTATATTATATTATACAGGGTGCGACAACATAACTACGTTTTCATTCATCAATTCATTCGGATTTGTAGTAGCGCAGCGCTAGCATTCTCATTCGAGAGGGGAGACGGTTAAGTTTCGTCCCGTCACAGTTCAGTCGCCATCATGCGTTGGAAAAGTGGAGAGCGTGCTTTTGCCGTTACAGGAATTTTTTCCCCCAGGGATGGATGAGTTGGTCTTGGGAAAAACTTTATTTCTGCAGACGGTGCAACGGCACACACTTCAAGAGCATCGATGCCTGTTTGAGGGAACACTTCCCAGAGGGCCTCGTCACAATTAGAGGCGATTTGGAGTGGCCGGCACGCTCTCCCGATTTGGCTCCTTGTAATGTGGTGTGGATCCCGTGTTTATGAGAACCGCCCAAGGACCCTACAAGATTTGAAGACCAACATCCAAGAAGAAATTGCTAACATAAAGCCTGCTATGCTGGTAAGAGTCATGATGAATGGCAGAAATCGGTTTACTCAGTTTATGGAGAATGGGGGAAGTCACCTACCTGATTTGATCATCAAAACTATGTTAGACAAAACTTTAAACATGTGCCAACATTATTAAAAAATAAATAAAAATTTTCTGATTCGTACAATGGGTTTTATTAAGTTTTTAAAAAAGGAAGTTATGTTGCCGCATCCTCCAAATACCCTCGAAAAATAAAAATAAAAAGGTTTATTTTTTTTAACAATAAAACTGATTTATTGAAATGTTTTTTAAAAAAATCACAATAAATAATTTATTTTCAGTAATTAGTAATAAATGGAGCTTACACGCTAGGGATTGAGTCACCACCGTTTAGGAGGGGAATTCATCTTGGAAGGGTGGTATATTAAATATTTTAAAAAATGTGAATTAATAGACCTCAAATCCCCCTGATATTGTAGTCATTTTTCACTTTGGCAACTAGCCTTGTTTTATTAAAAAAACCATTGAAATTGAGAAAAGAAATAGAGTTATAAAATAACAATGAAAATAAAATTAATATTTTAAAACAGTTTTGAAACTTAATAAACAATTTAAACCATACAAAGAACTTCTAACTATTATATAATGGAAGATAAATAATTTTATAAAAAGCATTAAATAAAAAAAAAATGCTTAAGTATCCTAAAGCCTTGGATCTAAGACTAAACGTCCAAATTTTAAAATAAATTTGAAATTTCAAAGAAAATGTTTAATCTTATAAAATCTAAACAGCATTCTGTTGTTTCAAATTGTTCGTTGAACATTTCAATTCCATTTGCAAATCCCCAATCAAATGAAGTGCACTTCCATGAAACAGGTAAGCTCTGGACTCTTTTCTGGCGAATTCTCTCAAGCAAATTCCTTTAGGGCTTAAGCAACTAGTAGAAGTAGCCAATCCTATTCCAAGGATTGGTTTAAACTTCTATCTGATCAAGTCTGTATTAAATAACCATGGCTAACAAAAACTATATTGTTCAGCGAAAAACATCATAGAAAAGAAACTGTAGAGTTTCTGGTTGCAATGAGATTAAACTTAGAGGGCACTCCCTTGTTCCAAAGGATTATTTGGTTTTTTTATAACTCTTTTGAAATATTAAAAGATAATATTTTAGAAGTGAAATATGTAAACAGCATCTTGGCGATTTATATTTGAAATGCTTAGTTACTATATACTTATGATTAATTAATAATGAATAAACGGTTGACTAGATGTAGCTTGAGGAGTGATTAAAATGATTGACGGAATGTATTCACTAAATTTTACACAATTATGAACTTATTTTACTGCAATTTTTAGGCCATCGTCCTGGCTACACGACAGAAATATATATTATATATTATACAGAATAACAATACCAACAGTGCAGTACTAGAGAAAATAAATTATGTTTTGTAGAAGGAAATGGAAATAATGGAATACAATGATCAAACGAACGATATATTAACAAGTTATAAAATAATTTATGAATAATTAAAAAAAATAAGTGCGATATAAAATCAATGAAGATAATAAAACATAGTCAAATTACATTAGAAATAGTTTTTTGTAATATACAATAAATGTTATTTGTGAAAGTCAAAATGAGCTTGAAACTTGATACTATTACAATGAATTTGTAGTTATCATAGATATAAGGTAAATGTACCGGTAGTGGACACTGCTCTGGTAGTGGACACTTACGCAGTTTAATTTAAAAAATAAGATATATAGGCCTTCAATCAGCTTCAAATCAAGAGGGATTGTATTTTGCACACTTTGGTGGCGATTCTTGCAAATTCCATGATATCACGGTGCCATGGAAGCCAACAATCAGTCATTGCACATTGCCGCTCCAGTGAGCACGCTGTTATCTGCTGTCTTCTAGCCAATTTCTTTAAGAAGGTGAGTACAAATTTATTAACTTTTAACGGCCAGACTTGCTTTTTTTTAATGCCCTCAAGTATTTACTGATTAATTAGAGTGTATAAATTCATGTTTTGATGTTTGATCTTCAATATTTGCTTTAAGGGAGCGGAAATGTTAGATGTCCACCACTGAAACGAATATTTCAAGTAATCATAGCAGTGGACACGACCTGTCCACTACTAACTCTGGGATGTTATTTTTTTTTTCACTTGAGAACCTTCTGAATGAACATGTAATGCTTTCTTATTCTTATGATTTTGATCCTGGGTTTATTTTATAGCTATATCTAGTAATGGACACCACATGTCCACTAATAATCCGGCGTATGTCCACTATTAAATCACTTTAATTAATAATTAATTTTAATTAATAAAACCTAATTTAAGTAAATATGCGCTTATTATGAGGATCATTATAAAAGGTAGCATTAAAAGGGCCTTAATATTCTGTCCTTTCTTATAGATTGTCGTCATGGCTCCTTCTGCAAAACAGTTTTGGGCTTACGATGAACAACAATTTAGGGACGCAGCGGCTGAAGTTTTGAAGAGTATGGCTTTATCTTCAGCAGCAAAAAAACATATCGTCCCCCGAACAAGCCTAAGGAGATATGTTGAACGCAAAACTAAAGCATTTAAAAAAATGGGACCTCCAGCAATCCTCTCAGAGGAAGAAGAGACCATATTGGTCAGGTGGATAGCTTCTTCTCGGAAAACAGGTTTTCCTGTCACCCAGGAGGAGCTTTTCGATAGCGTTCAAAGGCTGTTAAAAGACTTAAAAAGGCCAAATAGTTTTACCGATGATCGTCCTGGGCGTACCTGGTACCAGCGTATCATTATAACAAATTCATGCGTTACCATGAGAACTCCACAAAATTTAACAGCCAGTAGGGCGTCAATTACCGAAGAAAACCTGAAAGCATGGTTTTCAGAAGTTTATTCTTATTTAAAAAGCCACAATTTAGATAATATTCTAAGTGAACCCAGCCGAATATTCAACGCAGATGAATCTGCATTTTTCCTAAACCCTAAAGGGGGGAGTATTGGCGATAAAAGGGGACAAAACTATTTATCAACACGTGAATTCTAACGAAAAAGAGTGTGTCACTGTTCTTATGAATGCAAACGCAGACGGACAGCTAGGACCTCCCTTAATTGTTTTCAACTATGAAAGAATCCTGCAGGATATTATCGCCAACGTTCCTCCAGAATGGGGATTAGGAAAATCTGAGAGTGCGTGGATGACTGGCAACCTATTTTACCAATATGTCACAAATGTTTTCCACCCTTGGTTGGTCCATCATTCCTCTGCCTTTAATTCTATTCGTTGACGGTCATCAATCCCACCTGACTTTACAGACTAGTGAATCCTTGAAGCATAATGGCATAGTGTTGATAGCCCTCCATCAAAAGGCGATCCATCTAATCTAACCAATGGATGTAACTCGGTTCCGTTCACTAAAACTTCACTGGAAAAACAAAGTTCATACCTGGAGAAGAGTCCAGGAGGAAAATCCAAAACTGAAAAAGAAAGATTTTTCATGGCTTCTGAAAGAAGTGCTAGATGAAAATATTGAGCCTTCAATCATGCAAAATGGATACCCTAAGTAGGACTGGTACCATGGAACCCTGAAGCTCCTCTCAATACATTAAGAAAAACGCGGAGTACTCCTCAAATTCAACCATCACCAGTAGACACTTCTGTCAATGACCAACACCATATTAGAACTGTCGATTGACTGTCTTTGTAATTAATGAAACCGAGATTAAAACGTTGGATGTGAAAGACGTGGATACAAAACTACCGAAACCCTTGATCTTTGGAGCTGACAATGGAAGCGAACGGTACCAGTTTCCACATTCAATTGCTGAAGTAACTTAGTAATTATGAGCCTCTTAAAATACTTAAGTACTGGCCTTTTAAGTCATTAGTTTTATGTCATATGTTCTTATTTTCAACAATTTTGTACATTATTTATTTTTGGATTGACATTCTTATGTATTTTTTTTCTACAAATAAATGCTCTCATGTTCATCTATTTTTTTAAAAATATCATATCCTCTTTCTATATTACATAAGTAAATTAAACACAAGTAAAATTAATTAAAACATGAGTAAATCCCTACTTTTTCAAAGAAAAACTTTGATGTCCACTACTGAATTCATGAGGTGTCCACTATTAAAAATTTGAGTTTTATAGATGTCCACTATTGACAAAAATTTTAAGTTTAGTAAAATTGATGTAAAAATGTTAAAATGGCAAAAACAAAAACTTTCATGGTTACGAATTTGAAGAAGGATAGTTTGAGCTTACTTTGGCCACACATTAAATATCATCACCGCCAGAGGTAACCGCGGAGACAGAAAAAACTGTCAAAATGTCCTTAGCTGTGTCCACTACCGGTACATTTACCATATATATACTTATATTGAATTAAAATTATATAATATAAAGTAATTGTATGGGGAGAAATAAGGATAGAGCTCGAGATAATGAAGGAGGAAAAATATAACCAAATAGAACATACTTAAGGAATGTAGTTAAAGTAGAGTCTAAGAAGAAGATATAAAAAGCCTTTTCTTAGTTGCCAAATTATAATTAATAATACCTAATAGTTTTAGTTTTGTAAAGCTTTCTTTCTTTCGAAAAGTTTCAAAGTATAGCACAGGTCTGCGAAAAAAAATTGTAGCATTTCTAGTGCACTTAAAAGTATTTTTTGTGCTGATTATGGAAAAAATTCCATCGCCCCTAGATAAGTCACAAATTTCAGCGGATGCTTTAGGGTCTAGTCTTAAATACAGACAATTATGTTATGTTATGTTAGCCTCCGGTGTTTCATTTTCATGGTACCGATTTAGAGAAAAGGAATTTGTCCCTTTTTTTCACAAGAGGGTGACTTAGTTTTCTGTATCAATGCACCTGGAATCATGGAAATGTTCAAAATCACGTATGAACCAGAGGAATGGAGAATTTTCATCGATTTATGAAAAAGGAGTTTGAAAGTTGTACTTCTTCAGAATGGTAACCGATATGCTTCTGTGCCTGTTGAACACTCAGTCCATTTGAAAGAATGAAACGAAATTCATGAGTTTGTTCTTAATAAGCTCGGCTACTCTGGCCATAAGTCAACAAAGTGGTTGCTCAAAGTTTCCATGTTACCTCTGTGAATGGGATAGCCGTGACAGAAAATAACACTAGGTCAAACAGACGTGGCTCTTATTCCTGGAGTCAAAAATGTTGAATGACAAAGTTTAGTAGATCCTAAAAAGATCTTACTTCCACCACTTCATATCGAATTGGGGGTAATGAAACAGTTTGTGAAAGCATTACCCTAAGAAAGAGAGTGTTTCAAGTATCTTTGTGAATAGTTTCCTAATTTATTCGATGCTAGGCTTAAAGAGGGAGTCTTTGTTGGGCCTGAAAACTGAAAACTTTTCTGTTTTTCATATTTGTCACTAAAATGGAAATGGAAGAAAAAAGTGCCTGGAATTCATTTAAACTTGTTGTAACAGGCTTTCTTGGAAACAAAAAAGACCCAAACTACAAAACTTTGGTTGCTGAATTGTTACAAAACCACAAAATGTTGGGCTGCAACATGAGTGTCGAAGTTAATTTCCTTCACTCACATCTGGACTACTTTCCAGAAAATCTTGGAGCTATAAGAGAGGAAAAAGGAGAATGTTTCCATCAAGATATAATAGAAATGGAGCGCAGATGCCCAGGTCGATGGAATGTCAACATGATGTCAGACTACTGTTGGATGTTAAAAAGTGAAAATTCACAAGAACACCTGTGGTCTAGTGGTTAGCATAACAAACTACTGTGCCTAAGATCGCGGGTTCATAGCCCGACAGGTCGCCCTTGGATTTTTTAAAGGGACTCAAAAATCCTTGATTATGCCGTCATTCAGAAGGGACGTTAAAAGGGGTTCCCGAGCCTGTACGATGTCAGGTACTCGTTAAAAATCCCTATCCTAATTAAACCTGGATAGGCAAAATTTAGAGCTCCCACTATAGCATCGTCCGATTTGCCATAGCAACATAAAGTGGCGTTAAATGAAGAAACGACAACAAGAACTACATAAAGATCAGTTAACTAAATCAAACAAATGTTTAAAAAAAGGTTTTTATGCAGAGCTGTGTAATTGGTATTATTTTCTTTTTAAAGTTCTTAAATAGTTTAATGAATATGTGGTGTGCATAAAACAATAAAACCAGAAAATATTCCTAGCCTTTATATGAAGGATTGAAGAAATGCGAGTGAGGGTTTTTAGAGTAAGTGAATTCACCGTGGTAAAAAAGAATGGCAGTCAGTTCGGATTCAGGTCAGGGTATAAATAAACCCATAGCCAAGTTTCGGATTTAGAAATGAAGTTTGAATATTAAAATGAATAGTACTTTATTCAACAGTCCCAATAGTCCCAAAAACGTTGAATGCTTAGGAGCCCTGGGAAAAGAAAGTTTTTAGAGAACTGTAAATCTGATCTAGTCTCAGGCATAACAAATTGACAAAACGTGACGGTTTGACGCATAAAGAGGGTTAACAGGAAAATCTCTACTACTTCATCATGATGCTAATCTACATGTTTACATAATAAAAGAAGTAATTGTCCTTATTAGTTGTTGATAAATAAGAATTAGTAGCAATAAATAAATAAATATACTTCTTTAGCTACCCTTCATCACTTAACAACGAAGCATAACCAATGTTTCACAGAAAACTTAACCTCTTTAGGAAACAAACCACCCAGGTTCGTAACACAATCCTACGCTCACTCACGTAATATGTGTTGCTGTGTCATGTGAGGAGCTTCTCGTTTCCACAAAGGGACGTTTCACAGTTAATGTCGTGTTTGTGTAACCTCAGTCAGCCGTGTGATGCTATCACCTATGTAGGCAGTTGTGTTATTGCAGTTTAAGAGTTTAACCATATATATTTAAAATTAAATTAAATAATTCCCTTTTTTATCTCTTCCTCAAATATATATAATATTCAATTATTTAAAAAAAATATTTTTATATCATCCTAAAAAATTATATACTGTTTTCAATCGGGGATAGATCCCGTAGGATCTGGAGACCCTCCTTGGTTTATAATATTTTATAGCGGTTGGGTGAGCTCTAGGAGGGTCCTAGATCCCTCATGATCCATCTCCCGCTGCAAACAGACTAAGTACAAGTTTTTCCCGCAGCGGGATTTGAACCAGGATTTCCGGCATGGCAATTCAGTGCTCTACCACTGAGCCCATCCGCTCTCTATAGTACACATTAACCCTTATTTTATTACTACTAACATTTAGAGAAGGAAAATTATTTTAAAAAACTAAAATTGGAATTAGTTTTAAATTAAAATATTTAAACAATTTGGCATTTAAACCCTTAACCCCAGAGTTTAAAAAAATCTATGATATTTTGTGGCATTTATAGTAGTTGTTTTTGGTAAATGTAACTGGAATTTAACAGGCTTATATATCTTAAATACATTATTTTAGTATCGGACTGCTATTTTTATCAGAACTAAATGGGGCAAACACAATTTTGTTTTTATTTACATTTGGCACATTTCCTTCAAAACTCGGATTCGACGTATTTAACGATTTGTTAGCTAAAATAGAAGATCAGTAAAAATGAGACTCACTACTATTTATACAATAACGAGTAATAAAAAGAAAATTAATTGAATCATAGGTATATCACTTAACATTTTAAAAAAAACATTATTGTTTAATTCAAAATTTAAAAAGGAGTGGTTTAACTAAAGAATATTTACTTCGGATTTATAAAAAGAAAGAACTTTAAATAAAAATGTTAACATTTTTGAATTTATTTAAAACATTGCAAATGATAAAAAATATTTGAAATACATTTGTTTTAAGTTTTAAAAAAAAGATTTCAATAATTTGGTTAGTTATGGAGATAAAGTGCCTAGTATTACAAAATCAACACTGTGCTGTTTGTCTAATTGAGGAAATATATTAATACATAAATTTCAAGCAGTATAATGATACAGTCCATCGCAACGTTTAAAATAAATATTATGAAATCATCGAAGTGTATTTATTTGGCGTGTTTTTTCAACCGAAGTAGCATAAATTTGGTTGCTATTATTGAAATTCTATGGCGCTCTGCAATCTGTTTTTCAAATTGTCTGCCTCTAAAATGACGGAGTTTCATCATTTTCATTGTTTTTCATTTCATTTGAATTTACAAATCACTATATTATTTTTAAAATTAAATCAGTTTTGGTTAGAGTGCTGCCAGTGGATAGTGTCTCTACATGTCCTACCATGTATTATTTACTCTTATAGCAATTGTACTAGATGTATAAATTACAGTTGTACAACTCAATAAATAATTTTTAAAAAAAAATCAGTTTTGGTCGAATATTAATTTGATTTCATATAATTGTTTGTTTCTTTGTTTATTTAAAGCAACTTTATGCTGCTAAGGCTAATCGGACGATGCTTCAGCGGAAGCTCTTAATTTTGCCTATCCAGGTTTAAAATAGAATTGGAATTTTTAGCGAGTACCCAACATCGTTCACGCTCGACATACCCCCTTTAACGTCTCTTCCGAAGGGCGGCATAACCAAGGATTTTTCACTCCCTTGATAAATCCAAGGGCGACCTGCCGGACTATGAACCCGCGATCTTGGGCATAGTAGGTGGCTCGTTTTTTGCATCTTAGATACGATACAATGATGATGATGTGTGTTTCTTACATGTTTGTTATCGGTATTCCATGCAATAATGAAAAGTTAATTGAAGAATCAAGTTATTTTTGAATTTTAAAATTACCCTTTTCTATTGTAAGCTGTTAGGTATTGCTGCATACATATTTCAGGAATGACGTTCTGAATATTACTATCAACTAGTACCGCTAGTTGAATGCATATTGACTATTCTTCATTGATGTTAATCAACAAGAACACCAATTAGTTGTAAATGATGTATCATTTTCTTTGAAAACCTCTGTGCAATCATTGTCTTATAGAGGTCTTCACTGTCTACGAGTAACTTCCCTAAATAAGTTCAATCACCTCCTAGGCATTAAATGACCAACCTTTACCATATTGTACTCAGACAGGTTAAAATACGCCCAATAAGCCATTACATTATATTCACCACCTAGTCTTCTTAGACGTATAATAACACTGGTCCAAAATAGTTGGTATTGAGGATGTATCGTGTATATTTTTATACTATATATTTTATATTTAATAATAATAGTTGACTATATATATATATATTTTCTTTACACACACACACACATATATATATGAAAAGAAAATGTATTTCTTCAACTTGAATTAGCGCGCCGCGCCAACGTAGATAATGCAGATGTTGAAGAGAATGATACTAGCGTTATCAGCAGGGAGGTTACGAGTGTGATAGGCAAGCAGTGAAAAGCTCCAAGTGTTTTTTTATTATTTGTTATTATAAAACAAACAGAATCGACAGGAGAATAAACATTGAATGTCGTTTCTTTGTTTTAAAGGTATGAATTTAGATTTTATTTGTAAACCCGTAAACTAATTATCAATTAAAAGAAAATAAACTTTGTTTTACAGAGCAACACAACCTTGTTTCAATTGATTTCTGTCGTCCCTAAGAACCATTATATAAATATATATAGTCTATATATTGAATATTGTTATTATTAGTATATATATTGAATATGTGTATATATATATATATATATACATTTGTATATATATATATATATATATATATATATATATATATATATATATATATATATGTATGTATATGTATATATATATATATATATATATATATATATATATATATATATATATATATATATATATATATATATATATATAGGCTAAGATGGCCTACATCTAAGGCTTAAATGTTGGCACAATAAAATATTTTTTATTTTGTGTAATCTTTGACTATACCCCCTGAACATTTCAATATATTAGAATTATACAGTCAGCTATTTCCACTTAAACCTTCCGGAGGACAGTATAACCAAGGATTTTTTAATCACTTTCAAAAGATCTTCTGGTCTGTGAACCCACAACATTGGCCACAGAAGGTTGCTGTCCTAATCACTACAAACTCTACATGTAATTACGTCATTTACTGTTAAATCCAACCGATTATTGTTTTACGTTTTCACTTTGGGCGAATGAACGAAATAATGAAGTAAAATCCGCTCCATAATCACTTGAGTTTTTTTATAACTATTCGACATTTTGGCTACCCAAAACACGATACTTACAACCACCTCACAAATTTGCTTCCTTTGAAAAGTCGCGTTCCGTAAATAAGTTGGTTGGAAGACCCTGAAGAGTCAGAACATCAGCAAAAAGGGTAAAGACCCTCTCAAAGCGTGCGTGGCGCTCGACTAGAGCGAGGGGGCGGGTAAACTTATTAGGTGATATTAGAGTAATTAAGCGCCAGCGCGCGCTTAGCCCTCCAACCATCCTCTTCCACAACTCCGCAATTAGCAACGATAAACAGAAGAAATGGAACAAAATTAAGCTTAATTCCTTTAATTGTGACAACTTTCTACCTAAGTCCGGGCCAATTGTTTGTAGTCGGGGGGACTTTTAAATTGATTAAACCAGCTACTTCATAGCTACCCAAAAAGTTATATCGCTCCGTTTAATCTGATTGTAAAATGAAGATATCAACTCCATTGAATACACATGAAAGAATGTTTCAACTTTCTGTTGTTAGAGGAAAATTGTGTATCCAAATAAGTTAAAAAAAAAAACTTGTAGCATAACAATTCATTTATGATTCAGTACGTGGTAGAGATTTTACTGTTTCCTTGATAACGGTTTGCATGGAGGTGATTTTTTCCTAGGTCACGCTCAACCGCCAAATTATTCCCTCTATTTTTGATAACCTGTTTATAGAAGCTGGGCGAGCCCCAGGAGGTTTCCAGATCCCCGGCTGTTTATAGATTAAAATCTAAACCAGCCGGTTTCAAATCCGGGACTCTTATCATATCAACTCTGCATTGTACACACTGATTTCATCTTTTGGTGCGTACAAATATATCATATTTATTTTTCTAGCCAAATTCATATAAGAGGCAGGGAGAGCTCTAGGAGGGTCCCAAATAATCCAACACCGGCTGTTAACAGTTTAAATATATTTCAACCGGATATAAACCTAGAGACTTCAGCACTACAACTTCGCGCACTACCAGTTAGCCAACCTCCTCACTACTTAAAAAATAATATAATCTTTTTCATCTACTTCACTAAAATAACATTGTAATAAATTTTGTTAAGTCTATTTGTTTGTGAATCCAATGATAAAACTTCATAATGGTGTGGGTACTCTTTTACGGTACCCACTTTATAGATGCTGGGTGATCCCCAGGTGGATCCAAGAACCCAAACGATGGATCCTTTAATAATAATATTTAATATTTAATAATAATAATATCCAGTATGGATACTCAGCTGAACCACTTCACTCCCTCATCCAAATGAGTGAAATTAGAAATTAGTAAATCATATCACTTTTTGTTATGATTTTTTGATGTGTTGTTAATCTTGCGAAGTAGTAAACGAAAGAGTTTATAGATTCAACTACAGTAGATTAGTCTTCTCTATGGATTGTTAATTCATTTAACGCCATTTTATGCTACGATGGCGTAATCATAAAATGCTATAGTGGGAGTCCTTATTTTTGCCTATACAGGTATAATTAGGATAAGAATCTTTAACGAGTACTTGAGATTGTACAGGCTCGTGACCCTATTTAACGTCCCTTCCGAAAGACGGCATAATCAAGAAACTTCAATTTAAAATATTCTAGGGCCACTTTAGTCCACTAATCCGCGATCTTGGGCGTAGAAGGTTGTGTTAATCAGTAGACAACTCTGGATCCCTACATATGTACCACTAAAGTTTCATATTGTGTTTGTCAAGTCATTATGTAGTTCCACAAAAAGATTGGTTTACATCAAAGCTGCCATAATTTTAACAATTTACTTAAATTTTGATGTACAACGGAGATCTTATTTCGGAACATTCTTACAATAAATAAAATGAATTAAGAAGAAAATATATGTTATATAAAATGTTTTAAACTACAAAATAAAATGTTTAACACGAGTAAGTTGTGATTTTTTTAACTAATCGTACAAAAGCAAAATCAATACCGTTTTGGTCAGCTAATGAACGAAATAATAACAATAGAAATTATTATTTCTCTCCATATGAAGACTAACATATAAATATAAACACTTATGAAAATTTGAAGTAAACTTTTACCGGTATTATGCAATAATAGTTAACTATTTTTAGTTAAAATTAATACTATTATATCATTATAATATAATATTATATATAATTATATTAAATTAATACTATTCACAATTGTATTAATGTTATTTTTTGTAGAAATTGTCACAGCTATAATTGTATTAAATTAATCATTACTTAAAACAAATAATTTTTGTTACGTTACATATTCTTAGTAAAAACCAGACTTATATTTTCAAAGAAATTTGCCACTACCAAATCAAAGTGAAGGATTTCACATTGTAGCCTCTTCTTCCGAATGAATGATCAGCCTCGAAAATGGCTTACATAACAAATCCTCCATAACAGACCACAATTTATAACAAAACTTAGAGAACGTATGCAGCAGAAAAAAGATCTTTGATAATACGTTTCCTCGGATCGAATGTGAATAAATAGGATAAGGCATTACTTTTCCGCATTCCTAGTTCCATTTCGGAGGATTTAATATCCTTTTCTACCATGCGAATCACCATTGTTCGATTGTCATTAAAAAAAAAACAACTCACAATGAAAAACCTCTATAACGAAAAGTTATACCCCTAAAAGCGTTGAAGCGTCAGTTTGATATAACCTAACTCCACAGCGAGGTATGACGCGGTTTCTAACATATAACAGTCAAGGTACTATTAGCTGTCAAAAACCGTGACTGGTTTTTAGCTGTCAAAAACCGCGACCTGTTTACTATTAACTAAACTTCCTCAGAGTCGCATTATTATAGTCAGGTATTATTATAACCAGGTATACCTACCTACACCTTGCATCGATATATAAAAGTAAAATACATCCAATGACCATGAAATAAAAAAAAATCAACCTGTCTTCTTTAATATTTGATATTTTCAATGCTGACATACAGTACTTTTTAATCGTAAAGATGTACTAAATTGGAAAAATCAAATTTTTATATTCAGTTCCCACAGATCACAACCCAAAAATAAAAAAAAAAGAATAATTTAAAATTTATAAAATATTAAGGAAACATATCGCTCATTCAAAATAACACAACATTTACTCTGAAATTGGCGTTTTTGAGTTAAATCTTCAGATGTGATTGTATTGGTTGAAGTTTTTAATTCAGGAACGACATATTTGATATTCTATTTTCAACATTTTTGTTTTTAACGAAGTCATATTTTTCAGTTGTGTAATGTTTGAACTTGAAGGTTTATGAGAAAATAAGCAAGTAAATCTGCTAATTTATGAATGTAGATGTAAAAATCAAAATATTTAAAAATGGACGAGCAACCAACTTATTATTTATTGGACTACACCAATTGGATTGATACTGATGCCGTATTTTAAAACAATATAAGTATTAATATTTAAATATTAATCTTAAATGTGAGGACTACATTAACTTCTTTAATACTAATTTAAGTCCTGAAGAAGGAGTCCCTAAATCCCAACCTATGTAAATTATTCAGAAGTTGCTATCATTATAGAAGTCTAATTAGCCCATTATCAAACTTAGGGATAAGACAAACTTCCTACGATGTTTTGAAGAAGAATATTTTACTAATATTCTTAGAGAAAGTTTAATAGTACTTAATCGTATGAATCTTATGAATGAATATGATAAACATAAAAATGCCAATTTTTATATCTGAATAATAATTTCATTAAAAAATAATATAAGAACACCCATCGCATATCTACCGCCTAAGAATTGTGTTGTGTATAAACACCTTTAAAAAATATACATAAAGATGAAAATATCTTCAACAAAAAGTTTACGCATACTTGTATATTTAAACCACCGATTCACTTAAAATGTTGACTGATACTGAGTAATAAAAGTCTATGTCCTGTTAAAGAAGCTGGAAATTTTTGCTATCTCTTCACAGAACATTAACTTAATTACTGGCATCGCTTGCAAGGGTTTTGGACAAAAACATTTTTTATTAACACCCACACCAGGGTCATGTTAGGAAGAATGATCTGATTCACTAGCATGATAAGACTGGTTACTAAGCTTTTTTTAATTATTCGATTGCCGATTTCTTAGAAGGGTTTAACGTGCTTAATATGGTAAGGAATTTCCCGTGTCAAAAATCAAGAATAACAACAACAAGGCCAAAAAAGGGTAGTAAAATAAAAGCGGATAGCTAATGTTGTTTATAGAGAGAGTGAAGAATAACAGCCAAAACCTATCGTTAAACAAAATCTGTAACCCTTCAGCTCTGAATGGTCTTGGGTTTACGACATGGGAGGCACTATACTGTTTCTAAGACAGCGGTTTTGCAGGAAGGTGATTTGTTCGTGATAATGTTCAACCGCCAGGTTTTCCCCAATGAAGGGTGGCCACTTTATGAAGGCTTGGTGAGCCTCAGGAGAGTCTGAAGATCTCACAGAAACCATCGTTCACTTTCAAGGAAATAATCAAAAGGCCAAGAGAACTCGGGAGTTACGTTCCGGCCTTCTAACCAACGCTATTCTAACCTTCAATAAAAACAGATACCTTTCATTAATTACCAGTACATTGGCCTATTTTTAATCAAGTTTCAGATTTATATAGAAGTGTCATGCTAATAATGTACTGAGTTCATAAAAAAGATTTACTCAGGAAAATGTCTTTAACTATAGTAATAATTTTATAGAATAGTTTACTTAACACACTTAACAGAGTATTTATTTGAGGGTTTTTTAAATTGTTTATTGGTTTATCTATGTATGGTAAGTAAAGACGAAATAAGGAAGGTTTTGACTAGTAAAGAAATTTTTAGTTGTTATTTTAAAAAGTGTTAAAGTACAATTGATTCTAAAAAAATCGTTTATTCTTTTAAGTAATTTTTTTTCATTATTATTACTTCATAAAATAATTTAAAAGATGCATAGTGTTAAATATAACCCTCTTTGTTAAGTGCTAAGTGCTGAAAACATAATTATCGGACCTTATTTTTTAATTAATTCATATGCAAATCCTTAAATATCTCGATTCACGAAAAAATGGACTAATAATACTTTCAAAAATAACAGCTCATATTATTTTTAATTATAAAAATAATTAGACTCAAATGAAGCATAGAACAACACAATATTCTATGTTTTAGCGAAATAAAATCCAGCCGGGAGATATCAGAAAATCTTGATGTAATAGAGTATCGATCGTAAACCGGCCAAGCGTAATAGAAAATTCCAGTATATTAACTAGAGCCGGGGGTAATAAGGAAATAATAAACTCCCATCGCAAAATAAATAGATAAGATAACAAACTGATAACGTTATCTTATATTATAAACAGTGTGAAATTGAGTGATTGACTTTTCAGCGAAACTGATATACCAAATGCTCAGCGGCCATTTGCACACGGGCTTTTCAACTGGGCTTAATTTAAACCCAATATATACTTTTTTTTTTCTCATGAAGGATCGAGTTTAATTTAAGCAGGCTTCTGAGGAGGTCTAGTATCCCTTTAATCAGAAGGGAAATAGATTAAAAAAAAAAAAAAAACTACAGTAAACTTATCTAGCCTCGGTAATATAAACCTCCTAGGGCCGTTATCAAGCAAGTTCCATTTATAAATCAATTTAAAGCAAAAATAGATTAGCCAACAATTGTGAAACGTTAGTTAATTTCATAGGAAGCGGAATGACTCAGTAGTGGAGCGCTGAGTTGCCGTGTCTAAGGTACTGGGTTGAAGTTTTCCTCTCTCTGGCAGATTTTATCTGTTAATGGGCGGAAATAGATCCTTTGGAATGAAAGACCCACATGGGGCTCACCCAGCCTCTATAAAGTTGGAACTCGAAATAAGGAGGAAAAATCTGAAGGTTGAGCGTGATGTAGGACAAATTACGTCTCTACACAACCGGTATCCAATAAACAGTGACGACTCTACCATGGACTGAACCTAAGTCCCTCTTTGATAAGATAATTTCATATACTAATAATGAAGATTCAAGATAATAGAGAGGATATGCATTTTTTTAAAGCATTAGATTACTAGCATCGGCATAAATAATAAAGTCAAGAACAGTTGCTTTGTGGTTCACTAATTTCTAAAAATATTAATAATTTAACTGATCGAGTCGTGCTCTAAAAAAAAGTGAGGACTAAAAAAACAAAAATAAATTTTTTTTTCAATAATCCATTTGAAGTGCCTTATATTTATTCAGAAGCAAAAGTGATTTTATTTCTCAAATACGCCCGTATCTGAATAAAATATCTTGGTTTACAAATCAACTACTTCTTACAAAAAAATATTGTGCAATTTATTTTTAGTAGTATTAATTAGTTACCAAATAATAATTTATAAGAAAGGGAGGTTGGAATAAACATGTAATCAATAAGTTACAGAACTGAAATATGTTATGTAAATTGCTTTATCTATTACATATTATTTTTTTCCGTCGTACTTAAGTGCCGTGAAAAGGGTTTTAATGTATTGTACATACAAAACTCAAACTGTATAAAAAACGTTGTTATAATTTTCCTCCTGCAGGATATAATTAACAACAATAACCGATTATTAGAATTTGAAGGAAACAATTTAATAATTAAAAATAAATAATATGTGCTTTAATAAAATGGAGTAATATTTCTTTTTTGATTAGGAGGATTGAGAAATAAAGTTTAAAGAATGTTTGTAACTATATTTCAAATCATCGTCCTTTTGTTCGAGTCCGGCACCCAGATCTCATTTACAAAATCCGACAATTCCTTCCTCCTACATACTTTTTAATCATTCGCTCCTTTCTAACTGACAGAACATTTAAAGTAAGTCATAAAGGTTCCAACTCGTCCCTCTATTCCAAAGGTCTTACTTGGAACCCTCACACAAGACTGAAAAGACAAGAAACCGTTCGACGTTTCAGGCTACTTCAACATTTACTAGACAAATGCTCTAAGCTCCCAATTAAGTACAAAACACTCATCTACATGGCCATCATACGACCTATTTGGATTTACGGAGTAGAGCTTTGGGGCTCAACTAAGCCATCGAATTCCTCTCGTATCCAATCCTTGCAATCCAAAATCCTTCGCAAAATCCTAAGCGCTCCTTATTTTGTCACAAATAAAACCATCCATAATGACCTTAATGTTCCATATGTTACCGATTTAGCCCATTCCAGACACCTATCATTCCATCATAAACTCTAGGCCCATCCAAACTCTCTAGTTTCAAACCTAGCTTCCTCTTCAATACCGGATAATCCTCCGAGGCGTCTGAAAAGAAGATGACTACGTGACCTTCTTAGTTGAACTTTGATTTGAGTACTACCAGTGGGTGGTTTCTCTACTTGTCATTCTCATGTCATTATGTATCACTTAGCCTATTTACTTGTTGTATTATTATAATACAGTTGTAAATATCGATAAATAAATTTAAAAAAAAAAATCATCGTCCAAAATATTAGACCAATCAATCCAAGCAATCCAGGTTTTCGAAATAATACGATCCAAAAAACTGATAGATGTCTTAATCAGGAATCGGCACTATAAACTAAAAGTATTTATATATGTTGTTTATTCTCATACTCTAAACTTCTTAAAAATAAAATAACTAAACTAAATAAAATCAATGATGTGAAATTCATAGAATTAATATTGTATAAGCAACCGCCACCCAAAAGTAATTTCAAAATTCCTCTTCATCTGAGGATATTGGGATTCTACAATTAACTTCAATGACAATTAATTAAAATAAATTAATTTTATTTATGGTATAATTTTTAAACAATAGTGGTCATTGTTTTATTTTTAAGAGACAATTTGAATCCTGTGTTCCAAATTTAGAAGAAAAACAGGAAGGGAAAAACATTTTTAAGACTTCCATTAAGCTTTTATTTTATTTCCAGTAGGCATTTGCCTGCTTGAATTACAGTTGACAGAGCATAAAATACAGCTAGATAAATGAAAGTATAAAAAATTTATTATTAATAATTCAAATAAATATATTTTTTTAAATTAATGTGGAGAAAATAAAAAAATTGTGAATCGATTAGGTAAGAATATGCCAATCCCTTTCCCTATTTTTACTCCCTCTCTACCAGAAGTAAGGAAGCTTTGTATTCATGCAGGAATATAAAAAATGTATTGCCTCGGAATTGACAATTTCCACTCGTGTTTTAGACATCAAAGAAAGAATGTGGTCCGTCTGCATTCCAATCTGTACTACACCTGCTACTGTTAAAAAGGTTTTGATGAATTTCGTTGAGTTTCACTTTCTAGTTTACGGGAAAACGTATTTTCACGCCTATATTTAAAAAAAATTGTTTGTTCAAAATTGAAGAAAAAAGTTTTTAAGATTGATGACGAAAAGAAATTTAATATCCGATTTTTCATTCCACGTGCGCGTTACGCAAACGATTATTCTTTTCAATATGGATGGTTTAACATTATCGTTGAAGTTTTCTTCGAATTATGGCACTTTTACTTAGATAATAAATTTACCAATTAATATTGAAGACTGGGGAGTTGGGTAACTCATTATTTAAGATGTTAGCAGCCACGGATGTACCCTGAGGGATCTCCAGACCCTCGTAGGACTCATTCGGCTTCTGCAAAGTAGGTACCCTTAAATGAGGGGGAAAATTGGCGGTTGAGAGCTATCTCGGAGAAAACATACCTGCACAACCGTTGTCCTAATAAGGAGTAGGTATCAATCTATAGATGGATATAGTATACTCTGTACTGAATACAAGGCCCTTCATAAGTTGCAGTGGTACATGTTTATACTTCACCAACATGTTTGGTAAATCATTATGTTTTAACATATTACCGTTCTAGACTATGGAGAAGCATGTGCGTATTTTATAAATGTTTTTGTAGCATTTTTAGATATACACGAAATAACGTTTCACCACGCTATGCAAATTATAGCTTTGGAAAACAACTTTTTTCCTTGAGCAAAAGAGGTTTGAGAGTTGTTTTTTTCACAGATGAAGAATTCATTTAAATTCAAATGACCTACCAGCGCAGCCATTTTACAAGTAATAGTACAGTCTTATTAAACTCTTCATAAGTTGTAGTGGTGCAAATTTTTTTTTTTTTGCTGATTGTTTATTACCTATTATCTTTATTATTATCTATATCATGTTTGTAAATCCAAAAAGATACATCGAATATATCATTCGAATTTTCTTTCCATATATTATAGTGTAAAGCTAATATTTTCAAGTGGGAAGAGCTGTATTCAATGAAGCATTTATATTTGTATGTAAAGTATTTCATCGTATGAGACTGACATGACCTCTTTGTCCAATACATGATTTTTAAAAACAAGTTATAAACCATAAGAAATTTATCAAATACTGATTAAAAAATTGTAATATTATTTATATAAAACATAAATTATATTAAATACAAAATCGTAACAATTCTTCTCTATGTCCAAAAAAATCTTATCCCGCAATTGGGATAGGATTTTCCTTTCACCTCAATCAAGTACAATAAAGCAACATAAATAAATCTGGATAGATAAAATATATTGAATGACCGGAAATTACGAGAATCATTGAAGAGACAAATAAAGTGTCTTCAACAAATTAATACAAGAATGAATCCTAGCTAATCGATATCTTGATGTTTTAATTAATAATAATATAACGGAATAAAATGCAATGCCTAATAAGATCAGCTATTGTTTTAAAATATAGATGTAACATTCCTATAAGATCATAAAAAAATATACTACGGAAAGATTCGAGAATATTTATATCCTGCCATAACTCAGGGCTGTAAAAATACAAGTAGCAAATCGGAAACAATATGTTGTCGTTTGTCACCTACATTTTCTAAGGCATTCCCATATTTTTCATGTCTTCATATCGCCCCTGTAGAGTCCGATTCTTGTTGCGAGATATATATTTTATATCAATATATATTATATACAAGACATCCATAACCTCTGAACCTTTTTGAAAAAGTTTTTACAAAACTCAAACAACCCCTAAAGAGCAAGGTGGGAATCCAATTGAAGAATGTTGATTCAATATCGTTAATTGAAGGAGCTATTAGGTCCACTTAGGTCACCCGAAGCCTACTGCAATCAGAAATTTAAGCTACACAACTTGGAAGAACAACCGAACAACTCAAATAGAACAAAAGGAGAAACTCATTAGTGTTAGTCACTGATCAAGAATCTCTGTTTTCACTTCTAACGTAATAGGCATAATTGCATTCTGCTTAATGTTTGCTTTACTTCCGAATATTAGGATGAATATGAGCTTAATAGTTGGAAAAGCAGGATTAAGGTATGTTGTTTGTTCATTTAATGTCACTTTATGCTGCTATGCCTAATCGGACGATGCCACAGTGTGAGCTCTAAATTTTGGCTATCCAAGTTTAATTAGGATAGGGATTTATAACGACTCCCCCCTTTAACCTACTTTCCGAAGGACGGCGTAACTAAGGATTTTTTACTCCCTTTAAAAAATCCTAGGACCATCTGCCGGGCTACGAACCCGCGATTTTGGGCTTAGTAGTTTGTTACGCTAACCACTAGACCACAGGTGACCGTTGAGGATTAAGGTAGGTAATAGGCATCGAATTCAAACCAAGATTATACTAAACAAACAGGTAAAATACGGGACATTTTTTATTGTGATCAAATGATAGAATATTTGATGAAATCGAATTATAATAAAATATGTTTAAATAATAATAATCTGATCTGTGTCGACTGTGTAAAATAGCCACCGAAGCAATTCAGCATATCACATCAGGGTGTCATGTTCTTGCTGTAAATGAATATTTTCTGAGGCATAATAATGTTGCGAAAATTCTTCAACAAGAAATTTAAAACTGTGGACAAGACCTACCCTAGTAGTATCGGCAAATAACAATCTACCCAAGGTGTTTGCCGAAAATATCAAGACCTGGTAGAGGAACTGAAGTAATTAAATAAGCTTAATAAAGCAAAAGTTTTGCTGTCAGTCATATCCACAAATAGTCTGATTCCGGAAATGATGTTGAACAGTGTAAAAGAATTGGACTTAAATTGTAACATTATCGAGCAAATGCAGAGAGCCGTGTTGTTCGGAACTACGAGTATCATTAGAAAAGTGGTGAACATTACAAATTAATTTTTCTATCCTCACTCTTCACTTATGTCCGGGTAGGTGCATTCATCGGTAGAACCGAGAAAAATTAAGATTATACAAATAATCTCTATGATTACTAACGACTATGCAAGGGATCTTCTCTGCACAGGGATCACACTCAGCCGTAAGGTTTTACACCCACCTCACTTAGTAAACTGTTTAACCTTTCCTTCATTCGACTCATAAATATACAAATATTCTGTAAGAGCTAGACTCGAACCCAATACCGCAAGTCAATTCTGTCTTACTCAATAATCTTTTGCATTCTTAATAAATTAATATTCTTGACTTTTTAATTGTGATAAATTGATAGACAACAGAAAAATACGACAATAAATGTCAAAGAAATGCCTTCTCTTTCCTGAAATAGTTATTTCGATAAGTTATAATAAATAACTTAACGAACTATAGTTATAATCAATAACTAAGTATAGTTATAAGGAATATTTATTTCGGAAATAACTAGATCGGAAGCAGAGATGACGGAGACTACAATGCAGTAGAAAACTTGTTTGTTGTTGGTTTCGGTTTAACTTAAAGTATGGTAATAATCAAAGCTGAACAAAAAACACTTATTCTCTATTATTGAGTCGTTTTATACGAAATTCCCTGTTTCAAAGGAATGGTTATCTAGTTTAACAATTTTATTAAATCAAAACATATTTTTCCATTTACACGGATAAAAATATATTTTTGCCAACTTGATAATTTTCAATCCCCAAACTGAAAAAAATCAGCATTTTTGGTTGAATTAAGTATGTAAATAAGTTTTTGACTTGGGAATCATTTTCAAAAAATTTACCCTTATCGAAGTTGTCCAAATTTCTGAACAGATGGAAATCTGTTGGAAATGAGTCTGTCGAATAAGGTGGGTGTGGTAGGACTTCTTAACGTAGGCTGTTTAGTTTCTTCATTGTCTGTCGTGAAATATGAGGTCTGGCGTTGCCGTATAGATCAGAGGTATAGATATAGGCGTGTAAAATACAATCATAGAACAATCAATCAACACTGGGCTCTACAACCCAGCACGGGTCCTGGCCGCATCAAGGTGTCGCCTCCACTCTTCTCTGTCCTTCGCCAAGGATGCTGCCATGCATCACTCTCGGTTTCGTCTAACAATCGAAGTCGTGGACGCCCACGTTTTCTTTTTCCGTCAACGAATCCAAACAGTAGTCTTTTCAGGGTCATACTCATAGTTTACTTCGGAATAATCAATGCAGGTTTATTTTTTAATAAGGTTTTGTTGTATTATGGCAATATCCTGCAGTACGATGTGGATGTGATGGTTTCATCTCTAGGTAGAAGGAAAAATAAATTATTCCTGCTATGACCTTCACATAGAAACCAATATTTTTTTTGTAAAATTGTTTTTGGCATGTGTCCAGGTGATCCCTCGATTTCCCTTCTCCGTACTTGTTGGTAAAATTTCTTGCAGCTTGCGCTCCGTGTGTCTATGTTTAAACTCATAAAAAAATATATAAGAAAATCGTGTGTTTCCATGGTCATATTTAATTGCATACTAACCAGTAATCGTTCAATTGTAGTAAATATTATCAAAAAAGAGGAGTCTTAATATTTAATATACAACTCATTACAATCTGTGAACATAAGCATATTAAACAACAATCCTCTAATTCCTCGCTCCGTTGTAGAAATAAAGAAACGGATATTTCATATGAAACTATGCAATTTTATTTCGATTGAAATTGTATGTCATAACATATCGTGATTTAATAATTTCTTTCCCAATTTGTCAGATTCGCTTAAACTTCACCAAGATGTTTGGTGAATTTTTTTTTGATTATGTACTACCGTTCTAGACGTCGGAGAAGCAATTATGTAGTTCATTTATGAACTTTTTTGTTACCCCGTAAGATTAACAAGGAAAAACGTTACGCCACGGTGTGCAAATTGGAGCATTGGAAAACAACTTTTTCCTTAGGGAAGAGAGGTTTGAGAGTTCTTTTTTCGTATGTAAAGAATCCGTTTAAATTTAATAGATCTATGATGGAATTCTATAAAATTATTTCAAAGATCAAACAAAAAGTGAAATCTGAAAGAAATAACATTGATTTTAGCTGAATTAAATTAATAGTGCTTATAGGTAATTAGGTATTACTTCTCATGTTTCATATTTTTTTTGCTTATCACCAAATTTTTGAAATTTATTTCAATCAATAATCGATATGCTACGACGGGTATACGAATTAAAAGACGAAGTATCAAATCTCCTCATCTTTATTAATATCTAGTAAATAGACTTTAAGCAATAGGCTCGCAGAAATACATATAATATTTTACAGTAAAAAATACTTTAAAGATTTAATAAGAAAATGGGAGACAAATTTTCTTATTATTATTTTCATCGATCCATTTTGAAAGCCCATAGACAAAATAAATAATCCGTTCAATTCCACGCCCCGTCTTTTTTTACAATATACTGCAATGGCTTCACAATTTGAGAAATATTATGCTCTCTATAATAAAAAATATTATCCTCTTTATAATAAAAAAACGTTTAGAGAGACCATATTGTAATAATTTATTTTACATATGTTATATAATTAAGGTGTGTAATAATGGGAACAAATCTAATGATAGGATAAAGATTTGAATTTTTTTTTTCCTGTTTACTGTAAATTGAAAAAATAATAGAACCTGAAATACCCACTACATGTAAATTACAGTTACATGAATTGAGCAACCAGTAGTAAAATTAAATAAAAAGTTGTATTATTTGTAAAATGATGGTTGGTCCGCCGTTAGGAGTACTCCTCTATTTACTAAAAAATAAAGACTCTTAACAACCTAAAAAAAATATTGAGCGGGATGAAGAGATCACGTATTTCATAAAAGAAAGAGGGTAGTACTTTGCTATATGATTATTAATATAAATAATAGTAGTACATTTTTGGTAATTATTTGGTTATCAATATAATAAAAAAAGTCTTCAACTGATCTTTTTGTGTACGTGGTTTTGTTGTGGCTCGTTCATTTTATAATGAACTGCTAAAGGAAAAGTAAATTCTTTCATTATGAGATATATATACACATATATTATTATTTACATAAATACATACAGCTGTCATAACATTTCTCCATAAATGTACTTTTTTTAAATATGTTATCTGCTGGCAAACAGTAGAAATTACAACAATTGATTATTGATTTAATACCTTTAAATATATATATATATATATATATATATATATATATATATATATATATATATATATATATATATATAAATATATATATATATATATATATATATATATTTTTTTTTTTGTTTTAGTTCTCGAGTTTTATATATATATATATATATATATATATATATACACACATATCTAGAAGAAAATTTCTTGCTCGGAACAAATAGTATAACATTCCCTAGTTGTTGCCGCGTCCATACTTTCGAAGTTTTACGCCTAGTATGGGACTTAAAAATTATTATTTGTGTAAACCTGGCCAAGAGAATCAATGTCTCTAAACTACTGTAAATTATCATACTTCAATTTAATAATTGTATTAATATTCAATTTTAAGTATAGTAATAAGTTATAACAAACTAGTTTGATTCCTTCTCCTTCCCAATGCCCTTGTCATTGTGAGGCAATAGAACACGCCCATTTACTGAGCTTCGACAGTTCTCTTGACGTCCACGCGTAGATATTAGAATAATTTTACCTGTTAACTTATTTATTAAATATTCGAGTCGTTTCATTTAGCCCGAAATCGCAAGTAGTTTGATAGCTTCTTAAGTGGGCTCAAATACTTTTTTCTATATACATATATACCTTAAAAACTCAATATTTGTAATGTCCGAAATTATATAATCCGTAATTCAGCCATCGATATACTATTACAATCGATTTACAATATACTACTGCATTTGCAATAAATAATTATTCTACAGCAAATTCATAAATATTTCAGAATGAATTAACTATATCATAAATGCATATATAAACTCGTCCAAACTATAAAACTATATATTTCTTTATTATATGATTTTATTTAGAATAAATATAAATTTCAGAATTTACTTATCACTTATTTCCCTTTATTTTGTATTGATATTTTTTTTAGTTGAATATAATTAAATTAATTGTATTTTAGTAGAGTAGAATCATAAAAACATAATAAACGTTTGAAAAATGGTTATTTGCCACAACAGGTAATTCCTGGAATAATATTTTTTAGAACAGAAAATTTATAATTTACGATTTGATTGCATTATTGTAAATCATGATTGAGACACTTGACTTAACTGTATTTATTTTTATATTATTATTTTAAAAATACATGTATAATTAATTATTTTACATAAAAAGCTGTTCTGTTTATTTTTTTATTACAAAAATACATTTATATATTTGTGGAAATAAATATATTATCAACTTAAATGTTTTTCAATATTTCCAATAATTTTAAGATCCTCGATATATCATCAAATATTTTTCATTTTATTTCTTTATTTTTTTAATAACATTATCATAATTTTAGAGAGAAAATTCTTAAAACATGATTTTGGAAGGCAACGATACTATTCCGTAGAATATATGCTTATATAATGTAATTTTTAGTTTATGAAAAAATCGTGTTCCATGAAGTGACTCAAATTGACTTACATGTTCAGGCAGCCAGCCTGCCGGGGGGATGGTAGAGTACTACCCTTAGGGGCGTGGAGTGCTGCCAACACAACTCGAGGAAATTCCCGGCGGCGCGAAGGTTGGCAGCACTTGTTCCTCCCTCCTCCGTTAATTGCGACGGGCCCAAGAGACAGCTTATTGAAGCCCCGCCCGTAAAATATCTATTTCACTATTTATAAATACTAATTGACCAATATATCATCTCCGCTAATTACTTTTACACTTTATTTTTATCAGAAATTAAGGAGGAAGACACCAATTACACAAAAATTCCCTAGATTCAGGTCTATGAAGATGTAACAAATAAGCTGTACTGATACAACCCGTAAAGGTAAGGGTAAGGGTCTGGTACACGGTAAAGACTGTACTGTTTCAAGGATAAAGAGACTGAACTGTTGTGCAGGGAAACGATTTGTTCGAGATCTAGCTAAACCACCAGGTTTTTCATCCAAATAAGGGATTTTAATGAAGTCCTTCATAAAGGCTGGGTAGGCTCTAGGAAGGTTGTCAGATTCCGCAGTCAACCATAGACATAAGGTCTTAAACCAGATTAACAGATTAATTAAAGTATCTGCCACAGCCGGATTTGAACACGAGACCTTTGTTAAAGCAACTCAGCGCTTTACCTACTGACCTACACCGCTCCCATAAAAGTGTGGAATATTAATAAATATCAGTATTTTTAAAAACAATTCTGAACATGTTGAGGCTTGAGACTTGATAATCAATTTTAATAATTATAAAAGTTGTATTTCTGTTTGGTAATGAAAAGTTAACTTCTCACACAGAGAGCTCAAAACATCTACAAAAGTAAAAATATCTAATGGCTGTAGAAACAATAATTTTCAAGTGTAAATAAATGAAGGTTCTGATGGGTAAGAGCAATTTATTATAACTGATTAAAACGCATCTGTTTCAGTATTTATGAAATTTAGGAAAAACATAGGTTTGGATGTGCATAAGGAAGGGGCATTGCTGATATTAAGTTATATAGGTAATCAATATTGTTATGGGAAGAAGGATTTAAAATGCTAAACTGTGATAGATCTGCAGTTTTCATCGACTTCTTTTTACCGTCTTCTTTTCTGGTAAAACCATAATTTCGTCGCTGTAGAATTCCTGTAGAACTTCTGAACTAATAACTGAACCATGTGATTTTCACAAGCCTCTTTAGAAGCCAATTATTCCCATTAAGAGAGGTCTTTAGAAACCAAACAACCTGTTAGAGGGACGGTGCAAGGTCTTGGCTTACAGTGGATGTATTAAAACTTCCCGGGCAATCTTTCTCAATTTTTGACGTGTCACAGATATTTGTTGTGTAGCATGAAGGAAGACCACGCCTTTGCTATTTATCGACCTCAGCCGTTTGTTTCACCTGCTTCAATCGCATTTGTTGTTGACAGTAGACAGTTGAATTAACGCCAACAGACAGAAGGGCTCTACCTTAAGGAATTTCTTCCCTACCGTCCAGTCGGGATTGATAGCCGCATGAGTCCTCCCGGACTACTTGGTCTCAAAGGTCCTGACAGGACACGGCGGGTTCCGGGGAAAGTTGAGTGAGCATAGGAGAGATATCGACTCCCGGTGCCCCGCCTGTGGGGTCCCTGAGACGGCAGAGAACGTGGTGCTCTCCTGTACCGCGATGGAAGACACCGTGCCAGTTTGTCGAGGAAGACCAGGATTTTCGCCCTCACCGAAGAAGACTTCCCCCGTCTCACGGAGGGGCACAATTACCCTTATATCAGGGAATTCGTGTACGGGTGGAAGGAGGTGGCCGGGCCCGCACACTTCACCATTAGCAGGATCCGTCCACCCGGCGAGCCACCAGACGACAAGCAACCCCAGGAGGAGAGAGAGGGAGACCGGACAGATGCAGACTGGCTGGATGGTGACCGGACGGATGTGCAGGACCAGGGGGGCTGGGCGGCACCCGGACGGATGCAGACCGACCAGGAGGCTTAAAAGGTGCTGCACCATCAGTAAGATACACATCCGTGCACCTGGCTGCACCACAGAATAATTTTAGTTACAAAATTGTACCCCCCAAATTAAATGGTACCTCCCCCCACCATAATGTATAATAAGAAATTCGAAATAAAGAGTTGTTTTTTGGCAGTGGTGGTGCGTAAACCCAACGTATTGTTACGGGCTACTGGGTATTAAAATGAATTAAACAATTCCTTAATTAAAGATACTAATATTTATTAACAAAACTGATAAGGATAAAATTAAACTATTAACAATTAAATTATTAAACTAATATAAATTTATAATGACAATATTCTAAATATTATAATCTAGGCCTAACTCCTATTTAATTATTACAATAATATAAGATATTACTAATTCTAGATAGCTCAACTAGTTACAATAGTTTCTATGAATATTATAAAATTACACTACAATTTATAACTAATAATTAACACTTACAGTTCACTAGTCCACCGACCGTAAGATTCTTCAAGTATCACAAACTGACACACAGTAACAAACAGAAACCGTTTATTACACTCACGAGACTGTTACAGTTCACTGATACACTTATTACACGGACCGGTTCAACACTGACTAGTTTATCACACTGACACTCACTTATCACAGATCTTCACTGGTCTTCTCTCAGGCTAAGACTGACTGACTCGAGGTGAGGGAAGTCTTTTTATAGGCAACGCCGAATATCTAGAACACGAAGGGGCCAGAAAATTCTGGAATCTTCTTAATCCTTTGCCGACAAAAGGAGACGATCTAGAACGGTCCTAATCCTATTTTAACTTCTCCCGCCGACGGATTTAAGCCGCTAATCCTCTTGCTTCCGTCTTCCTCCCGGCGCCCGTAACACTGCCCCTTCCTTAAAAGTGCTCTGCCCCAGAGCAAGTCCGGAGGAATTGGGCATTTATGAGCTTCTACTGATGGAGACGCACTTTCTTTCCAGGGGTTGAACGTGCACACCAATATGGCAACTCCAGAGTTGGCGAATGTCTGTTCGATCATGTCCCTGACAATCTTCTACTCCAAGCCGTCGTATCCACAGCCCAACTTCGGAATAGTGAGCTTAGTGACACGCAGTCTCAGAAGCTTACTCCGAAGGTTGTCGAGGCTTCGCCGCAGTGCGTCATATGTCGGATTCTGATCAGTGGCACGCTTGGTAACCAAGTAAAACAGGTGTCGTCCTTCGTGCGGCTGATGGAGTGCTTTCCCGACACTTGTCCTTGGCGTTTCAGCTCCTCAGTTCCACCGAACTTCTTCCTGAAGACCGTTGCAATACCTCGAGAAGTCCTCAGATCTTCGGCAACGCAATGGGCCAGAGAATACTCCACTGGTAACGAGAAGATATCCCTGTAGATTACCTGAGTTACTCCACGGGTCCCTGGTACTTTAGTATGAGCAACTGAGTTATTTGTCTTGACGTTGTTTAGGTACCTGACCTGCTGGTCTTCTTTCGGGCCGTGGTCTCCTTTGTACGGGGTCAGTCTATTGAAATGGACTACCTTGGATTTTCCTTTAGGCTGCTTCCTGATCCTATATATGACGTCATTGATCCTCTTGACGATCTCAAACGGGCCGTCCCAGGAGTTCTGAAGTTTAGGTGAGCAGCCTCGCCTTCTTCGAGGATCATGTAGCCAGACCAAGTCTCCAGGTTGGTAGCCACCCTTCTCAGCCCTGATGTCGTAACGCTCCTTCATTATGTCACTGACTCCCTGGATGTTTGTGCGAACCTTCTCGTGGATATTATCAAGTCGCTTCCGTAGATCCGAGATGTACTCCTCTCTGGCAATTTCCTCATCAGGCTTGAAACCGAATTTCAGATCACAAGGCAACCGAAGTTCTCTGCCGAATACCACATTTGCGGGAGTCTGCCCCGTTGCCTCACTGACTGAACTGCGGTAGGCCTGCAGGAACAGGTGAAGATACTGGTCCCAGTCTCGCTGATGGTCGGAGATCACTTTGGACAAATATCGACCCATAGTCCTGTTCATTCGCTCCACCATGCCATCGGATTGAGGGTGAAGAGGTGTCGTCCTGGTCTTCCGTATTCCCAATGCTTCGCACATCCCGGAGAAGACTGCAGACTCGAAGTTTCGTCCCTGGTCAGAGTAAAGTTCCATGGGTACTCCAAACCTACTGACGAGCTGCTTCACCAGTACGTCCGCAACCGTGACTGCCTCCTGATTCGGAAGGGCGTAAGCTTCCACCCACTTGGAAAAGTAGTCCATGGCCACGAGAATATACCGGTTACCTTCATCCGTCACAGGGAAAGGGCCAGCGATGTCAATTGCTATTCTCTCAAACGGTGCTCCCACGTTGAACTTCTTCATTGGGGCCTTCTTTCTTCTTATAGTTCCGTTAGAAGCCGCACAAGTCGCACAACGCTTGCACCAGTCCAACACATCGTCCTTGAGGTTCGCCCAGTAAAAGCGTTCACGTACCTTTTCCAATGTATGGTGAACTCCAAGGTGGCCGCCAGATACTCCGTCATGAAGTTCCCTGAGTACTTCGGGCACTTTACTCTTTGGGACGATGAGCTGTAGTCTGCGCTGATCTCCTTCCGTGTTCTCCAATGTCCGTTTCAGCAGCCCGTTGTTCACTAGAATGGAGTCCCATTGGGCCCAGTAAGTCTTTACATTCTTCGAAATTGGAGCAACATCCTGCCAGGTTGGTCTTCCTTGCCCTGATAGTTTCCACTGCTTCATTTGTTTCAAGTCCGGGTCCCTGTCCAGCGTTCAGCCAATCAACAAATCAGCGTTAAAGCCAACCTCACCACCAAATACCCGTAGTAAAACATCAGCACCCATAAAAAAATCAATAATTAACATAACAACCAGCAATCAATTTGCAGCCCTCGAAAATGTACCCACAGAGCCACCTCAACATCAAGAAACATCTCAGATTTCCGAACCGGTTCCACCTCCCATTTTTGTCTCAAATGTTCAAAACTTCTTGACCTTCTGTCAAGAAATAGCCAAACTGATCGGAACAACCAATTTTAAATGTTATTCTCGTGTGAAAGACATAAAAATTAATACGAACACCAAAGAGAATTACAAAAAATTGGTTTATCATCTCACCGAAAAAAAATATCACTTCCACTGCTACCAGTTAAAAGAAGATAAGGCCTACAGAGTTGTTCTGAGAGGTCTTCACAGTACCACACCTACTGATGCCATCAAACGGGATTTGGAAGAGATCGGCCACAACGTCAGAAATATATCGGTCGTCCTACATCCCGTTGAAAAGTTCCCCCTACCGTTATTTTTCGTAGATCTGGAACCAGCCAGAAATAATATTGAAATATTCGATATCAATAGGCTTGTCTATTCAGTCGTTCGCTTTGAAGAGCCAAGGCAAAGACCTTCAATTGTCCAATGCACAAAATGCCAAGCACTCGGACATACAAAAGCGTACTGTCACTATCCGGCCAGATGTGTCAAATGTGCTGGAGCACATGCAACAGAAATATGCAAGAAAACGAGGGAAACACCTGCAAAGTGCGTGCTATGCGGTGAGGACCACCCAGCAAATTATAAAGCATGCATGGTGCATAAAAACCTACAGAGGCTAAGATCCCACCATGCACCATCAAATAGTAAAGAAGTAAATGCCAAAGAAGACATAGAAAAATTACAAGACATTTCATTTCATAGTAATCAACAGCAGCCGTTGACCTCAACATATATTAATCCTCCTCAACAGGGACAAAAAAAATATTGATTCATCAGTCGAAATCAGCAGCCCCGACATCCACAGATCCGACAACAGGCGCCTCAAACCTCCCAATCCCAGCCAATGGTTCCCAAATCTCATCCACCTCCACTACCTCCACGCCAAGACATCCCTTCTCACCATCTTCCTCTACGGGTGAAGCTTCAACCTCAGAGTGAACCCACAATTCCATCCCAAACTTCTTCCATTATAAACCTCCAAATCCAAACACCATTGAAAGTCGAAGCAGCTCACAGTGTCCCAAGAAGAATCCAACTCCCAACCAACTTTCCAATAAACACTAATCCTCCATCTCAACCTTCTGTCCAATATCCTAGTCGCAGTCAAAATCCAGTAGACATCAACACAATCCTTTCGACCTTCTTATTTGAACTTAATAATACCATCAAACTACTCATTTCCCTTCTAACCCGACTCCTTTCCGAAATGCCATTTACTACCCCACGATGAACACTAAGCCCCTATCAATCATACTGTGGAATGCAAATGGCCTACATAACCATCGAGACGAACTTGACTTATTTCTTCATGACAATCACATAGACATTGCCCTATTGACTGAAACACACTTCACAAAGCGATCATATTTTTACATAAGTGACTACATTACTTATAGATCAGATCATCCTGACAATACAGCACATGCCGGTTCTTGTATCCTTATCCACAAATCCATTCCTCATTCTCTTATTCCTTCTACTTCAACTGACGCCATTCAATCAACTTCAGTAACCATTTCAACTAGTCCTTTCCATATGACATTCTCAGCTGTATACTGTCCTCCTGGTAACTCCCTTTCTTATAACCTCCTCGAATCCTTATTCCGATCCCTCGGACCGCGTTTTATTGCCGGAGGAGACTACAACGCCAAACATCAACGATGGGGTTGTCGAACATCCAATTCCCGTGGTAGCATCTTATCCCGAATTTCAACCTCTAATAGTTTCTCTATCCTCGCACCCATAAACCCTACTTATTGGCCTACATCGCTCAAAAAACGTCCAGATATTCTTGACATATTTGTTTCCTCACAGATTTCCTGCAATCAAACAACTATAAAATCTCTGGATGACCTTTCCTCTGATCACAGTCCAGTACTACTTCAAGTACATTCAATTCCTATTCCTAAGCCCTCTCATCTCAGACTAATTACTGGACGTGTAGACTGGGATAAATTTCGATCGAATCTGGAAAATAATTTAGACCTCAAAATTCCGCTTAAAACAAAAGTTGACATCAATTCAATAGACAAACTAACAAACGCAATACAAACCAATATAAGAGATTGCACCTTACCAAGGAAAAATCATTATCAACAGAATAACTGGCCACTTCATATTCGCGTGTTATTAAAAGAAAAACGACGGGCAAGAGCGAAGTGGCACCGCACCAGATATCCATCGGACAGGAGTCATTATACCAAACTAACCAACAAATTAAAATCAGAGATCAGAACATTCAAAATTCAAAATTTGTATTACCGTACAGAAAATCTGAGTACTACTGACAAATCCTTATAGAATACCACTAAAAAACTCCTAAAATATAAACATTTCAACCATCCACTTTTAACCGAATCCCAAACCTGGTCAAGATCTGATGAAGAAAAATCACAAATTTTCGGCCAGCACCTATTCAACACATTTAACCCTCATCCAGATATCCTTAATCCAACCAACTCTGAATGCATTGAAGCAGAATTAAGTATTCCTCTTCAGATGTCCCCTCCTTCTAAAGCATTCCATCCTTCCGAAATATCAAACATTATTCACAGATTACCCGTCAACAAAGCCCCTGGCCACGACCTAATCACATCCCATATTCTAAAACGCCTTCCTCAGAAAGCGATCCTACTCCTTACATATATATATATATATATATATAACGCTGTACTCCGTACCACGTACTTTCCTGATTCCTGGAAATTATCCATAGTTAAGATGATACCAAAACCTAAAAAACTACCAGAACTCCCATCCTCTTACCGTCCTATATCTCTCCTGCCCATAATGGGCAAAATACTTGAAAAACTCATTCTGAAACGTCTTCATCCTATCATAAAATCCAACCAATAATCCCAAATCACCAATTTGGTTTCCGATCATCACACTCCACTATCCAGCAATGCCATCGTGTGGTGGACGTTGTCTCATCCGCATTAGAGCGCGGAATGTACTGCGCGGGAGCTTTTCTCGATGTAGAGCAGGCTTTTGATCGAGTCTGGCATCCGGGACTGTTGTACAAACTCCGTAAATTCTTACCTTCTACTTACTTCCTTATTATCAGTTCCTACCTCAGTAATAGAGCCTTTAAAGTAAACCATAATTTTACCTACTCTTCCCTCATTACCCAGTCTGCCGGAGTTCCTCAAGGTAGTATCATGGGTCCCATCCTATACACGATATATACAGCTGACATCCCAACCCATCCAAGCACTGTCCTCACTACGTACGCTGATGACACATGTGTGTTATCAGTAAATAATGATCCATTTGTTGCATCCCAAACTCTTCAATCCCATATCTCAAACCTTCAAGAATGGTGTCTAAATTGGAGAATTAAAATTAATCCTAACAAATCCCATCAAATTACCATCACCCTTCGTCGTAAACCTACAAATTCCTGCCCTACTGTATCCTTTAATAATATTCCTCTGAACTCTGTCGAACAGGTACGTTACCTAGGACTCCATCTGGACAAACGTCTCACTTGGAATCCTCATACAAGACTGAAAAGACAAGAAACTGCTCGTCGTTTTCGCCTACTTCAACATTTACTGGACAAACGCTCTAAGCTCCCAATAAATTACAAAAGACTCATTTACATGACAGTTATCAGGCCTATTTGGACATACGGAGTTGAGCTTTGGGGCTCTACTAAACCATCCAATTCATCTCGTATCCAATCCTTGCAATCCAAAATCCTTCGTAAAATCCTCAATGCTCCTTATTATGTCACAAACAAACTCATCCATCATGATCTTAATATCCCATATGTTACTGATTTGGCCCAAACTAGATACCTATCCTTCCATGACAAGCTCCATGCACACTTGAATCCGCTAGTCTCTCAACTTGCACCCCATACTATTCCTGATAACCCTCCGAGGCGTCTGAAAAGAAGATGGCCTCGAGACCATCTACTATAGAACTTTTTGGAGTGCTACCGATGGGTAGTTTCTCCACAAGTGCTTTTCAAGTCGTATTGTACATATAGCAGATTTACTTATTGTAATAGTATTATAGTTGTAAATATCAATAAATTGAATTTAAAAAAAAATAAATAAATACATATTTTCCGATTCTGTAATAAAAATAACTTATACAGGTATTAATTTTATATGATTTTTTTTTCTTACAAAGAATCTTATTTTGCGATAGGTAAGCCTAACTTAGAATATGATTGCAGGAATAAGAACCGTGCTACATCCCACACATAGACCATTAGTGGATGAGATCATTACAGACCCCTTAAATAAGAGACAACTATCCCAATATTATTCTACTCCAACCGTACTGCAAACAATAGTTATTTCCAATATATATTTTTAGACATGGCGTATAAAGGGTCTTTCAAAATACCATCCATAAGATTAATTTTTATATCCTCTAATTCTTGAAATCTTATAAAATTTATGGGATCTGATATACGGAACATCTTCAGATATGTTTTATGATTTGGTCATAACTTGGTATTGCTGAATTAAAATTGAAAACAGTCCAACCTACAATTATGCATCTTTTTGAAAGTTGTATAAAAACATCGAAGAGCACTATTATACCATAATGTTTTGTTTGAATGCCAAAGAAATCTTGTAATATAAAATGTTCACCTCCATGATGAAGTTAACACTTACAACTACCGTAAAATTGGTCATCAAGAAATTTAATTAAATAATTACCTAGGATCCCAACTGGACAACCGTCTCACTTGGAATCCTCATACAAGACTGAAAAAACAAGAAACTGCTCGACGTTTTCGTCTACTTCAACATTTACTGGACAAAAGTTCTAAGCTCCACAAGTGTTTTTTGTTTTCATGTCATTTGTTCATATCAGAAAATTTACTTGATGTAATATTATTACAGTTGTAAATATCAATAAATTAAACTTAAAAAAAATTAATTAATTAAATAAAATGAAGCAATAAAACAATCAAACTGTAAAAGTAGTACAAATAGGCGGGTTGAGCCGGAGCCGTGACCTTGAGGTCATTGTCTGCTGTAGCAGGGTCGGGGGGTTGACCTTGAGATGACCTTGAGGGTGGGAGGGGTGTAAGGCAGGACGAGGGGGTGTTGACCTTGAGGTAGGTCCAGGTGTGCAAATTAAGATTTGGCAACGTCGCAGATGAGATGTGGCAACAGCGCAGTAGAAACTAGGTCGCGGTTTGTTCTGAATGGATGACGCATGTGACATCATTTTATGAATGGAAGTGTTGAATGGGCGTGTGACGTCATCTTATGAATGGGAGCGTGACGTAATTTGTCTTTATGAATGAGTTATGAATGGGATGCTTTTGAGATTATGACTGAGACGGGAGTTGCTTTTATGAATGGGATTAGGCTTGCTTTAGAGATAGGCTATTGGATGACGTTTCATTGATTTAGATTATTTAGCTTTTATGAGCTTGGATGACGTATGTGTTCCTCCTGAACTTTAGTAATATATAGGACATTTTATTGAAGGAGCTGGAAAAGGATATGTGAAAGAAAAAAAATACAGTTGTACAAAACATTTATTTTATACATCATATTCTTAAACATATTTTTTGTTACTTTTCATGTACTCTAATTTTCTCATTTAAGTAAACAATAATAATACTACAAGTAGACATTCTTGAAATAAATCTAGTACTCTAATTACAGGTCTTTTCTAACTAAATATAAATTTAAGTAAACAATAATAATACTAGTGTACAATCATTAATTGGTTCTTATACATTTACAATGTTAGATTCGTTGTTTCATTGAGGCTATAGTGGCCATAAGGGAGAGTGGTTTCATCGTGTAATGTATATCTTTCATTATCAAATGAGCATAATGACTTTTTATTTATCAGTGTGGTTTGAACGTTATGCTTTTTAGATTGAATTGTATAAAATGAAGAATATAGACTTTTGCTGTCTTTAAATGTGTTTAGGTAATCGCTAAAAGTAAAATCGTTAACTGCCGATTTTTTTATTCCCTTTGACTTTTTAACCGTTATATCATTCTTTGTTATGTACGAATACATTTTGGGCCTCAATCCGACAAACTCTACTATAGGATCTCCAAAAGTTTCATCTTTCAACAAACTTTTTTATTTTTTTCAGAATAACAGAAATGAGAAGTGGGAAAATTGCTTGTATCAAAATATTTATTTAACTCTCCAGAAATATCGGAATAAATATCTTCAGTCCTAATATTGTATAAAAATGAATCGGTGTCGGTATAACATAAAGTAACATTTTCTACACCATATTTTTTCAAAAACACATTGTAGTGGTAATAATACATCAAAACTTTGCTCAAGTCCAACACTGCAAATCCCACGTACAAGGGTTTATCAAAAATAACGCTTTCTTTTTCCAGCTGAACCGCTGTAACATTATCTGCAAATATAATCCTGCCTTTAAAATTTGGTTTATTGACTTGACGAAATAATGATTTTTCATTTGTTACTATTTTTAAATCGATTATGTTGCGCACGTTTTCCATAAATTTGCCGAAGCAGCTGTTATTCATCAATCTGTAAAAATCTGACTCGAATGTATTTTTTGCTGATGCTCTCATCATTGAATTAATTTCTATGTATGGAGCCAACCAATTTTTTTGTTTAAACTTCAACACTCTATGAATTTTTGAAATCTTTACCCCGAGTTGCAGAGCTTGTTTTAAATTCACATAATGTACTATGTAACGTGTTTTGGGCATCAAAGTCGTCAATAGTTTAACTGTTTTAGTATTAGGTGGATTATTTTTTTCGGGTAAAAAAGGTAATTGAGAAAGATTATCATGAATTTCTTTGGGGTATTCAACATCAACGTCTAGCACATAACCGGTTTCTGATTCATTTTCAAGATCTAATACATTTAATTTTTCATCAACCCACTCAAAATCTGTATACGGCAAGGGAAGGTTCATGGCATAACCGTAAAGATTGTTGACATCTACGTAAAGTAAATAATTACTGGGTTTAGTCGAGTCATATTCATTTAGATATTTATTGTTAGCTTTCGCATACCGAGAAACAACTTGGCAAATGCCTCCCCTTATTCCCTTTTCAAAAAACTGAACCATATCAATATCTTTTATTACATCTAATTTTATTTTCGTGTATTTCAACATTGCATTCCAAGATAACTGTGGCAAAGTAAAAAACCATGCAGGATCTAGTCGATAAATTTGTTGACAGAGAAGTCGAAAGGCTTCAAAAACTTCGCACAACAAAATTACATCTGTTTGTATATACAATTCCGCATAATCTTTTAGTGTTTGGATGTTGAAGACTTTCCAGACACTTTTCGCGTGCTCATAGTCCACGTCGCTAATTGATGTTTTTGTTAAATCATTAAAAAAAGAATTTTTGGAAGGTAGTCGAGTTTCGTTTAGACGATCAAAAGAATTAAAATAATTGTACGGAAATATGCCTTTCCTTGTCAATAATTTAATTTTGTTTTCATCATTAATAATATTTGCCATATGTGGAAATATATCAGTAATTGATTTAGATTTATTTTGCAAATTGTTCACTAATGTTTCCAAACTTGATGATAGAAATTTAAACGAGTCAACAAATCGTATTTTTGTACTACATCCTTTAAATTTTATGCTGAAACTTATATATTTTTCAGAATTACTAGGAATTACGCTGATATTTTCACAACGGCCCAAGAAAGGGATTATAAAATGAGAATCGTAACCCTGTAAGTTGTGCATAAAAACAGGTATAAAATCGGGCTTTTTTGCTCTTAAATTACAAGCATTATGTGCTGGTCCAACAAATTTTCCTGATAAGTGACAGTGATGTCGTACTCGATCGTGTTCGTCTAAAGGGTACTGACATAAGATGCAATCTTTAGCAGAATAAAATATTTTATTTTCCCCTTTGCTCATTTCTTCCATTCGCATAGTATTACCGTATATTTTATCCGCTTCAACAACTATAGATTCGAGTTTTTCTAAAAACGCTAGCATACAGTTTTCTCCCGTATAAACAAACGGTTTACATTCAAACATTTTTGACTTGACCAGAAGTGAAACTGAAAAAGCACGATGCTCATGAACAGCTTTGTTCCAAGATGTTGACGGATTAGGAATAGGCCCCGAAATTGGTATCAAAAGAGATTCAATATCTGCATAAACTACGATTGGAATGGATTGTGTATATTCCACATGTTTAAATTCAATTTTTTCTTCTTTCGGAAAGTCAGATCGAATTGGTTTGTGATCACGGCAAAATAATTCGTGTTCGTCTTTTCGCTCATCGCCTTTTTTCCCATACTTGTTTACGTACGTCCTTGGAAATACGGTCAGACATCTACGACAGATTGAATAAGCGCGTTTTGACAAAGATATTTGAGAACTTACTAATCGTGAAAGATTTGTGATCAAACAATAGTGAAAATTTTCTCCATTTTGTAAATACAACAGATCAAACGTTTTATCATAATTATCCTTTTTACTGATTCTAATTGGATAAACATTATTTTTATCATCTAAGCCATAAACATTAATAGACAGGTTATTTAAATTTTCGAATCGATTGATATCGCTAATTGGAGTCGGGAACGATATAGAATCAAAAGAATATGGAGTATGAATATTTTTGTACGCGTTAAAGTCATTTGATCTAATATTATCACTAAGTAAAGCTAAACGAAAGCAATCGTTAGTATTATTTTTTACATTTATAACACAACGTTTGTCTCGTATTTTTTTAGGTAATTCAATATATTGAGACCCTCCGAAAGGCTTAAATTTAGTTAAATGTAGGCAGATATAGTTTGCAGAGGTATACATCCAACCGGAACCTTTTTTTTCAAACTCATCCTGTTCCTCTAAAATTTTATCAAAAATTGTTTCAATGTAATTTTCGAGGTTTATAGAAACATCTATCGTACTAACTTTCGATTTAAAATTAAAATCTGTTCTTTCACTCATAGTATTTTCGTTTTTCTTAATATATGTACATTCTAACATTATGTTTAATTTTAGATTTTTCCATTCATCTACATAACTATTTAGTAACTTTACTAAAACCTCTTTTTTCTTATTAAAAAATTCTGAAGCTAATAATTTTTTATTATCGTTAGGAATGTAAACATCTTCAACCGCATTTCCTAAGGAAGCTTTAATAATCCCATTTTCTTGAGCGACCGTCTTCCCTCGCATTTGTCTACTAAACATGTTATATTTCCTTTTTTTCATTGGTATCTCCATTGTGTTCACGTCGGGTGTATTATTACTACTAACCCCAAATTGACAAGTTAATTTATGCCGTTCAAAGTTAAACTTTTTGCTAAATTCTTTCCTACAGCCTCGACAATAGTAAAACAACGATTGACATCTATGTCGCCAGTTTGTAAGCAATAATCCACAATGAGCACATAAATAATTATTTCCGTTACTTTTATTATTCATTTTTAATCTAAAAACATACTTGGTCAAACAAATACAAAAATATATATACACTACCCCCTAAAAGTAATATTAAAAAAAAACAAACAATTGTAGCCTAACCTGATTCAACCTTTTTTTTTTTTTTGTTTACATAAACTTTATGTCATAAGCATTTTTCTTCTTTCCCATATATTGAATTTTTAGCTGTCCTAAAACAGAAAATAATCACTTGGCTAAGTAAAAAAAAAAAATATATAACTTTTTTTCTTTATATGTTTAAAATGTAAGAATGTACCTTCATAGTTGAATATTTCTTCTTCTGTAAATGCGTAGACATATCTTTTAGGTAGAAAGATTCTTATTTTTTCTTTTTCTCCTTCATCTAATAATATTGCTTCAATTGATGGGCCATACTCCGTCTCCTTCTTCGAAAGTTGTAGAATTTGATACGTCCGTCCTATAATTAATTCTCCAATATTTTTATATGCGGGTTTAATTTCATTTAATTTTTTCAGGAGGGACATCTAAAAACAAAAAATTAAAATCATATACTTAGTTAGTAAACAGATATTCGAGTAAAATAAAATTAAAAAAAAAACTTACTTTACTGCAGTTGTAATGAAAACTGAAGACGTTGAGACTATGAACTTATACTAGCATAGTGGCTGACTGATGAGAAGATAGAAAAGGCGAGGGCTTATAAGTACGATAAGGTGCTGCGTCAGATGCTGATCAGGCCAGTCGGTATTTGGGTCCGCTTTCAGTAGAGTGTGAGTGAGTAGACTTATTCCAGACATGTCGTCCGCAGTTCTTGATTTACAGGGTTATCGTTTGGAGACGAACAAGCTGATAGTGAAAGAACTGTCAGTAGTTAGCTTAAATTACGAGCACTCTAGTCATTGGATTTTTAAACCGCCTCAAGAAGCCGAAAATGCTGATCGGCTAAAGACAAATCTCTGGGTAAAAAAACATCTTCATGGTCTGGAATGGGACTATGGTGATGTAAATTATGAATCTTTGAAAAATGTTTTACTATCCGTTGCAGAAAACTATGACGTATTATGGGGAAAAGGAATAGAAAAGTGTAAGTTTATAGAAGACCTTATTGATAAACCTGTTTATGATCTGCACGACTTTGGATGTCCCAATCTGAAACAGTTGGAATATGATAAGATAGCATGTCATTATCATTTAAACACTTCATTCGTTTGCTCTTTAAATAAAGCTCATCGTCTGGCTGCATGGGTAAATAAAAATAGTGAAGCTGTAGATTTCACTAAAAGAGACGTTCGTAAACGAACGTATAGAGACAACTCTTCTTCTCCTCATCATATGCTGTCATTTGCTGGATTTATACGTGGAGTCGAAAATAGTGTTAAATGCGTATACTGTGGACTGTTGTATGACACCGATTCGTTAATAAACCCTCTCAATTACCATAGAGCGTGTAGCCCGCATTGTTTATGGTTTGAGGAGGAGTCTTTTTAATTAAAATATGTTAAATATTGTATTTACTAAATCAGTATTTCATTTAGATTTATTTTGTAATATGTTTTTCTTATAATTGCTACATATTGATGTAGATGATTTTTAATTAAATTTTTCATTTATAAAAAAATAAATGTTTTCAGTTAATTTGTTTTTTTCTTATTCCTCTTTTTTTTTTCAAGGACAAATAAAATACGTCGCACTTACTTAAATTAATAAATAGGTTAGAAAATTAGACCAGTGAACAGATTATTAGATTTTATTTTTTCAAGAAAAGTAACAATAATTAACAAAAATTTGTAAGTATATGATATATGTATAAAAATAAATGTCTAGTGCAAGAGCATATGTTTTTTTTTCTTCTTCTTCTTCAACATTATACGATATCCTTTTTATTAACCCAGCTGCGTTCATTAACACCGAACCACTTGACATATAATTGATTGCCTTTCCTTTTTAAAACCTTTTCTACCAGGTATATATTTGGATATTTAGCCTGTTGTAGCTCTTCTTCATAAAATGCACCACTGATCGGTTGCCCTTTTAGATCTTCTAGCAAATATGTGTACGGATATGTCTTCTGAATCTTGACTACCTTAAAAATTTCACTTGACCAATTAGGCTTATAGCCTTTTGAAAAACTTGTTTTTTGTTTAGATATTCTTACAAAATCGTCTTCTATAAATTTCTGCTTTCGTACTTTCGATTTAGTCACTGTAGAATACACATTTTTTAGCAAGTATCTCTCCATCTTTTTATGCCGAGCATCGATTGGTTTCATACCTATAGTCCTATGAAATGATGAATTATACTCTTGTAGAATTTGGGGTAATATATCTAAAAATTTATAATTTCCTCGCAGGCTGAATGCTCTCCAAATTTTTTCTTTTAATGTTCTATTGAACCTCTCTACAATGGAAGCTTTTATATTAGAAAAAGTTGAATAATGATTAACATTGTATTGTTTCATTAGAGAATTAAACTTTGAATTGTAAAATTCTTTTCCTTGATCACTTTGAATATGTTTTGGAGTTGATTTACTCGATAAAAACACACTCTCCATTGCTTTGCTCACGTTGTCCGCTGTTTTCTGTTTTAATGGCACAGCCCAAGCAAATTTCGAAAAGCAGTCTATGACCGTTAACAAATATTTATTTCCTTTATTTTCTCCAGAATAAGGTATCATTTCCACAAGGTCTATTTGCCATAAATCGTTAATTCCTTTCAAAACAGTTTTCCGACGTGGATATTTTCTTCGAGCTGGTTTGTGCAATTCATTTACGACAGCACTTTTTAACAACGATGCATTCATCTTTTAAGATAACCAAGCGTTATTAGCATCACCGAGATACACACACACAGTGAAAAGATATTCACTTAATATAATATATTTATTTCTCGTAGCTCTTCAATTATCGATCCTATTTCGTTTTCATGTCCTTCGTGACCTGCATTCGCCGAAGATATTAGCAACCTCAGCCGATCAACTAGCTCATTAGGATCATCCCAATACTCATAAATGGGTTTATCGGCTCTCATGAGACCAGTGCCTTTGTGCGAACGAAGTGTGGCTATTTTACTAGGAGGGGGTGTGGTATGACGAGGTGTGAAAAGCATCGCTATTACTTTTCTATATTTTTCTGATCTGATTCCTTGTCTCCCTCGTTCTTCACTATAGCCTTTTTTGTGAGCATTGGTCGAGATTAAAATGTTTTTATACATTTCCAAGTCTTTTTTTTTCATACTTTTCGGGATTTTTCAAGTAAAGTAACTGCAACAATCCCTCTGTGCCTTCATAAGTTACCCCGTTAATTGTTATGTCATCGCTGTTTGTATGTAGTTGAATATCAGTAGAGTCACCTATTGCGAATCCTCCATCGGGCATGACTCTAATGCCATAACGTGAATCGAAGGTTTTATTATCGCCTCTCAACAATTTCTCCAAATATTTTCTTTGTTGGTTTCCAAACTGTTTAATTGTTTCTACTAGTGAATCTTCAGTTTCATGATGTTCATTTTCTACTTTAATTTCAGGAAACGCCAATCTAGATGATGAAAGTATTGGAGTTGTCGGATGAGTCGAATGGGCTAACTCTGGTGTCAATGTTGCTCTTTTGTAAATATCTTTTGTAAACTCAATCTCATCATTTTTGTTTCTAATCTTTTTACTTGACGGCTCCGATTTGGTTTCTTTTTGCAACTTTAACGACTCTTTAATATCTTCTAAAGGTTGTGATACAGGTGTAAAGAATGCTTGACGAACCTCATCTACATCCTGAAGACCGCGTTTCAATGTCCGAAATTTATTTTTTAAAATTTCGCTAGTTTTTATAATCTCACGGGTGACTTTAGGGTCCATGACTGAGCTCCGTCAACGACTGGAAACCCTTTATATATCTACAATAAATGTATCGATTCCTTTTCTAAAACGACCATTGTTTAAATCCCTACTTTTGTCAATAACGAGATAACCGAAAGGCTCTTTCCAACATAATGAACACATGTCTTTAAAAAGTTGGAAACCGATAGCAGGAGTGCTCACATGTTCATCGTAAATATGTTTTAAACTCAATTCGTCCTGAGGAAATATTATTAAAAAGTTAAAATTACACCTGATCAGATGTCTAGGAATGCAAACATAACTTTGTGTTAAGTAAAAACAATCTAGATTCATATGTCTTCCATAACTGAAATATCGTTTAATTATATCTTGATCCTCCATCGTAACATCATCGAATATACAGACTGAATTAGATTCAACTTGGTGAGGCATATCTTTTGCATCTTCAAAATCGTAAAATCCTATTTCAGGAACCATATTTAAAACATTTTTTAAATACTGGTATTTGAGCTGGTGTAAAGTTTTTCCGAATAGATATACATTTTTAAATTTTAAACCATTTGGATTTAATAAAAGTCCAATCATAATATTCGTCTTTCCACATCCGCTTGATCCGCATATCGACGCTCGTATGGTGTTTGGTAATAATGTGCTATGTTTCACCTCAGTAGATTCGTCAGGCAAACACTTCAAAGTAGAAAAACGTTGTTCTTGTTGGACTAATTTCATTTTGAATGCAGACAAAATCATTCATTTCCTGTATATATATATATATCGCCGATTGTCATTTTTCACTACAGTATGATTCGTAAGACTCACAAAGGAAGAGGCTTGATAAACAGTCTCATAAATAACTTACCGTTTGAATTACACCTGCCAGGATACCAGTATTGTGGCCCCGGTACAAACCTTGAAAAACGACTAAATAGAGGAGATAGTGGATTGAACCAGCTTGATAAAGCTTGTAAAGAACACGATATTGCTTATAGCAAAGATAAGGATATGCAAAGTCGTAGAAAAGCGGACAAGATTTTGGTTGAAAACGCTTGGAAACGAGTTAAAGCTTCGGATTCATCATTGGGAGAAAAAGCTGCGGCTTGGTTAGTTACAAATACTATGAAAGCGAAAGGTAAAATTGGTGCCGGTATTAAGAAGAAGAAGAAAAATAAAAAGATTAGTTTAAAAAAATTAGTTAAATCGCTAAAGATTGCTAACGTATCATCGATCCTCGAAGCTTCAAAAATGGCATACAAAAAGGCTAAAATGCATTTACGTGGTAAGACAAAACCTTTGCCTCCCAGAGTTCTTCCTTTGCCAAAAGAGGGAGGATTTCTTCCATTTCTTGTGCCGTTAATGGCGGGGCTTTCTGCAGTGGGATCTTTAGCGGGAGGAGCGTCGAGTGTGGCTAAAGCTATCTACGAGGCGAAAGAAGCTAAACATAAATTAGATGAGCAAAAGAGGCATAATTTAGCGATGGAAAGTCAGAAAATCGGAAATGGACTTTATTTGAAACCATATCGGAAAGGCTACGGCCTGTTTATAACTCGACAAAAAAACAAATCTGGAAAGATCTGACTACCGAATAAGCCATTGACGGATTTAGAATTAAATTATTTGGCAAAGTTTTAAATATCCAACATTTTCGAGGAGTATTTATGATTGATAAACTTCCTAGATATCCAAATAAACACGAGTCTGCTATTGTAAATTTAGAGCCGAGCTCAGAACTTGGTTCACATTGGGTCTGTTATGTAAAACAAAATAATTTTGTGAAATACTTTGATTCCTTTGGAAACTTAAAACCACCACCACAGTTGCTCGAGTACTTTAAGGGGCTAAAAATAACTTATAATAGAGAGCGTTATCAGGAGTGGAATACGTCGGTTTGTGGACATCTCTGCTTACAGTATTTAGTCGATGCTTCTCAAAGCGTTTGATCATTGTTAATCATGAGCTATACAGTAACGCTTACGGGCAATTCTAGCGTACTTTCCGCAAACTTTTTACCACCGTTAGAATTGGGGTCAATATATACTGTTGGGTTGTTATCATTTGAGACATATAATACTATTCCGAATATAAAAAAAGGGCGCTAATGATATGTTTTATTTTGGTGATTTTTCGATCCAAATACCTGAAGGATCGTACGATATCGATGCTATAGCCTCCTTTTTACGTGAAAAAATTTCTCATCTTGACCCTACCGCTGTAGTGATAATAAGAGGAAATTCCAACACGCTAAAAACGGAAATTAAAACAACTCATGTAGTATACTTTAACTATTCCGAGAAGCCTCACTCTATTGGTCCTCTTTTGGGTTTTACACGATCCGATCATGTCATTCCTCCGAATCGCTCCTATACTGAATCAAATGACATTGTTAAAATTCTCAGCGTAAACATTATTTCAATTCAATGTAACATCGCATCGGGGTCTTATGTGAACGGAGAACCGGATCATAATATTCATCAATTCTTTCCGCGTGTAGACCCAGGATATAAAATAATAGAAATCACGAATCCGGTCATTTACTTTCCAACCAACGTGAGGACTGTAGACAATATCATCGTTCGATTAGTAGATCAGAACGGAGAGCTTATCGACTTTAGAGGAGAAACGGTTACATTGAGATTACATTTAAAAAAGAATGGGGATTGATTTTTGTTCTAGAGATAGTTGCATCGATTATTATAAAAGGAGATGTCAAACAACGGTTAAAACCAGTAAACCTAAATCAACAAGAGCGCTAACAACTGCGAACGCTATATTTTTAAAACAGTGTGGTTTTCGGTTAAACAAACATTATGAATGACATACTAGACGTTACGACGGATATAAAATTCGTCGATTCTCTTACACAATTTGAATATCACTCGCACCAGCCTTATACGGGAAATACCTTTAACAAATCCGACGAGATTAGAATTCCTATTCATCAACAAGATATTTATACCATTCCTTCTCAAAGTTTTATTTATATCGAAGGGAGGATCTTAAAAAGTGATGGCACTATCGGTGCCACTCCAAAGTTGACTAATAACGCATTCGCGTTTTTGTTTGACGAAATTAGATATGAACTAAACGGTATAGAAGTCGATCGAGTACGAAATCCGGGGATAACTACTACTCTTAAAGGGCATGCATCATTTTCGCCTAATCGAGTAATGGGATTAGAAAATGCGGGGTGGACAATGCCCGGTAAAACTCTTTCTTTGGATAAAAACGGCGTTTTTAGCGTATGCCTACCACTTGATATTCTTTTTGGGATTTGCGAGGACTATCGTAAAATTTTAATCAATCTGAAGCAAGAGCTCGTTTTGATCAGATCAAGTACTGACCTAAACTGCGTGCTAGGTGACGATGATGTACAAATAAAACTTGACAAATTGGTGTGGAGAATGCCTCATGTTCGTGTTTCAGATTATGAACGTCTGAGGTTATTAAAACTAGTAGACAAGAACAAGGTCGTTTCTATTCCATTCAGATCATGGGATCTTTACGAATATCCCAATGTACCTGCGACGCAGCAGGAAAATTGGTCGGTCAAAACTTCAACAAATTTAGAAAAACCGCGCTATCTCATTTTTGCATTTCAAAGTGATCGAAATAGAACCTCTAACAAAGATAGCAGTCTGTTCGATAGTTGCAAATTAAAAAATTTGAAACTTTATTTGAATAGTGAACAATATCCGTACGATGACTTAAATTTAGATTTTGAGCAAGGAAAAGTAGCATTGTTGTATGAAATGTATAACGAATTTCAAACGAGTTATTATGGCGTTAGACATTCTCAGCCCCTGCTTTCAAGATCCGATTTCGAGAAACTAGCGCCTCTAGTGATTATAGATTGTTCTAAGCAATCTGAAGCAATCAAAAGTGCGACTATCGATATCAGAGTACTATTAGAGGCGAAAGAAAACTTTCCAGCCAATACTAAAGCTTACTGCCTCATTTTACATGATAAAATAATAGAATATGAAATGGGAACGGGTTTGGTCCGTAAATTGTACTGACTCTCTGTTTGTTTTTTTGTGGTTGTTAGAAGAGGAGTATACTATTTTTTTTTATTTTACAAGTAGATGTAAAATGAACGTACAACCAAAAAAAAATATAAACGAATTAGAACTCGATTCGGAAAATACAAAATATCGAGTAATAATATCTTTTATTTAGGTATCTTTCAAGCCTGATGAGGACCTTGTTGAAACTCGTACTCTTGTAACATGGAATTATGCTCATCGTGCAGCACGTATCAGTCCATGGGAAACACATGCGAGGGACAGAGTAAGATTCGAAAACAGGATTCATCACATTTCCAAGATACTGAGTCCTATCCTGGAATCAACCCACAGATCAGCTGTTTATCAGAAACATTACAAGATTGTTAATTGTTAAAATTTTTATATTTACCTTATCAGTATTTGATTCAGATTTATTAAATTTTTTTTAAATTAAATTTTATATTTACATAAAATAAAAATATTTGATTGCAGTAAATTTGTATTTGTTTTTTTTTTTCCTTCTTCCTATTTTATTTTACAAGGGACAAATAAAAAATACAACATATTAAAGGAAACTTATTTTATTGATTATCATCACAATTCAATTCATTTAAGTTGTAAAACAGTGTATTTGTATTTATGCTAAAATCAATTGGTTCGGTAACTACACTTGCTTCATTCTTATTATAAAGTTCAACCATCTTTGTTATCAATGCTAGTGAATCGTTGATTTTTTCTATATTTGCGCAAAGTTTGACCGTCTCGTTCCTGTTGAAACATGCAGATGCAGACGATGGTGGAAGGGTCTCATGATTAAACATTGCAAACCATTGCGTTACCTGCTCTATCCGCATCACCCTAGTGCGTCCTCTTGTAGTAAGTTCACAAATCACGTTTTGACATCTTGATCGGTCTTTTTCATAGGATTTTTTTCGTTTCTGCAGCAATAACAAAATTTTCGGAGCTCGGGTGGTAATATATGTCCATTCCTCAACATTCATGTAAACGACAGTTTTCTTCTTTTCGCTAATGGCGATAGTCGGCACAAAGTTACACAAACCGATTCGAAAACATTTACTGTTGGTGAGTGGGTACTCGGTCACAAGGTCCATTCGACGATCCATCTCGCGTATCATCAACGACAAGACTGTGTGGTATAACGGAGTGGAGGGGAGAAAGCTGCAGCTGTTCTAGTTTTTTTATCACATCATTTATTTCCCTTCTTTTTAGTTCATACAAGGAAATGCATAATTGCAAATCTTTGAGTCGATGTAGAAAATTGTGAAGCCTTTTGACAACATACCGTCTCTTCGCTATCATTCTCGTCAGACACTATGATTTGCAGCTCATTCAATTGTTCACAATACTCGATAAACGAACAGTTTTTAGACCATTTTTTATGGTCGGCAAAAGGGTCGTCATACTCCTTCCATTCATGCAAGATTACTCCGCAAAATGGACATCTTGTCCTATCAGACACTTTCAAGTAATACAACCCAGCAGCCGCTAGTTTCAATGGACTCACCGGTGACGACCAGCCGACGAATGTCTACAACCTTCCGTCTTCGTACCTCAGGTTCTTGCTCCTTAGCCGACCCATACTAAACTAACTGATTGAGGAAGCAACAACGTGCTTCATTCATAAGACAAAATGATGACACTCTCCCATTCGGAAAACAATATACTCTCTTTCATTATGCTGTGACCTAGTTTCTACTGCGGTGTTGCCACATTTCATCTGCGACGTTGCCAAATCTTACTTTGCACACCTGAACCTGTGCTTCATTCATAACTCTTATCCCATTCATAAAGACAAATTACGTCACACTTTACACACACATTACGTCAGTTCTTCCATTCATAAGTCACACGCCCATTCAACACTTCCATTCATGACGTCACATGACCAACATCCATTCAGAACAAACCGTGACCTAGTTTCTACTGCGCTGTTGCCACATCTCATCTGCGACGCTCCCATTCAGTTCTTCCATTCATAAGATGACGTCACACTCTCATTCAACTATTCCATTCATAAAATTACGTCACATGCGCCATCCATTCAGAACAAACCATGACCTAGTTTCTACTGCGCTGTTGCCACATCTCATCTGCGACGTTGCCAAATCTTAATTTGCACACCTGGACCTACCTCAAGGTCAACGCCCCCTCGTCCTGTCTTACACCCCTCCCACCCTCAAGGTCATCTCAAGGTCACTCCCCCGACCCTGCTACAGCAGACAATGACCTCAAGGTCACGGCTCCGGCTCAACCCGCCTATTTGTACTACTTGTAAACATAAAATATTATTGTACATCAATGTTCATGTTAGTTACTCTGCAAAGTCTGATTAAAAATTAGCAATCAAAATGTGGGGGTTCCTTCCAAAATGATTTGTTAAAAACTGAATTTACAAATTAAGTAAATTACCGCAATTAATGTTTGCAGTTAGTAATAAAAATATGAATTTATCTTTAAATTAATAATCTGACATGATTTGTCTGGCCTGGTTACCACGCTTTGTAGCTGAGTTGGGAGAGTGTCGCACTAGAGATGCGGGAGACCCGGATTCGAATCCCGGCCAGGACAAATCTTTTCTCGGTACGTAAGACGGAAGAAACTGGATTCGAAAAGGTGATTTGGCGGAGATCACACTCAAAGACCACATTTTCACTCAATTGATGGTACTCAGTTTATAGTATATAGGTGGGAGATCCAAGATCCCACACGAATGCTAACAGAGTAAATAATTTATCTGCAACAGCAAGTTTCTAAACCACGATCTCCAGTTCAATAAATCCACCACCCGTCTCACTGAGCTATTCCGCTCATTCATAATAGATTCAGCTAAAATAAAGTTACCCTTTAGAAACTAAAAGTCACATCAATGAAATTCGAAAATAGCCTTCAAACGTCTCAACCCGAATTTCAAATGTAACCAAGTAAAGTCTTACGAAATTAAGAAATACTATTTTACTATGAAATAGTACAATGAGTTTGAATTACTGGTGAGAACTGATTAAAACTATGTTTTTTTCATATTTTATCCATACCATATTTCGATATGGTAGGTATTAAATCTGAACCGTATGTAATGTAAGGATAAATCAGATATTTCGGTTTCATTTTTATCGGTTCTGAATGATCTATCCTGCTGAGTACTCTATCTGTCATTAATTAGTGGTTGAAACAGTGTTATATGAAACTTGGTGTATTTAGATGCGATTTTACACGGTTATCAAACACATATTCTACAAATAATTGGCGTTTGATTACCTTTGGTTGTTATATTAGAGAAGGAGGATGTTATATTTACGTTAGCTGTCTGAAGCGGTATAGGCTAAATTCCTCACGTGTATCGGGAATCGATCGACCTCCAGCAAGATGCTTACTCTTTAAAGGTCACCTTAAATAGTCTTAGCTTCCTCTGTGGTATATATAGTCTCAGGCCAAAAATGCATCGAAATAAAATACCTAAAAGTGTAAGAATAACACAACTTATTTATAATTTACAGAGCATAGATGAGGGATCTTTTATTATAAGAAAATATATCAAGCCACGGAACATGTACCGAAAGGTACTCTTCTTCTTCTTGCCTCTCATGACATCTTGTTCTAATTTCACTGACAGAAAAACAGATGATTTTTTTGTAATGGGCAGGTGTGTATAAAAATATAAACGTTAATTAAACTCAAAAAAGAGGAAATGTCTAATATGTTCTATGGCATTTTTTTCTCATTTCTAAAACTGTACTTCCTAAATTCACAATGATTAAAATTGATAATTTTGAGCTGCGAAAATTCATACTTACTCAATGGCCACGCAGGGGTACCTTTAATTATAGTTTAAAAATATTAAATAATCAATATTTAATTGAGGGAATGAAATTTGCAAGTGTTTTTTATTAATTACTGCAATTCGTTTAAACTTGAAAAAACACATGAACGAAAAAAACTGTAACATTTTCTACATAAAATTAATATTCTAAGAAAACAGTTACTTTAAGACTCAACTGTTTTTTTGTTTTGTTTTTAGTATTTGACAGATCTGGATAACTATTTAAAGAGAAAAAGTTATTGTGTCAGAAAACAAAGTAAAAATCTTGTTAGGGAGATTTTTTCAGGATCTCAACGTAGAAATACTCTAATTTGTTGCTGGCATTAAATTAATCAATTGAAAATTGGGATTATTTGAACCAACTCAGCTATTTTATTTTTTTAGAATTTTTATTATTATTATTTCGAAAGTAGAACCTTAGTGATTGAGTTCCACTTTTTTCTTTATTCCTTTTTTTAGTTTTTCACTTTCTTGAGTTATACTGTTGGTTTTACTGATTTAAAAGTTATATTGATAAAACTTATAAAACGTTTAACCCATTATATTAAATTATTCACAAGGATCCATGTACGGCTGATGGCAAGCTTATTTTTATTTGTTTAATCTGATTTAGAATGCTGAAACTGAAATTGAATTGAGAAGGTAATTGACACCTATCCAAAAAAAAAATTACATTATGGTAGCTAAAATCATTTTGGTATTAACTGTTTTTAATATTGTAATATATTAATATTAATATCTACTACATTTAAACGAATATATATTTTGGAACATTTAATCTTTAGAAAAAATCTACCGCTATGTGATAAACAAAAAATCTGTAAACTACAATGCATGAAGAGCCTTGGGTTCGGGTGGAGCATAGAGTCTGCACTGTAGGACAACGGATATCCAAAGAGCCTCAGGAGGATCTCCATATCCCACCGGTTCTATCCGTGGCTGTTGATAAATTAAATAATTTATCTGACACAGCCGGATTTTAACCTATGACTATCGGAACAGCAACTCAGCGCTCTACCTCTAAGCTACCCCGTTCCAAAACTACTTGATAATCCAGCATAGAATTAAAAAAAAAATAGTCAGATGGTTTTAAAATTAACGTCTTATTCCAAACATTTTATTTTTTTTTACTATTACAGATTCAAACTTCAAGTTTCATCGAATCGTTGTTTTCGATAAAATAAAAAATAGTTTATAATATACTGCCATATAATGTCACTTTAAGGTTTCTCTATGTTGTTGGAAAGGTTGTCCCATTCATGTATCTACTTTAAGATAAGTAATTGTAATTATGAACTACTTTCTGAGCTAAGCAGTTCATACATAATCATAGGACTTTACGAATCTTGGTTATTTAGATACTTAAGATTTTTAAACATTTATTCCTGTTATGAACTGAAATAGATTTTTCAAATTTGAAATATTTTATGATTTCAAAACTTCCCCATAACATATGTTTGAGATATGAATAAGGATAAATCATGAGCGAACACGGTCCAGAATGTCAATATTATGATCATCTTTAATATGCTTTTGAATAATGAATAAAAAATACCAATAAATTGTTACTGCGAAAAAAATGAATGGTAATATATCTTTAAAGGACGGTGCCTGTTGAGAATCAATCAATGTCAAAACTGATAGCTAGTACAAAAAGATGATAAGCTGAAGAGTTATAAAAAAATTTGACTCAGGGTTGATGAACAAGAGCACTAATTCTTATTAAATATCTACTCAACCATTCGCACAACTTGAGTTAAGTGAGTCCCACCGCAAGCTAAATAATACATCAAAAAAATAGCATATAAAAAATATGAAGGATGAAATTAGTAAGTGGGATGGAAAGTGAAATCTCAGGGCAATACTCACAAAATGGAACCTGTTTGCTGATGACATTGTGCTTCTTGCCGATACTAAAGGAAAGTTGCAACAAGCAATAGTTGAGTGACAAGAGGAGCTTCTGCGTAAAGGAATGAAAATTAACTCTACCAAGAGTAAAGTACTTGTATTCTCTAGAGAGGAGAAAACAGACTTAAATTTCTACTGCAATGGAGAAAAACTAGAAAGCACTAATGACAATTCTTACCTGAGAAAACAAATATTAGCAAGTCGGGAAGGATAGACCAAGAAATTTTCAACAGAATAATAGAAGCTAACCAGGTCTATTTCAGTTTTGCTACACTAATGTGGGGAAGTAAAAAAGTAAAACTCCATATTTATAAAACGGTATTTATCCCTACCTTGATGTACGGATGTGAGAGTTGGCTCGCATTGGACAAACATATAAGCCGAATCACTGCAGTGGAAAGGAAATACCACCGCAGAGTCGCTGGGAAAACAAGAAGAGACAGAGTAAGACATTTAAGAATAAGGGAGGACTTGGGAATCCCTGCGTTAAAAGATTCCTTGCAGAAACGGCAGCTAAGGTGGTTTGGACACATTTTCCGAATGAGTCGCGATCAAGACTGAAGGAAGGTGTTCGAAGCTAGACGAACAGGCACAAGACCGCGAGGAAGAACACGAACTTCGTGTGGAGAATATGATCGCAAGTTGGGAGAGAAAACTCTTGAGCAGATTATGTTGCTGGCACGGGACGGACTGGGCTGGCACAGTTGGGTAGAGGCTCCTCCACACTAAAGGTATTCGAAGGAAGGGAAAGAAGAAGAACGGCATTATTCATAGTTGAAGGCAGTTCCTCTGACCTACAAAAAATAAAATAAATTAACTAAAAGAGATTAAAAAATGATAAGTTTAAAAGTAAATTACCTTTAAGAACAAAATACAGTAGGTAATACTGGAGGAGACTTTGAACGTAGGACCACTGACTGCAATGAAAATGTTTAGAGATAATTTCATAAAAATATTTCAATTAGTTTTTGCCAATGCAACCGAGTGATAATCTATTGAATTAAATAAATCAATTTTATTGTCAAATTAAATTGACTTCGATATTTTTTTTTCTTTTTTGGTTAAGAAAAGATATTAACACTTATCCTGGTACTTCCTGGTAACAAAAGAAGCAAGGCTTAGCAAAAAAAAAATAAAGGCAATTGTGGATATTTTTTAACTTCCCGCTGTATTTCATAGACCTTAAAAAAATAAAATACACAGAAACTAAACCAAAGTCGAAGCAATATGCACTGATTGCACAAGAAAAAAGATTTTTTTCAAAGACTTATGATTCTAAGTCTTAATGTATACACTTCGAAAATAAATATTTATACAATTCAAATAGCTTCATATAGATATTTGAAAATATTTTATATATTTAACATCGAAAATTTTGGAATTACGAAAATTATATGTAATAATCATACGAAATAGGGTTGTAAAGACAATTAAAAGTTATTCCACAAAATAATTTAAACCATTAATAAAATTTTAAAAAACAAGGATGATAAATTCTGGATAACTCATATTCTTTATATTAGAGAAGAGTTGGTCGACTGTATCTTCTAATTTAAGGAAGAAATAGTTGGGGGTGCAGTCAATGATGATACATATTCTATATAGTTAAGAATAAGAAATTGTCTATGGATGTAATCAAAGCCTGATTCAGTTCGTTCTCGGAAATATAATGTAAATAAAATACAACTATATTACATTAACTTGCTATTCAGGCATTATCGTCTAGAATTTGTATTTTATCTGCCTCTTTTATTTATTCGTGTCGTGCCTCGAACGGTATTCTTAAGGCGAACGGGTTGTAGAGATAAATGTATCTCTTATTGATCCACTTCACGGAATATAAGCAACGTAGAAACACAACTAAAGGTGATCAAATCAAAATTTATTATATCTGGGTGATATGATAACGAATTAACAAATTAACAAATACATGTTTTGGAAGATTTGGTTGCTTCAATTTTAGTACCTAATAGAAAATATTCTGTAATTAATTTTTCCATACTTTTTTATTATTTAATAACAAAAAAAACTTTATTTGTTTGTAAACCATATTATTGTATTTAGTTTTGGTCTTGGGTTGAGTATATAATATAATATAACATTTATTTTATTTTATTTTTTCCCTTCACGCAGTACCCCTACGTGAAGGACGTTTATTGTTCTGCATGTTTTTTCTATTATTAACTTTTTTTTTTGTATTATTTATATATAAACCTAAACGCTATACATAGCGTTATATATATATATATATATATATATATATATATATATATATATATATACACATAGCGTTATATATAGCGTTGGTCCTTGGGCTTGACGCTATATACATACGCTATACATACATACGCTAACCATATATATATATATATATATATATATATATATATATATATATATACATACATACATCTACAGTTCTTGAATGTTATACATAATTGTTACTTATGGTTCTCGAGATTCAGTCTATTTTTTCAACTTCCTTTTGGCGACGTTTGACTCAACGTCGGTCTCATTCATAATCATGCCCTTTCAGTGAAAAAATGAACTTTTTTTTTTTGTGAATTATCTTAAATAACATACTAGTCTAAATATAATTTGATGTCTGATGTGAAGAAAAGAATTTGCTGAATTTCTAGAGCCATAAGTAACAATTATATATTATAATGCAATTGGGAAAAACCACAATGCAAAGCCTTATGTTTCAAAAAATACACCTACTTACCAGTCGACGTTTCGCCTATTCAGGCATTATCAAGACACCAAAATCAAAAAGGGGTTATGTGAATCGCATCTCGAAGAAAAAAGTGCAATACATCCCAACGATCAACAGCCCAAACAGGCTCCAAACATGAGACAGCACCCTACCACCAAGACGTTACAAGTGTTAAAACTTGAGTTGTATGTTGAACGTCTTGGTGGTAGGGTGCTGTCTCATGTTTGGAGCCTGTTTGGGCTGTTGATCGTTGGGATGTATTGCACTTTTTTCTTCGAGATGCGATTCACATAACCCCTTTTTGATTTTGGTGTCTTGATAATGCCTGAATAGGCGAAACGTCGACTAGTAAGTAGGTGTATTTTTTGAAACATAAGGCTTTGCATTGTGGTTTTTCCCAATTGCATTATAATAAATAATAGTGTTTCTTTTTGAGTTTTTGGCTCTATTTTAGTGACAATTATATATATATATATATATATATATATATATATATATATATATATGTTGGGTATAAATTGTAAGTTAATTTTATTTTCATATAAATAATATCCCACTATGTTCATGAATGACCAGCCTGGGCGTTCGTCCTTTGTCCCATGGGTCACGTGGTGATAGCGACCAACCAGTCAGTGGCGGGAGCTAGCGGAGTGTGGGGCCAGGGGGAGAAGTAGAACTCTGTAACGCTCATGCCTCTCTGCCATGTACCATGAGAAGGTATTTTTCTCTCGCTACTTCCTTCCTGACCCTCTTCTCGGCTCACCTTGGCACATTGGTGCAATTTTCGCATGCCCTCTTCCATGTACCATGGGAGGGCACGCTGGGTCGAGAGGACACACTTCGCTAGCGCTGACTCACCAATAGCTGTATGTATGTAACCTGATCTTTGTATTTTATTTTTGTCTATAATTAAAGGGGTTTTTTTGTTCTCTTTTGTATTTGTATTATTACTACACCATTTATCCAATGTATTATGTATAAGATTTTTTTTTTTATTTATTTTTTTTTTTTATTGAGTTGTACAACTGTAATACATACATCTAGTACAATTGCTATAAGAGTAAATAATACATGATAGCACATGTAGAGATACTACCCACTGGCAGCACTCTAATAAAGTTCTATAATAGAAGGTCCCGAGGCCATCTTCTCTTCAGACGCATAGGAGGATTGTCCGGGATGGAATTGGATGCAAGGATGGAAACTAGTGGGTTTGGATGGGTTTGAAGTTTATTGTGGAATGATAGGTATCTGGAATGGGCTAAATCGGTAACATATGGAACGTTAAGGTCATTATGGATGGTTTTATTTGTGACAAAATAAGGAGCGTTTAGGATTTTGCGAAGGATTTTGGATTGCAAGGATTGGATACGAGAGGAATTCGATGGTTTGGTGGAGCCCCATAGTTCAATTCCATAAGTCCATATAGGCCTTATAACAGTCACATAAATAAGTCTTTTGTAATTGATCTGAAGCTTTGAGCGCTTATCTAGTATGTGTTGAAGTAGTCGGAAACGTCTAGCTGTTTCTTGTCTTTTCAGTCTTGTGTGAGGGTTCCAAGTAAGACGCTTGTCTAAGTTGAGTCCCAGGTAGCGAATCTGTTCAACAGGGATAAGTGGAGTACTATTAAAGAATACAGTAGGACAGGAAGTCAAGGGTTTTCGACGAAGGGTAAAGGTAATTTGATGGGACTTGCTGGGATTGATTTTAATTCTCCAATTCCGACACCATTCTTCGAGGCTTGATAGGTGTAATTGAAGGGATTGGGATGCAATATATGGGTCGTTATTAACTGATAACACACATGTGTCATCAGCATACGTGGAGATAAAGGTGTTAGGATGGGTTGGAATGTCAGCTGTATATACTGTGTAAAGGATAGGACCGAGGATGCTATCTTGAGGAACGCCAGCAGACTGGGAATGTATAAGATTTAATCTCATATTTAAGACTAAGCTAATGATTCGGATCAGCTAGAAACGGGGTCGGAGATTTGCGATTTTGTATTCAAAACTGCCGCTTCCCCCTACAATATATATATATATATATATATATATATATATATATTATTGGCTTGATTATGGGCTGGACAATGTTGGGTTTTTTTCATAATGTGGAATTACGTTGTGTGAGTCACCCTTTGGGATAGTTAAAAGTTAAGTTCTCAAACTAATCTATTGTTAAATTCGCCTTTAACACTCCCTTAATGAGTCACAACAAACTTTAATCAACAAAAATAGATATTAAAATGTCACATTCACTTTTGGTAAAACCAACTATTCAATGATAGAACAATAACGAGGTTTGTGTAAAGTGTTTATAAAGGAGTTTATGTGTCATAGAGAATCACCCTAATCACTTAATTTATTTTATTTATATTTAATTTATATAAAGGAGTTTATGTGTCATTGAGTATCACTCTAGTCACTTAATAAAAAATGGGACAATCGCGAGTGTGAAAACAAACATAGGTGAGTCGAATTCCATCGGTTTCAAATATCACTGTGTTAAATCAAAATCCAATCGTAATATACAATGTCCCAGACCGAGTTCCAAATTTTTCTCATTCTAGGCATCATTAGGATAGCGATCTTTAGCGAGATCCTGACACTATACAGGCTCGGGACCACCATTTTTATATAATACAAACATATATTTTTATACTCTATTTAAATCAAGCCTCCTCGATCCTAAGTGCCGCTTTGGTAGTATTAACTAATTATACCATCGCTATTTACAATAGTCAGTGGAGACGCTTCCAACTACACTCCAATTGATCCAGCTGTTCAATTAAAGTGTTCCTTGTTCCATTTGGAGTGAATGCCGATCACGCCTTTATATTTAATTGAAATCAGAATACTAAAGCATCCTCTGCAGTAGTTTCATAAGCGACATACTCTCATCCTAGGACAATTAATATATTAGTTACTAACAATTTTACAGCAAGTACAACGGTCATTACCTAACCATTACAATGCGGATGTACTGGAGTCGTGGAGAGAAGAGCAACTATACGGCGCAGTTCGCGGTTTACCGCTTAACGTTGGTAAATAATATCTCAGCATGTTCCCCACACGACTTAATTAACTCAATTCTTCTCCAAGGCCATTAAGGTATAATATATTTCATTTTGCATAATATATTATAATAATTTATAAAAACATCACCTGTCTACCGAAAAGACATTGGAGTGTATAAGCGTGTTTGTATTCTATTAATCCAAAATCAAGGAATAAAAAATAACGCTTTCATGATTTTATAGTTTTGCATTTAAATATACTATAAGCGACCATAAGATTGACATGATTTAAAGCAAATGATGGATTTCAAAACCAAATATAGTAATAATAATTTAGTCTTTTCCACCGACTTTAATAGGAAATCCAAATGAATGGTAAACTATCAACGTTATGTGGAGTAGAAAATGATCCGGAGTTCAAAAAATGCAGCGAAAGAAGAAATTATTTGAAAATGGATTCACCTACAGTATAGTGGTTAGCATAACAATCTGCTCTACCCAACATAACCCAGGTTGTGGGCTTAGAATTTTTTAAAGTGAGTAAACATTCCATAGTTATACCACCGTTCGGATGGGACATAAAATGTAGGTCTGTGCCAAGAGCCTGTGCAAAATAAGGTAATCGTTAAATATTCCTACCCTAACTGTACCTGGGTATGCAAAATTTATGACTATCACAGTAACATCTTCCGATTAGCCATAGGAGCATAATGTGATTGTGCCGTCTTTCGGCAGGTTTTCTTTTAATTTATTTTCCCTAGTTTTAAACTCCTACCTCTTTGTATTTGTACAACTAGCGCCGTTAGTTTCGTGTGCTCCCGCTGTTTGGCGGGTGTAGATTTTTGAACGGTGTCAGTCTAGCTTGGACCGTATTTTAGAGATCATCTTCTCCTGATATCATCTTCGTTTTACAACTATGCCTCTATCTCACCAACCGATATCTTCTTTTTTATGTGAATGAGTATGCGTACAGGTATTTATTACTCCTTTTTTCATTCCTTACTTTATACCTCTCTCCTCTACTACTTAGAACCTGCTACATCTCATTACACACGTAAACGTGATAGAGAAACCACTAGATTGTAGAAGATGCCGATATTCAGGTGAGCTTATTTCCTTTTCTTACACCTTTTTTTTATTTCGATTTACTACTTTGTAATTGATTTCCAAACTAACATTATTTCTACTTTTACTTTTACTATTTTACTATGGTTCTCCGTTCTATGCGACGAAACGCCAATTATGTATTATGAATTCGATTGGCTACGTTAACTAGAAAGAGAAAATTTAAATGATCCAATACTTAAATTCTTTATTTTTCTCTACAGTGATGATAATCGAAGTAGAGTATATGAAAATATTAAGGGGAGAACCCAATTAAATAAGAACTGTAAATTCAGTTTCTTACCATATGAGAAAATATATTGACCTCCGCTCGAAAGATTTTCTGTTCCTAAAATTGTTCAGTATAAATCTTATGGTTTAATATTAAATACAATTATTGGCCAATACTAGCTGTTAAGTGGTGGCACAAAGGAAGAATGGTTTTCTCTGCCTTCCCCAACATTTCTTTTTGAGGTTGCTGAATGAATACTATTGTTTGTCGTTTAGTAATTTAACTTCATCTTATGCTCCGATGGCTAATCGGACTATGCTACAGCGGGAGTCCTAAATTTCGTCTACCCGTATAAGTAGTAGATTGATTAGTAAATTGACTGTCACAGGCCCGGAACCGCCATTTTTACAGTCCCTCCGAATGACATCCGGACTAAGGAACTCCCTTTATAAAGTCTTAAGGGCGCCTGCCTGAAAGGACGCCGCCTTCGGCATAGAAGGTTGTAAGGCTAACCACTATACCAATGTGACCCCAATAACAAATGTTGATATATCAATGTTTAGTTAATAACATATACTGTAACTATATTATTTTTCCATCCTTCTTATTGGATATAAATTAAGATGAATATAGAAATACGAGTATAAAAAACCGATTTCCGAAAAAAAAAAAAATAGATTGAAAGAATTACTGAAAACTTACCAAAAGAATTATTAATCTGTGTTATTAAAAATACTAAAAATATAAACACTACAAACCACTAGAACAATGACATAATTCCCAAGAAAAAAAAGAAAAGAAAAAGAGGGAAATCTATCAAATTTACATATCTTGTAGACATTTGCAATATTTTAAGTCATACTTTAAATAAACATAGTTCAAGAATTCACCAGGAAAAATCAAGGGAAATGGCTGGACTCCATCAGCTATCAAAGTAAATCTTATTTCAGAATTTGAATAATGTATATAATTAGGTGTTGGTTCCGTTTGTTTCTAAAGTTTCTGATAATTAGTGCATGCCCAGAACCATCATATTTTCCTTGTAAAACCAACCTTGTAAAACCAGGTCTAAAACCAAGATTTATATCATGCAATTGTTAATAGATGCTTTACGAGGTGAGACAAAAGTAAGCAGGCTACCAGCTAAAACTGCAAAATAATGAGAAAAAATGGATTGAATTTTTATCGTTGGTTAATATTGATGATAGTTTATGATTTTTTTTATTGATATATTACATTCCTGAATTAGAACAAATGCACCACTGTTGGCCTGAGTCGGAAAGCGTATTGAAGCCAATAGAAGCCTGTAGTTGTCCAATAGTTGTAAGCGAATTGCTAATAGTTTAAGAGACATGAAACCATCGATCAAGGCTGCTAAATCGCCTGTCCTTCCAACTACAAGAAACACCTGACGGATAATCCATCACACTCAAAATTTATAGTCTTTGGGTTATTCAGTCCACAGTAATAACAAGTAGCGAAGAATTTAATCAAACATTTAATTAAGATAACAGTCTCAAGTATAGTTGATGTAATTGTTTAAATAGCCTATTGCAAATTAGGGAATTGACATCAGGATCCCATTAGAAGTGGATCTTTCAGACTACAATGACTTGTTGTGTTCAGGAAGGACCATGAATGTGTAGTATTTTTATTGTATATACTGTCATAAAGAATCAACATTAGCTTATGAATAATCTTAGGGTCAGTAAGTGGTTGAGACTTTACTGTTCTTTGACAACCAATGTGCAGCGAGAATATTTGTCCGAGATCACGCTCAACCACCAGGTTTTCCCCCTCTTATGGGTACCCACTTTATAGACGCTAGATGGGCCCTGGAGGGTCACAAATCCAAATGATTCCCCGGATACTAACAGATTAAATAGAAGTCTTCCAGGGACCTCCAGCAAGACAACTCAGCGCTCTACCACTGAGTAACTCCGCTCACTAAAGATAATAAAGCATAGTAAAATTACAAGGGCAATAATTTTTTAAAAAACATTTTGTTTTGTGTCTAATAATATCGTAATCATTATATTTTGAAACAAAACCCTTGAAATTTTGCTTTCGTTAATATATTTATTATCTTCTAGATTTCTTTCCATATGGTTTTTTGGTTTTCTTTTATTATCAACCCTGATGATGACCTAAACTTAGGCGCAAATAAAATAAGTAGTACTTATTTTTTGTAATTTATTTCACTGCACCCCCTGACCATTTTTCACTCTTCTATTCTACTTCAATGCATAGAATAGATTGCTTATAATAGTAATACTTTTATTTTTTATAATACTAATATTTTTAGAGTGGTTAGAAGTCGTACTCAACTGGTGCTTACGAGCCCCTACGGTGTTCTTGGGAAGATTTCCCTGGTAACAGCTGCTGCTAATTATAACTGTTATGATTGTGTTATTATACTCCGGGTGGTTTTGTCTCCCCTCGCTTCCTTCTTCCTCTAATGAGGTTAACGAGGAAGAGTTTCAGAATAGGAAGGTTGTCGTTCTAGAGAACAAATGTCGACCTACAAGCGAACGGTCGGGTGATCACAAGTAACTAGGATGTCTGGTTTTCAGAATACACGCTCTATCTCATTGCAACATACCTACATAGAAACAAATAAGCTATAATTTATTAGCATTAATAAATACTCTAGTATGTACTTTACCCAAATCTTAAAAAAAATAAATAATCTAGCATGGCTAATAGAATAAATGTTAAGTTTTATGTTTCCTTATAAAAAGTTTACTGGTTGAACATCAAGAATTCCTCAAACTTTATTTCTGTTATTTATTTTAATAGATATACTAAGAGACAAATTAAGACATGAATGAAAAATCCAAACCTCAAGCATCTAAAACAACAGGAAACAAAAGTACCTATCTGTATTTCGCCACCATCAGTACAGAAAGGGAGTAATAACAACAGAAAAAATGAATAAAGTACATCCTGTATTCATAGTACTAAAAGACAATAACCTGAGACAGCATCCAGTCACAACCAAATGGACGTAGTTTAGCAGTAAGGACTCAACCCATAATACGTCATTTTTGACTTATCGAGGTTTTTACTTTAGGTGTGTATTGCTGTAATGATGTTGTATTTGGAATATCTTGAAATATAATCATGTAAGAGCAAAATATACAAAAATTTTATGAGTCAAGTTGTAGTAACATAGACCAAGTTATTTGAGAGTTATTGGGGAAAATGTAGGTTTGAGTCGTTTCTGCTAAATTGGTTTTAGCATTAGGAAGTGTTTCTTTTAATTTCTCCAAAAAGATCCAAGTAACAAAAAATTGTGAACAAACTGATATTTAAATAAAAAAGATTTATTATTTAGCAAGTTACGTATTTAATAAAACATTACATTGTTCTAAAAATCTAATTTCTATTCTTCCTCTTCATCACCCAGCTCCGGCTCCACCTCGAAATCTGGTTCCGCTCCGAACCCATCCACATCTTCCTCAGATTCTTTTCCTTTTAACGACTTGTAAAAGTCCAGACAGTCTTTAGGGATAAGGTGAAACATTGATGTTAAATCGTCCAATTTGGCCTGTGCAATTTCTTTGCCATCAGGCCAAAGAAAACTGAAATCATCCTCAGAAATATCTAAAACTTTTCCTCTAACTTTTTTTTCAATGCAGAGTTCTTTAACTACTCCATCTATTTTCATAAAAATGGACTGTTTAAAATTCTTTTTAATACAAATTTCTTTTGTCTTTAACCAATTCACTTTTTCCTTCCAAATAAATGTTTTTTTGTTTACTATTTTCTTTTCAATTTTAGACGTTGACACAAAATCTTTCATCTACATTCTGTAAACTTTAAGTGGATTCTTCTTTCTGCAGCTTTTCATTACGTTAATGTAATCTTCAGCAGTATATATTCTTTCATGGAATTTTAGCTGGTATTCTATTGTTACGGGCGCCGGCAGGAAGGCGGAAGCGGGGGATTAGCGGCTTAACTCCGTCAGCGGGAGACGTTTAAATAGGATTAGGACGGTTCTAGATCGTCTTCTTTTGTCGGCAAAGGATTAAGAATATTCCAGAATTATCTGGCCCCTTCGAGTTCTAGAATGTTCGGCTTTGCCTATAAAAAGACTTCCGTCACCTCGAGTCAGTCAGTCTTAGCCTGAGAGTAGACCAGTGAAGATCTGTGATAAGTGTAATAAGTGAGTGTCAGTGTGATAAACTAGTCAGTGTTGAACCGGCTCGTGTAATAAGTGTATCAGTGAACTGTGACAGTCTCGCGAGTGTAATAAACTGTTTCTGTTTGTTACTGTGTGTCAGTTTGTGATACTTGAAGAATCTTACGGTCGGTGGACTAGTGAACTGTAAGTGTTAACTATTAGTTATAGATTGTAGTGTAATTTTATAATATCCATAGAAACTATTGTAACTAGTTAAGCTATCTAGAATTAGTCTTATATTGTTGTAATAATTAAATAGGAGTTAGGCCTAGATTATAATATTTAGAATATTGTCATTATAAATTTATATTAGTTTAATAATTTAATTGTTAATAGTTTACTTGTATCTTTTTAATCACTTTTGTTAATAAATATTAGTTTCTTTAACTAAGGAATTGCTTAATTCATTGTTAACACCCAGTAGCCTGTAACAAATTGGTGTCAGAAGTGGGATTATTGTGTAATTGCTATTATTTTGCATTTTGTAATTATTGGGCTACTGTATGGAGAATGGCTTCTAAAAGTGTTAAGTTAATTGATTTAAAAGTTGCGGATTTGAAACGTGAATTGGAGGAACGTGATCTTGATTGTTCCGGAACTAAAAGTGTACTGCAAGAGCGCTTGCGTCAATTTTTGGTAGATTTAGGGGAAAATCCAGATGACGTTCTGTTTGAAACTGATTTAAGCAGGTTGTCTGCAACTTTTAAAAATGAGTTAAGCAATGTAGAAAATAAGCTAGGTAATGTACAGAATGAATTAGGTACTGTTAAAAATGAGTTAAGCAATGTTAAAAATGAACTAGGTAATGAATTAGGTACTGTGAAAAGTGATTTATTGGATACATTAGAGTCTAAGTTAGGCATATTGGAGACTAAGTTAATGGAAAATGTTGAGAATAAGTTAGCTAATGTAGATAATAAGTTAGCCGATGTAAATAATGAAGTAGCTAATTTTGGTAATAAGTTAGCCGATGTAAATAATGAAGTAGCTAATTTTGGTAATAAGTTAGCCGATGTAAATAATAAAGTGGCTAATGTAGAATCTAGGTTAGGGGAAGAACTGAACTCAATTAAAGACGAACTTAGGCTAAGAGTCGAGGCTCTCGAGGGACGTATGAGCAACCCACCGAAGAACGACACCGACCTTTCCTCCGAGGGCAGCCTTCATAAAACCATTATGCCCGCCAATTCAGGGACGCCACCAACTCACAACACCATTCCAGTGTTCGACGGAAAGACGCCGTGGGAGGACTACATGACTCTCTTCGAGACTGCGGCTTCGATCCATGAGTGGTCAAAAGAGACCCAAGCTTCAGCTTTGTGCCTGGCCTTGCGAGGAGACGCCTTGGGAGTACTGGAAGGGATGCCCATGACAGAGCGGTCTTACTTCGGGGAACTGGTTAGAAGACTGGAGATGCGTTTCGGCCACCGACACATGGACCAGCTTTATCGCTCACAGCTGAGAAACAGGATCCAGAAGACCAACGAGACGCTGCAGGAATTTGAAGCGGATATCGCCCGGCTGGTGAGGAATGCCTACCCCTCGGTCACCGATGATGTGTACGAGAGCCTGGCTGTCGACAAATTCCTGGATGGACTTCGGGACCCCGAGACGCAACAAGCAGTGAAGCTCGCCCGGCCAAAAACATTGGGAGACGCCAATGCACGAGTTCGAGCAGCAGAAGCGGAGCCTAATAAGGTCCCTAGCGTCGAAGATATTCTGACAAAGGTCTTGGAGGCTCTAAGGACCCGTAAGAAGGAGATACGCTGTTGGAGCTGCGGCCAACTTGGACACCCTAGAAGCAAGTGTCCATCCAAGAAGCAAGAAAAGCCACAGGAACGAAGTAGGGTTGATGGGGAGGAACAACTATCAGCCCGCTACGTCAGAGGCCCGAGGAAGACCAGTAGAGTTGCGTCTTTAGGGAGCAGAACGAACAGCTTCTACGTTGATGGGAAGGTGAACGGGCAGCTGCGAAGTCTGCTACTGGATACCGGCGCAACCAAGACAATCTTGAGCTCAAAGACAGTTCCTGCTGAGAAGATGTTGCCAACGATTTGGACATTACGGACTGCCACAGGAGAGCCAGCCAAGGTCTACGGGGAGACAGTTGCCTACTTCATCATCGGGGGTCAACATCTGAAGCACCGCGCTCTCGTGGCAGATATTGATGAAGATGTCATATTGGGCACGGACTTGATGATCACATGCGGGATCAAGCTGGATATGGCAAGAGGTGTGATGACGCTGGGAGACGAAGAAGTCATCCTGCGGCAGGGAAAGGACATCTACGCACGAGTGCGCTTACTGGAAGACACCACTTTACCTGCACGGAGCCAAATCATAGCGCATGGGACGATCGAAGGGCCTCTACCTGAGGGTCAATGTGTGCTACTTGAACCGGGAAGGCAAGAAGAACAGGAGATCGGACGCGGCGTAATGGTTGCAAGGTCTCTCTTCAAGGTCGGACGTACCACTCCGATTCGGCTAATGAACCTGAACAGCTTCCCAGTAACGCTGAACAAAGGAACACCGGTAGGTGAATGTACAACCGCTACCTCAGTGGTTCGTCAGCTGCAACGTCATCCCACCGAGCTGCGAGGACTGCCGGAAGAACTAACAGGATTTGTGGACGAATCCTGCCAGGAACTCTCGCCTGAACAGAGCGAGGAAGTGAAGAAGATGATTATCCGATGGCAGGACGTCTTCGAGATCAGCCCAGGGCCACGGGGTAGAACGGATATCGTCCAGCACAGAATTGACACCGGGGATGCTAAGCCCATCCGACAGGTCCCGCGGAGGCTGCCGTTAGCCAAACGGGAGGACGCCGAGAAGATCATCAAGGAGATGGCGACTGATGGTGTCATTGAGCCTTCGAGTAGCCCCTGGATGTCTCCTGTTGTACTGGTGAAAAAGAAGGACGGCACAACGAGATTCTGCGTAGACTACCGCCTTCTGAACAACGTCACCAAGAAAGACAGTTATCCGCTCCCCAGGATTGATGATACGCTGGACACCCTGGAGGGGTGTGAACTTTTCTCTACCTTGGATCTCCGCAGTGGATATTGGCAGGTTGGATTGAAACCTGAAGATAAAGAGAAGACAGCGTTCTCGATTGGGACTGGACTCTGGCAATTTACGGTAATGCCATTCGGGCTTTGCAATGCTCCTGCAACATTTGAGAGACTGATGGAGAGCGTGCTAAGAGGTCTCTCTTGGGAAATTTGCCTGGTATACTTAGATGACATCATTGTGCTGGGAAAGTCCTTCGCTCACCATCTGAAGAATCTGGAGAAGGTCTTCGAACGACTGCGTGCAGCGAACCTTAAACTGAACCCGAAGAAGTGTCATCTCTTCCGAAGGCAAGTCAACTATCTGGGGCATGTTGTGTCGGACAATGGAGTTGCCGTTGACCCAGAGAAGATTGCAGCGATCACCGACTGGCCAGTACCTCGAGATAAGCACCAAGTAAGAAGTTTTCTCGGCCTCTGCACCTACTACAGGAGGTACGTGAAAGGATTTGCTAACATTGCAAAACCTCTTACCAGGCTTACCGAGGAAAAACGGACGTTCCTTTGGGATCACGAGTGTCAGGCATCCTTTGAGGAGTTGAAGAAGAAATTGAGTAGTGCTCCTATTCTGAGCTATCCACGTCCCGAGGGCAAGTTCATACTTGACACAGACGCTAGCAACACCGCTATTGGAAGCGTCCTCTCTCAGCTCCAAGATGGAGAAGAAAGGGTTATTGGATATTTCAGTAAAGCAATCTCAGCTCCGGAACGCAACTACTGTGTCACAAGGAAGGAGCTTCTGGCAGTGGTGAAATCTATAGAACATTTTCACAAATATCTATATGGCAGAAGATTTCTCCTGAGAACGGACCACGCGGCTCTAATGTGGCTGCTACGATTCAAGTCACCAGAAGGACAAGTGGCGAGGTGGATAGAGCGCCTTCAAGAATATGACTTTGAATCTGCTCATCGTGCTGGAACGAGTCACAGAAATGCGGATGCGCTCTCAAGGAGGCCTTGTGGCGAAGACTGCGGGCATTGTTCTCGACAAGATGAGAAGCAGGCAGCAGTGTTGAGGACAACGGTGGTCATGGACAGTTGGCAGGATGCAGAGGTGTCAAAGGAGCAGGACAGGGATCCGGACTTGAAACAAATGAAGCAGTGGAAACTATCAGGGCAAGGAAGACCAACCTGGCAGGATGTTGCTCCAATGTCGAAGAATGTAAAGACTTACTGGGCCCAATGGGACTCCATTCTAGTGGACAACGGGCTGCTGAAACGGGCATTGGAGAACACGGAAGGAGATCAGCGCAGACTTCAGCTCATCGTTACAAAGAGTAAAGTGCCCGAAGTACTCAGGGAACTTCATGACGGAGTATCTGGCGGCCACCTTGGAGTTCACCGTACATTAGAAAAGGTACGTGAACGCTTTTACTGGGCAAACCTTAAGGACGATGTGTTGGACTGGTGCAGGCGTTGTGCGACCTGTGCGGCTTCTAACGGACCCATAAGAAGAAAGAAGGCCCCAATGAGGAAGTACAACGTGGGAGCACCGTTTGAGAGGATAGCAATTGACATCGCTGGCCCTTTCCCTGTGACGGATGAAGGTAACCGGTATATTCTCGTGGCTATGGACTACTTTTCCAAGTGGGTGGAAGCTTACGCCCTTCCGAATCAGGAGGCAGTCACGGTTGCGGACGTACTGGTGAAGCAGCTCGTCAGTAGGTTTGGAGTACCCATGGAACTTCACTCTGACCAGGGACGAAACTTCGAGTCTGCAGTCTTCTCCGGGATGTGCGAAGCACTGGGAATACGGAAGACCAGGACGACACCTCTTCACCCTCAATCCGATGGCATGGTGGAGCGCATGAACAGGACTATGGGTCGATATTTGTCCAAAGTAGTCTCCGACCATCAGCGAGACTGGGACCAGTATCTTCACCTGTTCCTGCTGGCCTACCGCAGTTCAGTCAGTGAGGCAACGGGGCAGACTCCCGCAAATGTGGTATTCGGCAGAGAACTTCGGTTGCCTTGTGATCTGAAATTCGGTTTCAAGCCTGACGAGGAAATTGCCGGAGAGGAGTACGTCACGGATCTACGGAAGCGAATGGATAATATCCACGAGAAGGTTCGCACAAACATCCAGGGGGCTAGTGACAGAATGAAGGAGCGCTACGACATCAGGGCTGAGAAGGGTGGCTACCAACCTGGAGACTTGGTCTGGCTACATGATCCTCGAAGAAGGCGAGGCTACTCACCTAAACTTCAGAACTCCTGGGACGGCCCGTATGAGATCGTCAAGAGGATCAATGACGTCATATATAGGATCAGGAAGCAGCCGAAAGGAAAACCCAAGGTAGTCCATTTCAATAGACTGGCCCCGTACAAAGGAGACCACGGCCCGAAAGAAGACCAGCAGGTCAGGTACCTAAACAACGTCAAGACAAATAACTCAGTTGCTCATACTAAAGTACCAGGGACCCGTGGAGTAACTCAGGTAATCTACAGAGATATCTTCTCGTTACCAGTGGAGTATTCTCTGGCCCATTGCGTTGCCGAAGATCTGAGGACTTCTCGAGGGATTGCAACGGTCTTCAGGAAGAAGTTCGGCGGAACTGAGGAGCTGGAACGCCAAGGACCAAGTGTCGGGAAGGCACTCCACCAGCCGCACGAAGGACGACACCTGTTTTACTTGGTTACCAAGCGTGCCTCTGATCAGAAGCCGACATATGACGCACTGCGGCGAAGCCTCGATGACCTTCGGAGTAAGCTTCTGAGACTGCGTATCACTAAGCTCGCTATTCCGAAGTTGGGCTGTGGATACGACGGCTTGGAGTGGAAGATTGTCAGGGACATGATCGAACAGACATTCGCCAACTCTGGAATTGCCATATTGGTGTGCACGTTCAACCCCTGGAAAGAAGGTGCGTCTCCATCAGTAGAAGCTCATAAATGCCCGATTTCTCCGGACTTGCTCTGGGGCAGAGCACTTTTAAGGAGGGGGCAGTGTTACGGGCGCCGGCAGGAAGGCGGAAGCGGGGGATTAGCGGCTTAACTCCGTCAGCGGGAGACGTTTAAATAGGATTAGGACGGTTCTAGATCGTCTTCTTTTGTCGGCAAAGGATTAAGAATATTCCAGAATTATCTGGCCCCTTCGAGTTCTAGAATGTTCGGCTTTGCCTATAAAAAGACTTCCGTCACCTCGAGTCAGTCAGTCTTAGCCTGAGAGTAGACCAGTGAAGATCTGTGATAAGTGTAATAAGTGAGTGTCAGTGTGATAAACTAGTCAGTGTTGAACCGGCTCGTGTAATAAGTGTATCAGTGAACTGTGACAGTCTCGCGAGTGTAATAAACTGTTTCTGTTTGTTACTGTGTGTCAGTTTGTGATACTTGAAGAATCTTACGGTCGGTGGACTAGTGAACTGTAAGTGTTAACTATTAGTTATAGATTGTAGTGTAATTTTATAATATCCATAGAAACTATTGTAACTAGTTAAGCTATCTAGAATTAGTCTTATATTGTTGTAATAATTAAATAGGAGTTAGGCCTAGATTATAATATTTAGAATATTGTCATTATAAATTTATATTAGTTTAATAATTTAATTGTTAATAGTTTACTTGTATCTTTTCAATCACTTTTGTTAATAAATATTAGTTTCTTTAACTAAGGAATTGCTTAATTCATTGTTAACACCCAGTAGCCTGTAACACTATTTTGGAGAAATCGGTATCATTCGGTAAGAATGTGTGGCCGGACTCTAGGTATTTGAATGTGATGGTTTGGAGACTAGGGTATGAGTTTAGTAAAGCCTTCAGCATTAAAACTATTTTAATGTTGCGATTTTGTCCCCCCCCAATAGTCACTCCATAGTGCTAGCTCTTCAACTCTTGGGTCCATATTATGTTTTATGTATCGTACCAGACACGATCCGACCTCTTGTGCTCCTCGACCGGCTTCACCTTCCAACCATACGTTACAGTGGCCGGCGTCATTTGAGCCAGCATGTATGCCACTATTGTACAGCCATAGTTGGCGTTTATAAAAAACAATATTGGTAGGGATGCGCGGCAGAGTTTTCTCAAGGTCGAATGTTAGACATTCAAAGGTTTTGTCTGTTTTGGCTCGTGCTAAATCCTCATTCATGTATTGTCGCAGGTCTTGTGCTCGTTTTAAATGATCTTCCTTTTCTTTCTCCAATTTCAACTTTTCATCGGCCGATGTAAAGTATTTAATTTTTTGTGTGATAGTATCACACTTATTGCACGTGTCTTTTTTTAACGTTTTGCAGCGCAAATTAAAACATTTATAAAATATTCTTTTCAACGTTTCAAACGAAACAGGCTTCTTAGATTGGCCGTACAGTATTTTGTTTTCTTCCAGATAAAATTCGTAAAATTTTTGTACAGTCATCCCCACTTTTAGGTACTGACAGTCACTATTGTTCTCTCTTCAATAATGGGACTTGTACTTAGGTAGGGAGTTTATTACGGTTTTAATAAATTCCACATCTTCTTCTGACGTTTTATTCCAACCACCCTGTTGTATACCTCTTTGGTCTTTTAAACTTTGATTAGATCGCTTTTTTCGCAAACTTACATCAATTTTTTTGGAAGAATGTATTTTTCTAACTCATTTCTTCTTTGTTCCTGTGAGACCTTGGCAAAACATTGTCTAGTACAGGTACAAGCGTAGTTTTGAAATACTTTCGATTCAACTCGTTTGGATTTTGTATTGTATGGTAAATTTTTGTATTTTTGTTCTTTTTTCTGAGCTAATGTATGATCAGGATATTTTCTTTTACGACCTCTTTTTGCCCGTCCTTTCTGACTTGTGTTTGGTGTTTCCAAGTCCTGCCTAACCGAATCTATATTATGAACTTCTAAATTAGAGAGATCGTGAACAGTTTCTTCATCAAAGGATGAATTTCTTGCAGTATTGCTACTTGTTCTTAAAACTGCTTCCTGGTGTTCTACGCTTTGTAAGTCCAGAGCTTCTAACAATGATCTTGAGGTTTCTTTTTCAGAATCATCTTCACTATTTGGTATATATTGGTTTTTCAATCCTAATACGTTAGCAGTAAACGTACTTTTATTTTTAACTAAACGTCGATTTGCATTGTATGAATCTTCCTCGCTATCCGGAACATAATCGGAGTCCGTATCACAACTATAATCGGTCCCCTGGTCATTCTCGATGTTTTTTTTACCGTCGTCAAGCCCTCTTAATTCCATTACTGTTAATGTTTCTTCTTTTGCCATGTTAAGATCAACGAATTCTTCTGCATTTTCTGAAGGAAATGTTCTACTTAAGGTTTCGAAGAGTTCGAAAGTTTTTGGAGACATTGGAGGTAAGGGCGAAGAATTTTTTTCACTTCCTGAAATACCCAATCATAAGTTTAAAAAAAGATTCGGTAAGTAAAACTGTAAAATACAAGAAGAGGTACAAGAAAATTAATAAATTACTTTGACGTTTAGTCGTCCCAAATGCCGCTACTAGAGGGGTTAAAGGTGAGTATAGCGGAGCCACTAGTGAGCTGACATCATCTGAAAACAACAGTAATTTGCATAAGCACCGCCACCCTAAGCACATGGAAAGAAATTAAATTGTCAGTAAGTAGGTATAAAATATTGATAAATTTTATTATTACTTTCAAGCTGATTCATCGCCGGTGCATTCACTGGAGGAGCAAAAGAAGAAGCAGGAAAATCCTTATCATCTGAAAGTAGGTACATAAGCATAAGCACAACCACCTTTTGTTAGTTAGTAGGTAAATACAAAATGTTATTAAATGAAATTATTACTTTCAAGCTGATCCATTACAGGTTCATTAATTAGAGGAGCCAAACAAGCAGCAGGAAAGTCCGTATCATCTGAAAGTAAGTATATAAGCATAAGCACAACCACCTTATGCTTAAGGCAAGATATTGTTTGTTTGTAGGTACTTAAATATAAAATATTATTAAATTAAATTATTACTTTCAAGCTGATCCATCACAGGTTTAGGAGGAGCCAAACAAGCAGCAGGAAAGTCCGTATCATCTGAAAGTAGGTACATAAGCATAAGCACAACCACCTTATGCTTATGGCAAGATATTGTTTGTTTGTAGGTAAATATAAAATATTATTAAATTAAATTATTACTTTCAAGCTGATCCATCACAGGTTTAGGAGGAGCCAAAGAAGCAGTAGTAAAGTCCGTATCATCTGAAAGTAGGTACGTAAGCATAGTCATTCAATTGAACTTAATGTTAGATAAATATTTTAGGTTATGAAATAACTTACGCTGCAAGAACTCATCCATCCTATTAGAATTATTATTGTTAATCTTCAACGAACTTACTATAATTCTATCAATCCTTTTCATTATTCCGGCCGTTTCACAACACTTATCACAATCACTAAAAAGTTTAGTCGGAGAAAGTTTTTACGTGCGATACGTGAAAGAAAAGAATGACAGCAACTCAGTATTTTAAGTATAAAAAATATAATTTTGTGTTGCCAAATAAAAATTTATAAAGAAATAATTTAATACCTTTTTCAGCTGTGTATTCACTATCAAACAGCAAGTAATCAATCAAAAAATAAACTTAATTCATATAAATGTAATATAACTGAAACGACTTAATAGTTTAGGTCATTTTAGCTAAATACAAAATCGGCTTGTTTCTTGGTAAATCAATTTATCAGAAATGATCCACACAGTATAAGTCGTTTTATTGAATAAAAAATATACTAGTTTCCATGAAGGTAATTTAACTGAAACGACTCAAATAGTTTGGGTCATTTTAGCTGAATACAAAATCGGCTTGTTTCTTCGTAAATCAATTTATCGGAAATGATCCACACAGTTTGAGTCCTTTTAGTTGAATAAAAAAATGTACTGGTCTCTATGAAGGTATTTTAACTGAAACGATTCAAGTGTTTTGGGACAATTCTGTTATATTAAATATAGACCTGCTTCTTTCAAGTTGGATTTATTAAAAACGACCCAAGCAGTTTGGGTTATTACAGTGGTTTGTAGAAAAATACCCGTCCCTATGTGGGTTGGTTCGCGTCATTAAAAAATGATCCTTATGTTAGTAGTATCACGGATCTTTTTGGCTGAGTGAAAGAACCAACCTTTAGGACCTCTTTGGCATATATAACTCATTTTTGACCATAGTGTGGGTTGAGTCCTTTCAGCTAAACTGCGTCCAAATATTCCAAATAATCATTAAAATAAATAAATAATAAATTTCTTGATAAAGATCATAATAAATTATTTGCAAAGTTTTATTCAAATTAGTTGGGCAAAAAGTATCAACATTATGTTTCTTCATAAATAATTTAAAATGTAATTATTTCCATTTAAAATTTTTTTTAGTAATTATGCTACATATTCTAAGAAAGAATCGAGTTGCTTTTTATTTCATAATTCAATTTATTATTTAGTGAATTTTTGTTTCATAAATGTTTCTTTAAGTACCTTAAAATCTAAAAAAACGCCGTCTTTACTGGCACAATTTAATTCATTTTTCTTGAAAAGATTAATTTTAATTTAAAAGAGGATGAGAAGTGGATTATCCATGACTTGAGGATCAGTAATAATATTTTAATAATTATTATTATATGGTGACGTGCTATCACTATAATAGATAGCTGGGACACGTGGAACGGATGCAAGAAACAAGTATGCTAAGACGCTTGCTCTACGGAAGAATTGGATGGAAATGATTTAGAGGAAGGTCTAGAATGAGATGGATAGATGATGTTGAAGAAGACCTCAAGTTCATTGAAGTAAGGAGATGGAGAGAGCGAGCACAGGACATAAATGGCTGGCTTAAGGTCCTTGAGAAGGCCCAAGTAAGTAATGCCCATAAATTAGTAATAATCACTATAAGATAAAAAATACTTATGGAAGATAATGAAATAAAAATTTACTGCAATGAACCAACCAGGCCCAGAGAGTAATGCATTAAAGTCTTCATTACCTGACCTAAGCCCTTTAGCAAATTATATTTGAACATTTTAAAATTTGTTCAGCATAAGTTTTGTACAATAAGCAGTGATTTTGAGACAAATTTATTTATGAGTTTCATAAAGTTAGTTTTGTCAATAAATATAGTATTTTTTGTTCAAATAAGGCGTGTCTTTTTGAACTAAGATTTTAAAATACCTAAATATAACATTTTTAAAATTAATTTTTAGGTCATCAATTAAAATTAAATTAAAAAAGAATATGACGAATATTTTGTCAGAATCACTGAAGTTGCAGCTAAAAAATTAAACATTTTGGCACAACTTTTCATATCTCATTCATTTCATTATGACATTCTCTTCAATTGGTATGAAGATATTGAAGTTGAGTGATCATCAATGACCGCAACTTTCAAACAAAAAAAAAAGAAAAAAAGATAACCCAATATAAATATAGCCATATTGAGTAATAGATAATGAATAAATTCTGTGACTACACGACAAATGATGCGCATGACAAAATAGGGTACTTGTTCCATAGGTTGCCAGCTTGGTGGAAGAGGTAGATCAAGGCCCGTCAATTGACGCCACGTTACGTCATTCCAAGTCACGATCTTATCCGTATAGGCGAGGTCCCCAACATTTCTTCCTAATAAATAAGTAAAAAAAAAACAATAACTTAGAATAATTAACCTAGCTAATAAGTACTTATTTTGGTTCACTATTTCCTTCATTTATCGCATGTATATTGGAGAAGATTACAATTATTTTATTTATTATTATTTTAAACCATATAAAACAAAATGGAAATGAAAACTTTTAAAATCAAACTTCGCCTATCTACCTACTTGATCTGTTGTTCTATATCTATTTGTTAGAAAACTTTGGATTTCATGAATAATTTACACTTTTTTTTTTTCATATGAAACATATATAGTTAGTTCAACTTTGATTGAAGATTTTATATGCCTGAGTAATTGGCTTGAAGAGAAAGGTTATACATCTCCTGATGACCCATATTCAACAGAACTTATATAAAAGAAATTCTAACTCTCTCAAACCAGATTATATTTTGTCTGGATTGTTATTATGACTTCCTCCAATCAAAGTATTAGTAGGATAAACTATAATTTACAAAGTTCGCCTTATAGGATTGTAAAATCATTTGATTTAAATTAGATTGTATACATTTTAAAAAATAATACTTAGATAATTATGTTTAAGTATTACATTCTTAAACCACTCTTTAATCAAATCCATTTTGATGAGAATCCATTTTGATAATTCAGTTTACTAGAGGGTAATTGACCCTGCTATAAAGGGTTTACTCACAATTCAAGATGTAACAGTTGAATGACATTTCAAAAAAATTGTTTTCAGAGGATTGCTATATTATTATAAGATGTAATGATCACCTTTAAGATTCACATTTTAAATGGCACTTCAGTGCCAGTAATGAAAGTGGAATGTAATGAATAAATGTATTTTTTTTTTTCAATTGATTCAAAGATGATAGTAAGGTTAAATTTATACCATACATACTAGTCCTACAATAGAGTACAATACCTATTTTGTTTTTCCTGGGGAAAATTGAGTTAATATTTATAAAATATAAAACTGCCAAGGAGTTATATAAATCACAAAAGTATTTTGGAAAACAGCTTTTAAAGGTTCTACTTATTGCCAAAAAAAAAGAAAGTCTAATGGTGGAAAACCAGCGATATTTCTGAGCATCAGAATTTGAATGGCACAAGATTACAAACAGATTGGAATTGACAACTATATTTAACTTACCTTTCCAACTATTCTTAACCATATAACTACATCTGTCCACAAAGCATGTTTGTCTCATGTACGTTACAAAAGCATGCTGAACATGGAGGAAAATTTACAAAAAAAAGGTCAAAATAATGTGCACTCGTGAGTCAAACAAATATTCCTGAAATGTTTCGCACTCCACAGGAAGAATATAACATTTTGAAAAATACAATTTTTACCTGACTACTACATATCCAAAATGAGGTAAAGCTTTCAGACAGTCCATGAGTAGATAGGTAAACATCTTTCAAACACATGACAACCATTTAATAAGTTTAATTACTCAATGATCAAATAGTTTTTAGAAATTAATTGAAAAATAACACTGAAAACATTCTATAAAATTAGCTCAATCAGTCTACTAGTTGGTAGGTCATGATTTTTTAAGCAAATGGCTTAATCAATTTTTAAGTTTGATAACCCAAAATATTTAGGCCAAAATAGTCGAAAGTATATCATAATGAACCAACCTTCGCCACTGGCAACCTTTTGAATAACTGTGTCAAAAACTAATCTTTGTTCTGAATTTAAAAGTGGAAGGGCTTCGGTTATTTGAAACAGTATTGTAATCTAGTTCTCACATTAAATCACTACTAACTTCTCCAATTCTTTGTGGTCTGCTCTTTCCAAAATATAATTTTTTTATAGTAATAGCAATCACTTGGTCTTCAACCTTTGTTAGCGCGTCATTGTAAATTAAATCATTGTATGAAACATTCCTATTCTGTCCTTGTAATATGTGTAAAATCCGCCATGTCATTTTTATACTTTTCCAACAATTCTTGAGGGTTTAAAAGCCCACATGCCGCTATTAATATAACGAACAGCTATCTCACCTTGGGCGCAGATTTGCATTGTGCAGCCTCTTCCAGAGTTGTATTCCAATGATTATCATTCTCTAATAACCCTGTTGCCTCACATGCCTCTCGAAATGTTGAAAATTCTTGATTATTGAGCTTATTGAGATTACTGAAAGAGGTTGGCCCACCCACGCACATGGTGTTAAAGCATTAAAACATATCTTTATTATTTATTTCAAATTAAATCATCCCCTATTTCAACCCCTTTATCGCATTAAAAAGTAGCCTATATCCTTCCTAAGGCTTTCGACTATCTCTTTACCAAATTTCATCACAATCGGCCCAGCGGTTTGGTAGTGATAACGTCTGTGATAGACAGACAGAATTATTTTCGCATTTATAATATTAGCATGGATTTTACATAATGAAAAAATTGTGAGAGCATAAGTGTAAAGCTTCAGAAATTTTTGTCACCTTGCAGAGGAATTACTTACCACCAAATGTTGCCCCATCTGTCTCATTTTACCTTTGATATGCACCAGATCATTTTCTATTTCAAATCTAGAATACCACATCAGTGTAAAAACTATCCTGACTGCTCCTGTTAAATTTCTGGTGAAGTGACACTCAAGGTAATCATAAATCACTGACTCCTTCGATAAAAAAGGCATACCAGTTATACTTTGTATGCCAACTAAGTTATCAGGATAAACCATGAGCCTCTAAAATTTGTTGCACTTCATGTAGCAGCACTCTCAGTGGTTGGCTGAAAGGAACATATAATTCAATGTCTTTTGGATTTGGGGAGAGCCAACAAATCATGAAAATGATTGTCATTTCTGTATGACTGCTATTTAAGGTTTTACTTTAGCCAGAAATAAGTAGAAAATAGAATATCCTAACCTGCCTTGAGACCAGTTCCGTATGATGGGTCTATGCCTACCCCACCTAAGCCTTGGAATTATTCCCTGAGTAACACGGTAGAACCTGATTCGGAGTATATTTCACCAGAACAAGGAACCAGCTAAGAAATACAAGCACAAGGAGGCAACAAATAACTATAATCACCTGAAAGCAATGAGGGAATGCAGTCTTCAAGTGAGAATGATACCAACCAAAACCTTAAAATTACCTCGTCCATGACATAGGCCTTCCAAAAAGTCAAGCCCAATTACTTGGATCAAGACTACAACAATGGCATCTTTTGAAACCAGGAGTAAAAATTTGAAAAAATTAATAATATTTAAAAAATGTGATTTATTCTTCAGTCCCCAAAACAACCTCCGATCGCCCAAAAATGGTGAATGTTAGAATTTTTTTACTTCAGATTCGAATTCATCACACATGAAAATATAAGAGTCATCCAAGCATGTTCATGGGAATGAAAAATAAACGACATTAAAGAAATTAAATTAAAAATATGCTATTTCAGGTTTTTCAAAAATGACCTGAAAATAGTGCCTGAAAGAAATATTTGGACTTCAGATTCGAATTTAGCACACTTGAAAATGTAAAAATCAGAAACAATTTTTCAAGGTAGTGAATTTTTTTACTTTTTTTTTGCAGAACAATGTAGGTAATTTTACTATAGTATTGCACACAAAAGTTAACATTGATACTTCCACTTATGGCAGCAAGTTCTTTACTTGTAATAGCAATGATAGTATGTATTTTATTTATAACTAAAATAAAAAGTTTGATGTCATGATAAGCTAAAAACAACTTAAAATTTATAGACAAATATTTTATTTCTTTTATAGTAATAAAAATTTAATATAATTCACTTAACATAAAATTCATTAATAACAGCATAAAATTTAATAACAAACTTTTTTTTTGCAAAAATATAAACAAAAGTAACAACCACAAAATTAAAAAGTGATTAAAGTAACCTATGAAACACTTTTTAAATTTAAAAAAAATAATTAATTTACCTTTAAAAAAGGTACATAAAACTAATGCTATTGTTTCAAATAAATAGTTATAATATTTTAAGATCATCTACAATATATTAAACCATTCAATGCCTAATTTAAAATTTAAATCAGTGATGAAATATTTACTATTGATGACCAGGGTTAATTGAGTCCCATCATTCCTGTTTATAAGCGGTGAATAGTAATTCGGTCTAAAGCAATAATTCAAAACAAATCATTGAAATTTACCAAACAATTAAAAATTAGCATTGCTAGAGCAATTTAAAATTATATAAGTTTTCCCTCGAGAATTGACTTAGATATTTCTCTTTTTATAAACAGTAAATGAGAGACTCATTCGATGATTTATTCAAAGAAATAACAATTGAAGTAAACAACATTGAAACAAAAAGGTTTATCACAGAGGCCAGGCCACTTGTTTATATGAGCTTACAGATTTGATTTAAATTTTCATCCTAATATCACAATTGGAACTAAGAGTTCCTTCTTAATACTAATTTTATAATTTACATAAAGACACTGAGAATGAAAATTTTCTCTTTTATAATATTATGATTGATTTAACATAATTATGTCATGGAACAAATTTCAATCTGAGTTAAAAGTAACTCGTATGAGAGTATGAAAAATAAAAATAAACATTGTTAATCAATGCTTGAGAGGTAATACATAACATACTTGAACTAGTCATGGAGCATAAATCAACTGTGAAGTTTACCCTTCCTTATTAACTAATTGTGATATTTAAATCTTATTCCAACTATACATAAAACACATAAACATAGCAAATACATTTAGTTGGGAATGAGATTATAAATAGATAATTACCACGTAGCGATTGTACTATGGCACAAATTTTAACATTTGATTAACAGTTAATTACTTGTTCAAATGGCATACACATACAGTTGGCTTTAAAGTTGACTCAAATAATCGATAAACCATACTAAACTGATGACAGGCACTAAACAACTTTGGTGAATGATTACCAAAAAAGGCGATAGAGTATATATATAACTAGTTAAAAGCACCAATAATAAACAATATATTTATCTCTCTTAAATATAATTTTAAAAATATGTACAATGACAAAAAATGAAGTACAAAAAGGAGTGGAAGCACTTATCTTTATATAAAAATATATTTTAAGGATAATCTTTTATCAACAACTAGAACAACATAAAAGACAAGAAAGCAGTTTTTTTTGTTTGTTTTTTTAACACTCATACATTAGAATGAACAAATTTTAAATCATAATGCAATCAAGGTTCCTTCATATAACTTAATAAAACCATTAGGAATCTTCGAATCCACTAATAACTTCTGTAATTGACACCAACAATAATGCATTTAATCTTCAATAACTGAAACAGCAAAAACAAACAGTTAGGAAGCAAGTTATTACATAATTTCACAGCTAAAGAGACAAAGTAAAAGAAAGCCTTTATGGTGATTAGTGTATCAATTTAAAAATGAATTATTCTTTATGATGTCTTTATTCAACCACTAGCTGTGCCCGCGACTTTGTACGCATGGAATAGTGACTTTGGGCAGCATTTTTAATTTTTTAGGCTAATTTTTTTGCAAATAAAATACATACATTAAAATAAGTGTTTTACTGCAAATAGCTTATTTAAGTACATTTTTATAAACAACACTTTTTGTTTTCCCATCTTCTGCCAAAACAAAGAGATTTTGTGGGTTTGATACACGTGAGCATGCCATGAGTTGCCCATGGGAAAACATTATTTTTTCCAAATGAACACCAGCAAATTTAAGCGCCTGTCCTTGAACTTGATTTATTGATAATGCAAATGCTGCTTTCAGAGGAAATTGTACTCTTATAAACTGATAAGGCGACTCAGTAGGAATTATCAGAGTACGTGGAATCAAAAAATTGTCTCCTTTTGCCATTCCAGTCATGATAGCAGCTTTTATGATGTTGTGTCCCAGGTGTGTAATTTGTACCATTACATAGCCTTTGCGCATCAAGATTTCTCATTAATAGGGCTGGAACACCACCTTTCAGACTTAACTTATAGGAAGGCACTCCTGATAATTCTAAAGAGTAGAGAAACTCTATAGGGTATGATGTGACTTGTTCAGTGTCCATAACATTGTCTATTGAGATATTTATGATGATATATATTATATATTATTATTATTATTATTATAGATTATATATTAAATGAACTGAGTTTTAGAACTACTAACTTCTCCAATTCTTTGTGGTCTGCTCATACCAAAATTGGATACATTTTTTCCAGTAATAGTAATCACTAGGTCTTCAACCTTTGTTAGCGCGTCATTGTAAATTAAATCATTGTATGAAACATTCCTATTCTGTTCTTGTAATATGTGTAAAATCCGCCATGTCATTTTTATTCTTTTACCACAATTCTTAAGGGTGTGAAAGTCCACATGTTGCTATTAATATACCAGGTCTGCAAGTTTAAAATGTCGTTTATTTCTTAAAATATAATTTAATTTACAAAAAAAAGTATAATATATTTTATTCAAAGTACTGGCCCTCGCTTTCTACACATTTTGTCCATCTCTCGGGCAATTTATGGATACCATTCCAAAAGAATGCTTCATCTTTATTTGAAATCCATTCATCGAGCCATTTTCTTACATCCTCCAAATTGTTAAAGTGTTGCTCAGCCAATGAGTGTCCCATCGATGAGAATAGGTGATAATCAGAAGGCGCCAGGTCAGGTGAATACGGCGGGTGGGGTAGGAGTTCCCAACCAAGCGAAGAAATCGTTTCCTTAGTCAATCTGGCTGAATGTGCAGGAGCGTTATCATGCTGAAGAATGACTTTGGCGTGCCTGTGAGCCCATTCTGGGCGTTTTTCGATCAATGCGTGACTCAAATTGATCATTTGTTGTCGGTAGCGGTCGGTATTGACTGTTTCGCCGGGTTTGAGAAGCTCGTAGTAGACTACTCCCTTCTGATCCCACCACACACACAGCATTGTCTTCTTCCCAAAACGATCCGGTCTTGCACTCGATGTGGATGGTTGTCCTGGCGTTACCCATGATTTTATTCGTTTGGGATTCTGAAAATAAATCCATTTTTCATCGCCAGTTACAACTCGATGCAAAAAACCCTTTCTTTCGTGGCGTAAAAGCAGCATTTCGCACACAATTTTTCGTTTTTCCATCTGTCGTTCGTCCAATTCATGTGGAACCCATTTTCCAACCTTTTAAATTTTTCCCATAGCTCTCAGGCGATCGGAAATGGCTTGTCTAGTGACATTCAACTGTTCTGCCATCATTTGTTGGGTTTGGGTATTGTCTTCGTCTAATAAAGATTGCAATTCGACGTCCTCAAACTTTTTTGGTCGATTTTCTCGTTTTTTATCAGTAACATCAAAATCACCACGTTTGAAACTTTAAAACCAATGTTCACATGTCTTGACGGTTGGAGCAAGATCGCCATAAGTCTCAACAAGAATTCGATGACATTCAGATGCCTTTTTCTTTTGATTGAATAAGAAAATCATGACATGCCGCAAATGCTCTTTAATTGGCTTAAAATTAGACATTTTTAACACCAAAGAAAGGTATGATACGTCCACGTAAACGACTTAAAAACAACTGACTTTTGTAAACAAATGACTAACAAACAAAATAGCGTTTAGAGATAAGCAAATCCTTCAATAGGCTAAGAGCGCATTCTATTGGAATTAAAACGACATTTTAAACTTGCAGACCTGGTAGCGAACAGCTCTCTCACCTTGGGCGTTGATTTGCATTGTGCAGCCTCTTCCAGAGTTGTATCCCAATGATTATCATTCTCTAATAACCCTGTTGCCTCACATGCCTCTCGAAATGTTGAAAATTCTTGATTATTGAGCTTATTGAGATTACTGAGAGAGGTTGGCCCACCCAACCAATTTCAACCCCTTACAACCCGTTTATCGCATTAAAAAGTAGCCTATGTCCTTTCTAAGGCTCTCGACTATCTCTGTACCAAATTTCATCACAATCGGCCCAGCGGTTTGGTAGTGATAACGTCTGTGACAGACAGACAGAGTTACTTTTGCATTTATAATATTAAGTATAGATATAACTAGCGATTGATATAAGCACATCAAGATATAAACATTAAACTATTAACAGAAATGTCACTTTTATTTAATTTTTCAAAGAGAAAAAGATTTATTTTTTTTAATGAAAAATAATAGATTTTTTTAATTACTAGTTTTCAGAATCTGTTATCACTCCAAATTATGTGACAATGGTTACTTTTAATAATTCCAATAAAAAAAAGACTACAAGATAGTGTTCCTCAAATAATTAAATAAAAAGAAAACATTATTATGGAGGATATTCTTTAATACATTATGTTTATGGGCTAACTGTTAAGTCATATAAGAAAAAAAATAAATCTATATAATGCTTTTTCTTAGGTATCCTTTTCATTGTATCTTGTATATTTTGTGGCTGGTGTTTCATATTTGTTGTTAGTTTTTGATGAAAATTCATAAAAAAAAATCTGTTTATATAAAACCATGTAAAGTAACTAACCAATGGAATCAAATATAAAAAACTTTTCTTTTCTTTTTTTGTGGAAACATTTACTACCTACTATAACTAATTAAGTACAACTATGTAAGTACTTGTGTGTATACTATTAAAAAGCATTAAAATAAGCAGTTAACAATTTTATTTTGTGTAATAGTGGCAAATAAAACAATGGTTTATTATTTCTGAATATTGATATAACAAATATACTCAACATCTACCCTCACACAACATTCTATGCATAAATTTGTTGACAATTGCACAATGAAATTCAAACCATTTACAATACTGTCTTTCGTTAGAAGTAGTAAGGAAGTATTTACTGTTGTTTTATATTACTTTTCTTAGGACTTTGTTTAAATGAATGAAAGAACTGAAGGATGGGTACATCGAATATAAAAACCATCACAGGAAAGGAAATTGAACTCATGTACAGGATAGACATTCTTGGTAACTCCTTCTATCCCCATAAGAAAGTACATGAAACAACTTTTTCTGCTCAGGAAAGAAATAGTGTTATAGATTACTTTGTTTATGAACAAGATATTAGACGCTGGTTCACTGATATTAAAGTTATCAGAGGTGCGGAAATAGATACAGATCATTTGCTTTTGATCACAGACACACGGATCATGAAACCTAGAAAAATGAAACTTAAGGCATATGAAAAGATTCATGTAAGAGCCATGGAAATGGTCGAGAAAAGGCAGGAATATGAGGCAGGCTTTTTTTTATTTTTAATTTATTGAAATTTACAACTATAATAATATTACAATAAGTAAATCTGCTAATATGTACAATATGACATGAAAAACACTTGTGGAGAAACTACACATCGGTAGCACTCCAATAAAGTTCTATAGTAGATGGTGTTGAGGCCATCTTCTTTTGAGACGCCTCGGAGGGTTATCAGGAATAGTATGGGAAGCAAGTTGAGAGACTAGCGGATTCAAGTGTGTATGGAGCTTGTCATCGAAGGTTAGGTATCTAGTTTGGGCCAAATCAGAAACATATGGGATATTGAGATCATGATGGATGAATTTGTTTGTGACATAATAAGGAGCATTGAGGGTTTTACGAAGGATTTTGGATTGCAAGGATTGGATACGAGATGAATTGGATGGTTTAGTAGAGCCCCAAAGCTCAACTCGGTATGTCCAAATAGGCCTGATAACTGTCATGTAAATGAGTCTTTTGTAATTAATTGGGGAGCTTAGAGCGTTTGTCCAGTAAATGTTGAAAAGCAGGCAAAACGACGAGCGGTTTCTTGTCTTTTCAGTCTCCATTCCAAGTGAGACGTTTGTCCAGATGGAGTCTTAGGTAACGTATCTGTTCGACAGGGTTCAGTGGAATATTATTAAAGGATACAGTAGGGCAGGAATTCGTAGGTTTACGACGAAGGGTGAAGGTAATTTGATGGGATTTGTTAGGATTTATTTTAATTCTCCAATTTTGACACCATTATCCAAGGTTTGAGATGAGTTTTTCAAGTATTTTGCCCAGAAGAGATATAGGAGATTATTTGATTGGATTTTATGATAGGATAAAGACGTTTCAGAATGAGTTTTTCAAGTATTTTGCCCATTATGGGCAGGAGAGATATAGGACGGTAAGAGGATGGGAGTTCTGGTGGTTTTTTAGGTTTTGGTATCATCTTAACTATGGATAATTTCCAGGAACCAGGAAATTATGTAGTGCGGAGTACGGCATTTTATATATATGTAAGGAGTAGGATCGCTTTCCGAGGAAGGCGTTTTAGAATGTGGGATGTGATTAGGTTATGTCCAGGGGCTTTGTTGGCGGGTAATCTGTGAATAATGTTTGATATTTCGGAAGGATGGAATGCTTTAGGAGGAGGGGACAACTGAAGAGGAATACTTAATTCTGCTTCAATGGATTCAGAGTGGGTTGGATTAAGGATATCTGGATGAGGGTTAAATGTTTTGAATAGGTACTGGGCGAAAATTTGTGATTTTTCTTCATCAGATCTTGTCCAGGTTTGGGATTCGGTTAAAAGTGGGTGGTCGAAATTTTTATATTTTAGGAGTTGTTTGGTATTCCATAAGGATTTGTCAGTAGTACTCAGATTTTCTGTACGGTAATACAAATTTTGAATTTTGAATGTTCTGATATCTGTTTTTGATTTGTTGGTTAGTTTGGTATAATGACTCCTGTCAGATGGATATCTCGTGCGGTGCCACTTCGCTCTTGCCCGTCGGTTTTCTTTTAATAACTCGTGAATATGAAGTGACCAGTTATTCTGTTGATAATGATTTTTGATGAGGCAGGCTTAGAAACAAAATTGAGAGATTTAGACCATAATGGGACTGTTGAAGAAATCTGGAAGTCCTTAAAAGAAAGCATATTTGAATCAGCAGGGTCGGTATGTGGAGTGAACAAAATAAACACAAGAAACAACTGCACCAAATGGTGGAGTGAAGAATTTCAGGAATTAGTCCACAGAAAGAAAGAAGTATGGAAGGCATGCCTGATGAACCGCACACCAGAAAAATTGGAAGATTATGTTTGATATAGAAATGACAACAAGCAGATTATCCGAGAGGTTAAGAAAAAGATGTGGGAAGAATTTGGAAAAAGCCTGGACAGTGACTATAAGGAGAATACAAAGAAATTCTGGAAAAAGTAAAAGCACTGAGGGGTAAAACCACCAAAGAGATAAGAAACATAAAAGATGAAAGCGGACATTTGATCACAGAACCAGAAAAGATCCTGGAAAGATGGAGACAATATTACTCTTGGAGGTTCTCTGATTTCAGACAAACTCCAGAACAAGAGATGGTGACCAACCAAGTCGCTGAACGTGATACGATCTAGGAGGAAGATATAGAAAGGGCTGTGGAAAAACTGAAGTTAGGCAAAGCAGCAGGCAGAGATGGACTTTTCCTAGAATTTATTAAACATGGAGGAAACAAAATGGTAAAGGGAACGAAATGTGGCAACTACAGGCCTATTTGCCTATCCCAAGTGACATACAAACTATACACCACTATTCTATAAAGCAAATGCCATTGATAGAACCAGATTTAGAAGAGGATCGGGCTCTTCTCGGCCGGGGAGGCAAACCCATGATCACATATTTGCTCTCAGAAATGTTGGCATGGGATAGAAATCAAAGCCTATATATCGCTTTCCTAGATCTGAGACATCGTGCTGGTGACCGATTCTCAGGAAATATTGCAACAGGGCATTATAGAACGGCAAGAAGAACTCGCTCGTAAAGGAATGAGTATAAAAAGCTGCAAGAGCAAGGTTATGACAGTAGTCAGAGATGAAGGAGATGGGAGAGATATAGGAGTAATATGCAATAGAGAAGTCCTAGAGAATGTGGACGGCTACACCTACCTTGGAACAATATTCGCAAATCTGGAAAAATAGATCAAGAATTTTCCAACAGAATAAAGAAAGCAAACAATATATACTACCAGATTTTAAGCACCATTGTGGGAAAGAGAGAAGTAGCATTAAATGCTAAACTCCACATATACAAAGCAGTATATCTCCCTACCTTGCTCTATGAGGGCGAAAGCTGGGTCATCCAAGCAAGCAACTAAGTAGGATAACCGCGGTAGAAATGAAATTTCTACGAAGAATATTGGGTAAAACCAGGAGAGACAGGTTCAGAAACGAGAGAATAAGAGAGGAACTCAAGGCACCTTCACTGAAAACCACCCTGGAATGCAGACAACTTTGATGGTATGGGCACATATGTAGAATGAGGGAAGACAGAGTACCAAAAAAATGTATGGAAGCGAGGCCAATTGGCAGGAGGCCACGTGGTAGGCCTAGGAGAACAAACATACTTGGAGTACATCCAAGGACTAGGTCAGAAAAGAGGCAAGACCCTGGCCCAGTTGATGGAAATAGGAGAGACCGAGATGTGTGGACAAGGTGGATGGAGGCTCCTCCATGCTGAAACGCACAATAGGAGGAAGAGGAGAAAGAAGAAGAAGAAAAGAAGTAGTCAATGAAACAAAATGAGTAACTTCACATATCTAATTAAATAAATAAACTATCAAACTAATTAAATATCAACATATATAATTAATTAGTATACCTGTAGGATCTTTAGAGCATATATTCAGATCCATACCTGTTGTTATCCATACCTGCAAATAGTTAACTGCATTTCACTATTTTACAAAACATTTCTACTATCTTATCATTATCTCATCAGGTGCCAACATGATATCAATTTAATCTCTAAAGTTTTCCAGGGTTACAAATAATTTCATTGAACAAAGAAAAATCTAAATTCTTACAGCATTATGAAATTTAATTTTTGCTTCAACATATCATCTCGAGATTCAAATTCAACTATCCCTGCATTGCATTCCAGATTTTGTCTGATATCATTTCACAAAAACTTGTTATGTGTTCTCACCCTGCACAATGAACCCAGTTACTGCTGCAATGCCGTTTGTGTATTGTTTGTTGTATTTGTTTATTCACTTAACGTACCTTATGCTGTATGGCTAATTGGACAATGCTACGGTGGAAGTACTAAATTTTACTTATCAAGGTATAATTAAGATAGGGATCATTAGCGAGTGCCTAACACCACACAGGCTGAGGGCTGACATTTTACGTCTCATATGAAGGATGGCATAACTAAGGATTTTTTATACCTTTAAAAAATTTTAAGACTAACGGCCAGACTGTGAACCCACGATCTTTAGCAGGTAATACACCACAGGTAACATATAACATATTAACCATGTTCAATTTATTTACTTGAAATCTTCCTAATTAAGGACCCAGGACTATTCATAAGGCCCTATGAACAAGCTTTAAATAGCACATTAAAGGTAATTTTAAGATATAAATATTACAATTGTAAGAAAATTTTAAACATTTTTAATTTTGAAAAAATATTTTATTTTTATAATTAAGACACCATTACGGTCGTGTAAATTTTCTCATACGATGGAAATACAGCAATAACTTCAAACTGGATGATTGGCTGCGAAATGGCCGCTGAGAGGTCACCACACTACGTAGCTTCCTTTTTGAAGGACAATCAGATTTTATTGAAAATGATTTCAGTGAATGTCTGAATAATAACCTTCATTTCAGAGATCAAATATTAGAATTCATAAATGCATATAAGGCATATTTTTTAAAAATTTATTTTTTTTCAAAATATATATTACCTAATAATAAGTACAGCTCAAAAATATAAAATATTGTTACGGGCGCCGGCAGGAAGACGGAAGCAAGAGGATTAGCAGCTTAAATCCGTCGGCGGGAGAAGTTAAAATAGGATTAGGACCGTTCTAGATCGTCTCCTTTTGTCGGCAAAGGATTAAGAAGATTCCAGAATTTTCTGGCCCCTTTGTGTTCTAGAATGTTCGGCCTTGCCTATTTAAAGACTTCCCTCACCTCGAGTCAGTCAGTCTTAGCCTGAGAGTAGACCACGCAAGATCTGTGATAAGTGAGTGTCAGTGTGATAAACTAGTCAGTGTTGAACCGGTCTGTGTAATAAGTGTATCAGTGAACTGTAACAGTCTCATGAGTGTAATAAACGGTTTTTGTTTGTTACTGTGTGTCAGTTTGTGATACTTGAAGAATCTTACGGTCGATGGACTAGTGAACTGTAAGTGTTAATTATTAGTTATAAATTGTAGTGTAATTTTATAATATTCATAGAAACTATTGTAACTAGTTAAGCTATCTAGAATTAGTAATATCTTATATTATTGTAATAATTAAATAGGAGTTAGGCCTAGATTATAATATTTAGAATATTGTCATTATAAATTTATATTAGTTTAATAATTTAATTGTTAATAGTTTAATTGTATACTTCTTATCAGTTTTGTTAATAAATATTAGTATCTTTAATTAAGGAATTGTTTAATTCATTTTAATACCCAGTAGCCCGTAACAATATTATAAAATGTCTCCTTCTTAAAACACACTCGATATTCTTAATACTAATTTATAGGATATTGCAAATGCCCAGTCTTTTATTGAGTAGTTATTAAGAACAGTAGAATCAAATTTAACATTTGATTTTCGGACAATTTCATACTGTATGTTGAACCTTCATTCTACGAAATATACCAAAATAAATTTGGCATACTATCATTTAAATTATTTATTTATTAAATTATTATAAATTATTTATTTTGGTATATTATGAAATATACCAAAATAAATTTGGCATACTATCAGTTAAATTGGTATTGTACATTTATTCAAAAAAAGGTAAGACACTAAATTCCACATACTTCTTTTTTAAATTATAATCAATCCTAAAACATCTTGAATATTTCAATGGCATTTCATGTCACGCCTTGTCATTTATGAAATATAAATCATGAGTCTAGTGTAACATGAAATGTAGATAGTTCAGAAAAAGATAAATTGTTAGTGATAATACAATATTGAAAAAAAAAAAATGATTTGCTAATAAATTAAAAAAAAATTAGCTTAAGCCCTTAAAAAACTCTAACCAGATTCTTGATATGGCTGATTTTGAATCTATTATTAAATGTTATAAATTTAAAATTAAAATCCAGTATGGAGCTGAAATTTTGGAATCAAATTAATTTTGAAACTCACTTTTACAGGAATATAGATACCATTTAATTTGAATCTGAATCTAATGCACATTTCACTTTGATAATATCTTAAAACTGATGTAAAAAAAATAGCATTAAGATAGAGGTTTATTGATATATCATTCATTGCACATAATCTTGGTTCAAGCAAAGACTCTTAAACAAAAGTGAAGTTGGCTGGGAAAACAAAGCAACTTTTTCAATACATTGGTATTTAAGGTAATGAGAAATTAATTAACTGATAAATATGTTTTGTTAATATAAATATCTTTGTTTCAGAACTTGAGCAGTTAACTAAAAATATAAATAAATGAGCTGATAATGTTTTGATTTATGACAATAGTAATAAGGTGAAAGTTGTCTCCTTAACAGAAAAAGTGATTTTTTGGTGTATTTAGAAAATTGCTTATGTCAAATATTTACCAATTATGGGCATAATAAACTGGTGATTTTGTAAGTTCCTTTGGTAATGATAATAGAGGTCAAATGATATGATGCAGTATCTAATTTTGAATATTTAAGTAAGTGATTTAAATATTCTTTAATCTTATTATATTATATTAATATTATTAATCTTCAGCCATGGAGATGGACTGGTTTAGTTACACTTTGTAGTTATGGGCTTGGAATGGAGTTATAAAATAAAAAATAACTCCATTTCGTACCAATGCCTGGATTTAGTCCCTTATCCATTACAGAAATAACACAATTCCACTTCCCCAAGTAAAAGAAACCAATATCGGACAAAACTCGGCCAAACCACTTATACTCTGAGGCTGCAGTAATATATTTTTATACTTGTTTTATAGACATTTATAAAGAAGTATTAAATAGTTACCTAAAAGGAGTCCAAATACCAGTTAATTCATCTCTTCTATAATAATGAGGCCTATTCTCACGAAACACTGTCACTGCAGGAAATGGATTTTCTTGAATATACTTTAAAGCAGCACGGATCTATGTAAAAAAGAAATAACTGTCACTACAATAATTTCATACCATAATAGAATTTTCCAGTCCACTGTTTACCACTTAAATAATTATTATTAATATTGTATACCATATAATGATTTTTTTTTATTAACACACTTCACCCTTTGCACTCGGCACCGTTTCAGACGTTAAATACCAGCAATCCGTATTACCATTATCGTAGTATTATCATATTGTCTATTAATTCATTTGTAAATTATAAAGTAAAATAATCTACGGGTTCTTATATATTGCTTTAGGTGTTTGGTAATGTATGTCAAACTCGATTATTGATGGAGAATCGATAGATTCAGTAACGTCTACCCAATCTTCACTTGATACGTCTTCTATGAGATGTTTTCTTTTACACTACTTGTATCGCTATCACTATCTGTAAGCTATCACTATATACACATTTCTTTGTTTTCTTGTTGGTTGGATAATATCAACAGTATCACTATCATTACTATTATTTTCTTCTGCTTGAATATTTATTTGTTAAATCTTTCTGTATAAATTTCTATCTGAAACTCGTCTCCACTACTACTTACTTCACGAGATTCACTGGTGCTTGATCGTTTTTCCATTTTTATAAAAAAAAATTTTGATTATAAAATAAAATAAAAGATAAAAAAATGCTTTGGAAATTACTAATGGTAAATTATGAAAGCAAAACACTGTCTTATTACTGCAGAGATCTTTACTATTTGACGCTTCAATACGAACTAAGATCTTGTAAATTTCTTCTCTCAGTTTTCAGTTTCTTTATTATCTGATCAAGTTTCCCATATAATTGAGCCATACCCGTGTACCTTTGTACGCCTAATCCACTAATTCTACAAATTGTTTAACGGATTAGAGAAGTGTATAGTCCGTCGTGAACGCACTTCACACACTCTTTTTCAACGTGTAAAATGGTTGATTTATTTATCATGCATCTCGTTAATTTTATCATATTTCAATTAGTTTTTTTGTGCCATTTTAGAAGAAAACTACAAGATAACACGTGTTTCTTAAAAAATTGCGGTGGAATAAGTTCATTCTCCGTAATCTCTAATAAACTTTCATGTCCCCTCAGAGGGGACAACCGAGTGATATGTTAGACTTACATTGTCCCCTCAGAGGGGACAACCGAGTGATATGATGGACTTACGTTGTCCCCTCAGAGGGGACAACCGAGTGCAAAGGGTTGAAATGAAGATATAGGAGATTCAAATGAAGTAAAAAAAATAAAAACTAGCCTGCATAGTAAAGTGAGGTGGTTCTACTTGTGGAGAAGTAGAAAGATGCTGGAGTATGATATCGTCTGACTGTTCTAGCCACAGATCTACTCCGCGTAACGGTTGGTAGCTGAATGGACCGATCCTCAGCAATCCAAGCCCACAGTCATATACATCCAACATGGTCTAAAAACAAATATTTTATTACAATATATATTTTAGGAAATGCATAATTAGTGCACAGTTAATTAAACAAAATTTCCTCAGCATCTTAAAAAATATTGATTGGATATGTAATAGATTGCATATTGCAGGATACTTTTTTCAAGATTCAGTAAAAAAAAAGCTTCAATTAATAATCATTTATTTTAAAATATTAAAGTAAAAAAACATGAAAAAGTATCAAGTTAATCTAATGATTAAGAGCTGGTTTCCATACATAAGATTAAATCTTAGCTTAACGTTCTATATTATATTATTATACACACTCAAAACTTCGAACAATATCAATAAAAAGATAAAATATTATTTAATTAAAATATGGTTTAAGAAAAAATTGAGAATAGCGTAGCTTACTGGCTGGCTCATGGACAGATGCCTTGCAGTTCGTAAACTCTGTTCAGGGCCTTTATCTGGAAACGTAGCAGGAAATAGTTCTCCAGTTTTGACGTTGAAGCCGACACCATATATTATCGGGGCGTGAATGCCATTCCTTACCACAGTGTTCACATCACTGATACAGGCTGTGATCAGTTCTATTTCAATAGGTTGTTTGTGAAATACGTCTAAAAAAATTATTAAGGATAAATTTCCTGTTCTATCGTTCAAATATTAATCAATTAATATTTGACTTTATAGCACTATCTTTCAACAGTATAAAAAGGAACAACAAAGAAAATAGAATAAGATACAAAACCAGAGAATAAATAACTGAGCCAAACGGTAATAATAATAATACAATTATTACACTTATAATTATTACAGAACAAAACTAGTTATGTCTAAATAACTAAATAAAAATTACCAATACCGTTCTTTTGTATCTCTAAATATTCATATTTGTACTTACGAAGTATATTGTAGAATAGTTCTTCTGTATAATTGTTGGGATCTAAATACCCTCCAACGAGCTGTAGTTGCATTCTACCTTCTGGATAGCCTAGCGCAAGCTCTTGTATCCTTGAGATTAAGGTGACCAACCCTTCTTCTGTACCAGCGCCATCGCAATGGGCCAATCCAACAGCTCCACTAGCTGAAATCAGTTTCAAAAATAAATTTAATCAGTGCCTAAAACAAATCTATGAACAATATCTGTAGGCAATATAATATATGACTAAAATGAAAACTGTTTATTTTGTATCATTGAAAAGTAAATTTCCTACCAAAATCCATTGTTTTATGATGTTATTGAATATTATTCTTTTTTTTATTTCTTCTTCTTCCTCCCATAAGAATTAAGGATTAATTATGGATGGTTGATGGAAGGACCTGGCTTCCTTAACAATTTTCTTCCACGGCTTCCAGCTCTTCTCCATCCTCTCACCCATAGGAGTTGAAAGTCACATTCTAGGACTACCTCAACCTCCTTATCTATCTGGACATTCCTCCAAGATCAGAGCTTTGAGCACCTTTTTTTCCATCTTTTAGATGTATGTGGTGTAACTAATTTTTTTCTTATTTATTCAGAATAATAAATTATAATACATATGAGCCGTTTATTTTGAAAGTGGCCTAACTCCGTTTTTCAAATTTTTGCCGGATAGCATGGTTACATGTAAAACTTCATATTATATATCAGTGAAGCGTTACAGGTTGCTTATATTCCGAGCAAATACAAAAAGTTTTTGACACATAAGTTTTCAGAATTAGTTCAATAACTGAACTGTGTAGTTTGAATGTGGCCTAACTCCATTTATTTTATACTTACATCAAGATATTTACTATTGATAATGTCTATTGGGATATATACGACCGGAACATCATGATTTCTTCAAATCCCTTTCACACGTGCAAAATGTAGATGAATAGGAAATTTGTTTTGTAATAAATTTATATTTGTAATTTTATATGTTCTGTAATTAAAAAATGTTTTGAATCGCATAAATAGTGTTTCCGAAGTGTTTTAAAGATATGTAAAATAAATTGAGTATTGTTTTTTTTTCAATTTGAAGCATCTTAAATTATGTTGAATGGACTTGGGTACCTTCAAATTTTATAATGAATCTGGTTGTAAATTTTGAAAGTGGCCTAACTCCATTCTTGATAGGAAAACGTACATTATTAACTTAATAATTGTTGCTATTTTAATAAGAACCATAAATTTAACAGGCTTAGATACACTAAAGCAGTATGACTCATTAGTATCCTATATGTATATTTTTAAATTCATTGAAATGCAAATCCTTAAATATCTCAATTTGAAGATAAATGGAGGTAGGCAACTTTCAAAATAAACGGCTCATATAATACTAATTTATTAATTTCAAATACATTAAAAAATATATATAATAAAAGGCTAAAATAACCTAAAGATGTTTGCCACAAAGAATACTTCTAATAGTAATTATTGTTTATTCCGCTTATCGTATTACCCTTTACAATAAGAATTGAATACCAAAGATGTAGAGTTAAGATTTATATTAGAACATTGGCTAACTATAAATATTTAACGCAGAAATTACCACAAGGCCAAAAACATCAACTTATAGAATATTGATATTTTTGTAGTAGGACTGTTTTACATAGATTAAAGGAATAATAATTACAGTAATAATTTGAAAGAAAGGTCTAAAAATAAGAGTGTATAATTAGCTGCATGTATGGGTTACATACATTTTTAAAACAAATATGTATGTTAATGATATCATTAATAACTGTTGTTTTCTTAGTAATTAAGAAATCTTAACAGTTTCTGGATATACACAAATACACAATAATATAATCTAAAACTACACAATACAGTGAATGAAATACACAAAAATATCGATATAAAACATAATGGAAGGGTAAAAAATAAATGAAAATAGTGGTATACCATATCAAAGAAAAATATATATTTCATTGAAAAGAGAAGAACGTGGGTTTTTACAAGTAATTAAAAGAAGAATAATATTTATTTAATAAATCATACAAATGCCATTTGGCACATATTGTATTTTTGGTGTTCTTCGGAAAACATCCCCTAAGGGATTCTCTTGAAAGGGTGTATGGAGAAACCTCCCATTGAAGGCACTCCTAGCGTGGTTCATCTCACTGTTGCAGATCCCTGGCTCCAGAGACGTTTCAGTCTCCTTGTCGGATTATGTGGTAATGTGTCAGTCAGTAATGATTATACCAGTAAGTTTCATGTCAGACGTGTAATGTCCAGCAAGTGAGTCATGAAATTTTTTGTAGTTTTTCTTGATTGTGTCAGTCACGAGTGGAATGTTGAGAGCTTTGTGTAATGTTTTATTAAGGGACTACATGTTATATAACAAAGGAATTTCGATTGAAAAATTTGAATGGTCTGTATGTGAGATTTTTTGCATGGCCCTCTCACTTGCGAGGTTTAGGTCCATATTGGTTTAATTAGCATGTTGTATATTATAATTTTGTTTGTTAAAGTTTATTTTTGTGGTGAAGTAGTCGTCTTAGAAGTGAGAGTCGGTGATTCAAGTTTTTCTTCAAATTAATTACATGTGATTTCCAAGTAAAAATTAAAATAAAGCAGAAATTAAAAGAAAGCAGAATATTAATAATCTTTCATTTAAACAATTATGATATATTTTTAATATTTATCAATTCATTTTATGATATAAATTTAATCAATATATTCATAAATAACTAACCACAAAAGATGATTAATTTATGACCACCTGTTAATAAAATGCAACTACATACTGGAGGGGAGGGAAAACATCAATTGAATTGCTATGAGATAGAAAACATTTTAGAGCAGAAAAGAAAACTAAAATTTAACAAGCCACTAAAACTTATAAAGGTACATATTCATATTTATCATTAAAAAGACCCATTTCAAAAAATTATTAAAAAAATTAATTAAAACAAATATATGAAGAAAATCATAATTGAATTAATAGTTACTGAACACAATCGACCTTATCTTATTCAGTATTTTATATAATTTTTTATTAGGTGTTTTTACATTTTAGTATTTTTATTTTATTCCTTTATGACAAAAAAACTTATCCGACTTGAGTTAGTTATTTAATACGGATATTTTTCCAACAACCCTTAAACATAAAAAAAATTAAAAATATCGCGAGATAAAAAATTTTAAAATATCGAAGCTGAAAATAGCTATCAAGGTTAGAAGAAAAAGTATATATTGATAGGATACATTTACATTTTTTCCAATTTTCACATCCTTACTATGGGCTTTAAAGAGCCACCTGACATAACAAGCCCTTTCAGTTATAATTTATGTACCCTCCAGTAAACAGAAAGACATTGCTAAACCCTAATTTAATGTATACAATAATCCCTAGCACCAATGGGAACCAGGTGGAGGCCCAATGGGTAGATTAAGTTATCTTATAATCCGGTTCTGTATAATCCCCCCCCCCTTTGGAACAACAAAATTTAAATCATGCTGGTTTTCTCATGAAGTGTTTCAAACTCCAAAACCGCTCGAATGTACAAAAAGATTAAGAGAAACAACATACTTGGGTCTTCGTATAAATTTTAAGTAATGAAAAAAATTTTTTTAGAAAACAAAAAATATATTTAAATTTTAATTTTGTTATTCAAACCATTAATTTAATTTTATCATTAATAACGTGATAATTGCTCTAGATTAAGATTATTGCTATTACATAGGTTACTAATATCATAAAAAAAGGAGAGAAAAAACTCATGAACAATGTTATACATTCAATTCAGAAACCGTTGACAGATTCGATCATTATCTTGAACGCCGGTGTTCGAGAGGTACATTTAACTTTCAAATGATACAAGATTAAACAGATCGAACTTGAATAAGGTCAATTGAATAGAGAATAAAACAATAAAATGTGAATATTTCGATTATATAAAATCGATTTCTATGAATTCAGCTTTAAAAATAAATTTAAAATTCATGTTTTTACTACAAAAATATCTCAAACTGTTGGTTACTTATTTTTAAGAATATACTAGAGCTCAATTTTAAAATATGTACAGTGAACAAATATTTACAAATGTAAATTTAATTATTATAGTAGAAATTGAAATCTCCTTTGAAAAAGACTAGAGATAAATCACTTTATAAAATTATCTGTTTTCTTACGAATGACTGTTTTTTCTAATGGTTAAAATAATCCCACAACTCATTTATTTTTAATAGATCGTAGTATATAGTATCAAAGATAAGTTCTGTTATAAATAACAAGTTTCACTAATTAGTTAATTTAATCTGTCTACCCCTTCAGATTATGTTAGACTTCCGTAGAAAAAAATCCACGAGTCTATTTTACTTGTGTACCAATCATTTTTCTATTGGTCTTAATATACAATTTAATTGGACAAAAAGAAATTTCAAATATAAACGGTACTATTTTATTAGAAATTTAAATCTCTTGATCACCAAAAGAATACAAATGTTTTAACAAAATTATCTATTTTTGAGAGCCCGTTTTTGTTTTCTTATGACGAAAATAATCTTATTTCTTTTTTATTTTTAAATTGGTTATAGTATTTATTATCACTGATTCGTTCCTTTATAAATAACAAGTGTTTGCAATTACCATGGGATTTTGTACACTTTCGGGTGATGAAACACATTTCTAGAAAACGATCCATGAGTGTCTTTTGCTACTGTTTGTAGTGATTCATTTCCTTTTCCCCCAATGAAATTATACCAAGTCAAAAAACAAATAATTTGATAATTCAATACAAGTTAATGAAGAATTATGTTGATACAGGATTTCAGATTCTTTTTTTTCAAGACATGTGATGAAATCATTAATTTTTAGATTTCGTTTTTAAAAAAAATAAAACAAAAAATAAACGAGATGATTCGAGCTATGGGAAATAATAAAGCATATCGTTATACAGTTATCAACGCACCACGGACAGCACCATAGATCACAGTTTTTTCTTCTTATTTTTTTCAGAACTGATAATTTCATCAGATAAGACTTGGGACACATATTCATTTAATGGGAAAACTAAAGAAATGAGAACGATAAGAAGGATAAATGAATCGCATGATCAAAACAACCTAACACAAAAAATTAATATTTACAATAAAAATTATAATCCTTATGTTTTGATCAGCCTTCGTAGTTGCATTACATTATAAAAATAACATAAATATACAGAACAAAATGATTACTTAAATATTTTTATTTTGAAGAGAAAAGATTTGCCCCGGCCGGGATTCGAACACGGGTCGTCTGTCTCTCCGTGACAGCACTTTATCAATTGAGCTACCGGAGTCGCCTTCCAATCGAAGCAAAGCTGTTCTCTTATCTGATCCCATGTCCCCGTGTTCACGCAATTTTTACGATGTATACAAGAGAACAAATGTTCTTTGAACATTACTTTTAATTTTAGGATCTTGTTACTATGGATGTAATAAGGGTCATATTACTATTTATAGTTTTTTGTTGATTGTTTTAATTTTTAAATATTTTTATTTTTAAGAGAAAAGAATTTCCCTGGCGGGGATTCTCTCCGTGACAGCACTCTACCAATTCAGCTACCGGAGTCGCCTTCTAGTTCCATGTAACTTGAATATTGGTTATTTCTATATATAGTTCTCCTCAATCTTCTAATACATTAAAAATATTTATTAAACAGGTAACGAAAATTATATACGTTTAGAAGATTTTAATTCATTTCGAGTTTTTACTTATAACGTAATAAGCAATAAAATTTAACAAACCATAAGAAAAATAATAAATCACAAGTTATAATTATATTCAACAAATAAACAAAAGATGAATAATTACTCACTAGTGTGCCTAAGAACAAGGATGATACAGGTTGTAGCATCTTCAGAACCCAATATACTGACATTTTCTGAAACATTATTTAAAAATTAGGTAAATGAAAATTATGAGTTTTATTTGACTTAACTGTTAACTTATTTAGTTATAATAAATAAAATAAAATAGAAACCAGCATAAAAACTATTTAAAAATTGTTCATTAACGTCATTAGTGCGGTGGATTGTCGATAAAGGAGAGATATAAGGATGTTGGAAAAGCTTGGGTATACGGTTTCAAAAAGGAGCATGAATAATCAAAGTTTCGTTAATGAGTGGAGGAAGGCGAATACTATATTATGTTTGGCTTCTGTACTCAAGAGAAGACGGAAGAATACTTAGAGTAGCGGTTCCAAAACTGGGAGGCGTCAGGTGAGGCGCGAGACAAGTTGAATATTAAATTAAATTTAAGTAGTCTTTCTAAAATTCTAAATTAACCATGATGTTTAGAAAATTGACCACTTTGATATAATGGACAAACCTAACCTTAATATTTTTTTTATTTTATGAAAACTGATATTGTTGTACCTTATTTATGGCAGTATAAATAAATGTTTTGTTTTCAATGTAATACTTATTTGTTTTTGTTTTGTTCCTAGGCCCAAACAATTTATTGTTAAGGGGGCGCAAGAAGCTTTCATTTAAAAAAAACGGGGGCGTGGTACAAAAAATTTTGGGAACCCCTGACTTATAGGGTTATTAAGCTTTGGCAATGAAAGCAAAAATGTACCTGTTAAGGCGTGATTAGACTGAATAATTTTAATAGGAAGCAAATGGAAGTACCACGGGAATTGAATGAAGTCTCAGATATTAACAAAGCGTTTGATTTATTAATTTAAATAACATGCGAGATTTCTTAAATACTATTAAATATGCATGTAAAAGAAAATACAAATTAGTAATAGCGTCTACAAAATTAACTTAAAACTAAACATGTAACTTAGCGATCTAATGAACAAATTAATTTTAAACAAAAAAAAAGAACAAATGATTAATATGAATGGGAGCGATAATTAACAATAACAGAAATGCTCCATGCTAGCATATAGTAAACTTGAACGTAATGATGAAGTTTTCAATAAGGCGCGAAGATGTGCGAATAATTATTATCTTCGCCAGTGATCACGGCATGACGGAACAATGAGTATAATATCATTAATTAACTTGAACTGTCCGGTTGATACCATGTGATACGTTGATCATCCGGAGAAAAATTAGTTGACAATTGAAGCCTTATGGTAATGAAATGTGACTTACAATTTGTGTGATGTATGCTAAATTATCATCTCAGCATAGCTTCTGGCGAGTGACAATCTTGAAACCTCTGGACGTCCTCACAGAAGTAGCGGCTTGAAAGCGGATTACTTGGCGGCAGTGTGCGATGATCTTAGCTGCGAAGGGCTGATAGAACTGCTCCGCTCGGCGATCTGATGATAAGTGAAGGGTGCTCTGAGCGTCAATCCCCCCTCTCCTTGATTTTGGCGGTACAGTAAATTTCCGATTTTAGAGGCAATGATCGGTCCGTTCCATCTGGCGGGTAGTCCAGGTCCGCGACTAAACAGTACCTCCATCCTAAATTTTAGAATTATTCTTCAGAATATCCGTAAGTGATTTATTGAAATAAATTTGTACCTCATGAAATATAAGTTTTTTTTTTACGTCTGAGCAACTATTGACAACCACGGTATCAACTGGTACATTTGTTTCAACTGTTCTTTTCTAGTCTTCTATATTTCTTTCATTCGTTCCGTGTGCTCTGCTTTCTTCCTTCTGTCCCCTTTTTGGTATTTCTTGAAAGCCCTTTGCATTCTAAGTATTTTAAGACACGTGGATACCATTTTGTCAATCGGCTAGCCATCATCCTGTGACGGTGTCAATAGAACTGTATTCTTAGTCTAGTGTAAATATTTTGGGGAGGTGTTATAACACTGAAAATGCTAAAAATTACTTGTGGACTGTGCAGTGTTGAAATGAAAGAGGCTACTAACAATCAGCTAGCATTGAGAAAAGAGGTAGCATAAAATTCTGTCATTTCTCTGATTAATTAATTGAAAAACATTTTAAAAACTTTTTATTTTATATATATTTCCAGTCATTAATCTGTAGTTAGTATTTACATTAATATATTAAGTGGCATATTCATTTATAAATAATGCTCTGTGTTATAAATTCTGTGATTTATCATTGATTTATAATTTAACTAAAAATAAAATTGTTAACTTAAACAACGAACTGGTCTTTAGCTACTAACACTGCCTCAAGAATAGACTATTAAAAAAAACAACGTAAAAATTCCTATTTTTAGGATAGTGTATTTTTTGTATATTCACTATGGCAACTAAACACTAGTAAACTGGTTTCTATTTTATTTATTTAAACCTTAATGCTCTCATGGATTTGTACGTCAAGATCCATAACTTAGTTAAGACAGCATCTTCCATAACTAATCCTTTCTATAAAACGTTCTCAATATTGAATTCAATTAAATCGATAACATTTCCATGAGTTGCATTTTGCTAACTACGTCCGTTTCGAAAAGTACAAGTGAAGGCTGTTAAGCTAAACCAGGACTATAATTTTTACGAATAAATCAAAGTAAAAGCTAATTTTACTGATAACATCACCATGTTATCGTAATCTTCATTAATGGCTTAAGATATATAACGTCTTCTTAACTACTAAGCCAGGCAGGTGGCCATAGGATTTTTAAAAGGGAGTAAAAACACCTCGGTTATTCCGTCCTTCGGAAGGGACGTTAAACCGGGATCTATAAGTGGGTCATCTAAAATTTTTAACGTTCAGTTTTAATAATAATATTTCTTATTTTGTCAATAATTTTAAATGCAATTAAGGAAGAGTTTTGAAAAATTAAACTGGTTTAATTAATACTAAAAATATGTTAATTCACTCATATGAGATGATTAGTTTCAAAACGTATCTTTTAAACGAAATGGATGCCTAGACTGTTATTACTAGGACCATGATGTATTTTCATTTATTCACTTTCATTTTTTCGATATAACAAAATAAACTTCTCCTAATAGCTAATTCCTACATGAAGCGTTCAGGATTATAAGCGGAAACTCCAAATTTCAAAACTTGACTTTTCCAAATTTGTCGCTAGTTAAGTCAAGCGATTTTGTATAAAATTAAAATTTTTCCACCATAATTCTTTATTCTCAAGTCCAATTCTGTTCATGAAGTTTCGGGATAATAAAACTACTTGATTAAACCAGCGAAAATGCGAAAAAAAAAGTAAATATTTTCGTTTTTGATTACTATCAATGGGTAGTCAGCTAGCCTTTGTCCATGCCACTATTTATCATTCGTACCATTTACTTGTTGCATTGCTACAATACAGTTGTAGATTTCAAAGAATAAATTAATAAATACAAGAAAAAGGGAGTTGTCCGATTTCGGTCCTGAAGGCCTCATACATTGTAATTTTCGATGTTTTAATATTAAAAAACAAATTGTAAAATAAAAAAATCTATATTTAATCGATTTATAAGAAACGTACAAGCCATAATGTTGATCACGCACCGCTGCTCCTAGTACCTTGAAGACGTGATAGTCAAGCACGTTGGGACGAGACCCAACAGTACTCTGCTCGGAACGTGTTGCAAGTTCGATTCCCGAAGGAAAGAGTTCATATTTGTTTTTAGCAGTCCCGATAAATAAATATCAACTAACGGTAACATATACGAGTTGACATCGAGTTGAGATGTTTTAATTTTGTGATTTAACAAATTTAGAAAATAAAACAAGCTTTGACCCAAGCATTGTTTCAACATGTTTGCTGAATAGTGATTATACATGAGTATCTCCGGCAAGTACAAATGTAAAGGAGGGCAATCAATTATTAAAAGCAATCACTATAATTAGAAAACGAAAAAAGTGTTTTGTCACTCGATACTTTTGATTTGTATCGACCTCAATACAGAAACTAACCCGTTGTACTACAAGAGGCATGACAATTAACGATGTTTTCTCAAAAAATTTTTTTAGGTCCAAAAACTATGTTTGCTTAGTAGTGAGGAGCATTCGTTCCAAGTATATTTGATATTTATACTGTGACTTCCGGCAAATATTATTTAAACATTTCAACTGAGAGTGGCTATATCCTTAGTTCTATTCTAATGGATTATCGATTTAAAGGGCTTGAGGTGGGCAGAACTTTTGATGTTGTTTAGGGGCGAAAAACAGCTATGGTCATCAACGCCCGTTGGTTTGTATATTAATCTGCTTTGACCACCGACCAGAATCTCACAGGGCCCTGACCAGAGCGGCACCTTGGCCGATGGGGCCCAGCCGGAGCAAAGGGGGCGCCCCGGTCCCACATGTCAGATGGCGGATTCTATCCGACACGAGGCTTTATCGGAGGATGCAGATAAAAGCCATGTTGGCCACTTAACTTCATTACATCAGTACAACCCACTAATGTTTACAATTATTGTACATGGAAAAGTCCAAATCCTCTCAAGTCCTCGGAGCTAAACTGCTGAGCATGAGCCCCCAGGAGCACCGGCCACACCCCTCCCTCTCACCCCGGCACCCAGCGTGGGAAGAACGTGTCAACGATGGGAGTTGGGGAAATACCAAATAAGTTCCTAATAAAGCCGCTGTACGATAAGGAAAAATATAGGAAGAAATACATAGAGATGGCCTGGATGAAGATAGTACGAGTATTATTACAAACGGGTATTGATACTGAATTCATTTTATTTTTATAATATGTATCAATGGAACATAGTTAAGCATATAGAAAGTCAAGAACAACAGCGGAGTCACATGTGGTGTAGTAGTTGGCATAGCGGGTCCACAGCCCGGTATTAGGCCTAAGGATTTTTAAAAGTCTTAGGGAAGATAAAATCGTTAGTTATGACGTCCTTCAGAATGGAGTTAAAATAGGGATCCCGAGATTTTATGGAGTCAGGTATCCGTTAAAGATACCTTTCCTAATTATAACTGGACATTCAAAAACAGGACTGGCATCGCCCGATTAGCCATAGTAGCAAAAAAAGGAACATCAAATGAATAAGCATTATTGGCATGATAAATTAAACCATAAAACGATGATGCAGTCTATTTAAAATAATGGAACCAATCGCATAACGGTGTCCGATTTAATTAATGGCCTTATCCTGTAAAATAATATATAGGCACATCTTGATTATTCACTAAAAAGCCCGTATATATACAATATCATTAATGTATATTTTCCAATCTTCGCAGTAGGACGTAATGAGGTACATTAATCAGAAAAAGTCGCAATAGTGAATCGAATATAGGAGTCCTGTCTAGACTGGAGATGATTAATATTACCTACATCGAGCAGTAAGTGGTCATTTAGGGAGAGGTAGGGATTGCTTAAAGTGGTCCATCGTTCCAGAGGCAAATGGCAATTGGTCGAGCAATTCTCTCTTCCTTAAATCACTTTTAGCTCGTTATGGGAGGACCTGTTATTATTTTAAATGTCGCCGTGAAGAGACGCCATCGACTCATCGCTAATAATAGGTTTTGCGACGTTTGGATACGTTACATTAAAAATAAGAAGTGACATAATAATAGGAAGAACCTGTATCCATGTAAAAGTGTCGGGATGTAGATGTTGTCTATCCCAAAGGTAAATAGTCCTATTAAGTAAATAGTCCGATGTCGGTTTACGTTCCTTATCACGTAGTAGAGAACGTAGTTTAATCGCAAAAGTTTTTGATTTTCTGATTAATTACCTAAGTGTTATCATAAGTGTAACATTTCCGCTAGCTTCGATGTATAGTTCGTTCGTTTATCAGTTTAACGCCAATTTATGATGTGATGGCTAATCGGACGATGCTACAGTGGGAGTCCTAAATGTTTGGATTTACAGGTATAATTAGATATAAGTACTCAATTTTGAAGAGTACCTGACACCCCATAGTCTCTGGACCGCTACCTTACGCCCCCAGTTAGTTCTATTTATTTTTGTGGAAGAAAGTGGTCCGGGTAGAGGTCACAATGAATTTCTCGTAGAATTGGAGAAAAACTTTATTGATTAGCCAACGTTTTTAGAATAGGACCTTCATATTTACCTTGCTGTACATCTTTATCATTTTTATTGCCTGTATTCACCTTACTTTTGTTTATTTATATTTAATATGTTTTAATATATTTGTACCAATTTTATTCTTATATTGTCTGTATTTTGCATATATCCCTGAAGAAGACCTACAAAGTAGGTCGAAACGTTGGCTAATCAATAAAGTTTTTCTCCAATTCTACGAGAAACTCATTGTGACCTCTACCTGGACCACTTTCTTCCACAAATATTATCAAGGTCAACAATTATCATTCTATTTATTTTGTATGATTAAGATGTAAAATGCCATAGAACTTCCCTTAATAACTGGAATATAATCAATTTCAGTATATAACTGAAAACTGAACTATAATATCTAAAAAATATAATTAAATGAAATAATGAGGGAGAAATACATGCATTAAACAACACTGTAGGAATGAACAAGAGAATGTAGTACCCAGGATACATCGGGTGGAGAGGGAATAGAAGTTGTTGAATTTGAAAATTGAAATTATTATTAATGAACATCAGTATTATTGTTAAAATCTGTGCCACCCATGAATGGCCTGGGGTTCAGTACACGGTAGAGGACAACGGTTGTGCAGGGAAGTGATTTGTCCTAGATCACGCTCAACTTCCAGATTCCCCCCTTATTTTGGGAGCCCATTTAAATAAATCGGAGCTTTTAAATAATTGATTATTATTTTAATAAAACCACTTGAAGATATGAAAGAACTAAAAATCCCACTGAAGAATATTCACGATTGACTGCAGTTTCGAAAAGCCATCCGCCAGGAAGTTTTCCCTGTCTCTAACAAGTAAGCAAATTGCCGGTAATTAGTGAAACGACGAGAGAAAACAAACGCAGTGGGAGAATGAAGTAGATTCGAAAGAGAAAAGAAACTGTACGAAGAGTGAATAGGAGAAAGGGAAGTAAAAGATAAAACAACAACGAAATCACTTGTACTTAAAATATCAATTTATAAATATCAGGAAGATCATTTGGGAGATGGGAAAATACTTGTGCCCACGAATGAAGATGGAATGATATGGAAAAACGAGGTGCACAAATGACAAAAGCATTTTCGAAAGTAATCATGGTCTTGAAAGTAATCACAGATGAATGACTTACGACACCATGCTGTTCGGTTAACTCTCGTAGTATTTCTTAGTTTTTTTATGAGTATCTGGTTTGATGAGGTCTGGGGTTCATTACATGGTAGATCCCGTATAGTTTCTAAGGCAACGGTTATTATAAGGAGGTGATTTGTCCTATATCACGCTCAAACGCCAGATTTCCCCTCCCTTATTTTGGGTCTCAAGGTTGGGTGAGGCCCAGGAGGGTTCTAGATCCCATAGGATCCATTTCTGACACCTATAAGACTAATTAAAAGTCTGCCAGCGGGATTTGAACGCAGAACCTTCGCCATTCCTTTGATAAGTAACAGTTCTTCCAAATATTTTTTAATTCGTATAAAAAAATGAGGAAGTGAGGTAGCTTGGTGGTAGAGTACCGGGTTACCGAGTTCAAATCCGGCTGTGGCATAAAATCTATTTAATCAATTAACAGGCGAGGATGGGCCCTCTGGGATCTGGAGACACTCTTGGGGCACACCCTGTCTCTATGAAGTGGATAGAGAAAAAAAATCCTGGCGGTTGAGAGTGATCTAGACAAATAACCTCCCTGCACAAACTTCGTCTTAAAACAGTACAATCTTTACCACGTCCTAATTCCAGAACCCTTCATGGGTTGCAGTGGTCCCTTCCCCCTAGAACCGTGCAAGTGCACTATCTAGCTGAATAGTCCTTATTGCTTTTACTTACTGTCATGGGGTACAGTTACTGCCATCTCCCTCTGTTGGACGTAGAGGAGGCCAACCGGTCCGACCACCTTTGGCTGCTGCGTGGTCAGCCGAGCAGCAGACTCCCGGAACTGGGGATGTGAGTGGACCAGGGCCGTCGTGTCCGGCAGCGGCTCCTCCAGGGGCACCCCCCCGACCGTCACTGTCATATCTGGAACAACAATATAATATGGTATAACGTATGTAATATAATTTAAAAAATATACATAATCTACACTAAGGAAAAATTTTAGTATTCTAACTTACTTAACAAACGGTAGACGACTTGTAGAAATATAGTATAATAGTTTATAGTATATACATATATATTTATAGTGATATTGGACAGATATAAAATGGATATACAAGAGACGTTCTAATATGAACTAACTAAGTGACTTATGACTATGGACTAGCTTTATAACTTATTGTTACGGGCTACTGGGTATTAAAATGAATTAAACAATTCCTTAATTAAAGATACTACTATTTATTTAAACAAAATTGATAAAAAAGATACAAGTAAATTATTAACAATTAAATTATTAAACTAATATAAATTTATAATAACAATATTCTAAATATTATAATCTAGGCCTAACTCCTATTTAATTATTACAATAATATAAGATATTACTAATTCTAGATAGCTTAACTAGTTACAATAGTTTCTCTGAATATTATAAAATTACACTACAATTTATAACTAATAATTAACACTTACAGTTCACTAGTCCACCGACCGTAAGATTCTTCAAGTATCACAAACTGACACACAGTAACAAACAGAAACAGTTAATTACACTCGCGAGACTGTCACAGTTCACTGATACACTTAGCACACGGGCCGGTTCAACACTGACTAGTTTATCACACTGACACCCACTTATTACACTTATCACTGATCTTCACTGGTCTACTCTCAGGCTAAGACTGACTGACTCGAGGTGACGGAAGTCTTCTTATAGGCAAAGCCGAACATTCTAGAACTCGAAGGGGCCAGATAATTCTGGAATATTCTTAATCCTTTGCCGACAAAAGAAGACGATCTAGAACCGTCCTAATCCTATTTAAACGTCTCCCGCTGACGGAGTTAAGCCGCTAATCTCCCGCTTCCGCCTTCCTGCCGGCGCCCGTAACACTGCCCCCTCCTTAAAAGTGCTCTGCCCCAGAGCAAGTCCGGAGAAATCGGGCATTTATGAGCTTCTACTGATGGAGACGCACCTTCTTTCCAGGGGTTGAACGTGCACACCAATATGGCAATTCCAGAGTTGGCGAATGTCTGTTCGATCATGTCCCTGACAATCTTCCACTCCAAGCCGTCGTATCCACAGCCCAACTTCGGAATAGCGAGCTTAGCGACACGCAGTCTCAGAAGCTTACTCCGAAGGTCGTCGAGGCTTCGCCGCAGTGCGTCATATGTCGGCTTCTGATCAGAGGCACGCTTGGTAACCAAGTAAAACAGGTGTCGTCCTTCGTGCGGCTGGTGGAGTGCCTTCCCGACACTTGGTCCTTGGCGTTCCAGCTCCTCAGTTCCGCCGAACTTCTTCCTGAAGACCGTTGCAATCCCTCGAGAAGTCCTCAGATCTTCGGCAACGCAATGGGCCAGAGAATACTCCACTGGTAACGAGAAGATATCTCTGTAGATTACCTGAGTTACTCCACGGGTCCCTGGTACTTTAGTATGAGCAACTGAGTTATTTGTCTTGACGTTGTTTAGGTACCTGACCTGCTGGTCTTCTTTCGGGCCGTGGTCTCCTTTGTACGGGGCCAGTCTATTGAAATGGACTACCTTGGGTTTTCCTTTCGGCTGCTTCCTGATCCTATATATGACGTCATTGATCCTCTTGACGATCTCATACGGGCCGTCCCAGGAGTTCTGAAGTTTAGGTGAGTAGCCTCGCCTTCTTCGAGGATCATGTAGCCAAACCAAGTCTCCAGGTTGGTAGCCACCCTTCTCAGCCCTGATGTCGTAACGCTCCTTCATTCTGTCACTGGCTCCCTGGATGTTTGTGCGAACCTTCTCGTGGATATTATCCATTCGCTTCCGTAGATCCGTGACGTACTCCTCTCCGGCAATTTCCTCGTCAGGCTTGAAACCGAATTTCAGATCACAAGGCAACCGAAGTTCTCTGCCGAATACCACATTTGCGGGAGTCTGCCCCGTTGCCTCACTGACTGAACTGCGGTAGGCCAGCAGGAACAGGTGAAGATACTGGTCCCAGTCTCGCTGATGGTCGGAGACCACTTTGGACAAATATCGACCCATAGTCCTGTTCATGCGCTCCACCATGCCATCGGATTGAGGGTGAAGAGGTGTCGTCCTGGTCTTCCGTATTCCCAGTGCTTCGCACATCCCGGAGAAGACTGCAGACTCGAAGTTTCGTCCCTGATCAGAGTGAAGTTCCATGGGTACTCCAAACCTACTGACGAGCTGCTTCACCAGTACGTCCGCAACCGTGACTGCCTCCTGATTCGGAAGGGCGTACGCTTCCACCCACTTGGAAAAGTAGTCCATGGCCACGAGAATATACCGGTTACCTTCATCCGTCACAGGGAAAGGGCCAGCGATGTCGATTGCTATTCTCTCAAACGGTGCTCCCACGTTGTACTTCCTCATTGGGGCCTTCTTTCTTCTTATGGGTCCGTTAGAAGCCGCACAACGCCTGCACCAGTCCAACACATCGTCCTTGAGATTCGCCCAGTAAAAGCGTTCACGTACCTTTTCCAATGTACGGTGAACTCCAAGGTGGCCGCCAGATACTCCGTCATGAAGTTCCCTGAGTACTTCGGGCACTTTACTCTTTGGAACGATGAGCTGAAGTCTGCGCTGATCTCCTTCCGTGTTTTCCAATGCCCGTTTCAGCAGCCCGTTGTCCACTAGAATGGAGTCCCATTGGGCCCAGTAAGTCTTTACATTCTTCGACATTGGAGCAACATCCTGCCAGGTTGGTCTTCCTTGCCCTGATAGTTTCCACTGCTTCATTTGTTTCAAGTCCGGGTCCCTGTCCTGCTCCTTTGACACCTCTGCATCCTGCCAACTGTCCATGACCACCGTTGTCCTCAACACTGCTGCCTGCTTCTCTTCTTGTCGAGAACAATGCCCGCATTTTTCGTCACAAGGTCTCCTAGAGAGCGCATCCGCATTTCTGTGACTCGTTCCAGCGCGATGAGCAGATTCAAAGTCATATTCTTGAAGGCGCTCTGTCCACCTCGCCACTTGTCCTTCTGGTGACTTGAATCGTAGCAGCCACATTAGAGCTGCGTGGTCCGTTCTCAGGAGGAATCTTCTGCCGTATAGATATTTGTGGAAATGTTCTATAGATTTCACCACTGCCAGAAGCTCCTTCCTTGTGACACAGTAGTTGCGTTCCGGAGCTGAGAGCGCTTTACTGAAATATCCAATAACCCTTTCTTCTCCATCTTGGAGCTGAGAGAGGACGCTTCCAATAGCGGTGTTGCTAGCGTCTGTGTCAAGTATGAACTTGCCCTCGGGACGTGGATAGCTCAGAATAGGAGCACTACTCAACTTCTTCTTCAACTCCTCAAAGGATGCCTGACATTCGTGATCCCAAAGGAAAGTCCGTTTTTCCTCGGTGAGCCTGGTAAGAGGTTTTGCAATGTTTGCAAATCCTTTGACGTACCTCCTGTAGTAGGTGCAGAGGCCGAGAAAACTTCTTACTTGGTGCTTATCTCGAGGTACTGGCCAGTCGGTGATCGCTGCAATCTTCTCTGGGTCAACGGCAACTCCGTTGTCCGACACAACATGCCCCAGATAGTTGACTTGCCTTCGGAAGAGATGACACTTCTTCGGGTTCAATTTAAGGTTCGCTGCACGCAGTCGTTCGAAGACGTTCTCCAGATTCTTCAGATGGTGAGCGAAGGACTTTCCCAGCACAATGATGTCATCTAAGTATACCAGGCAAATTTCCCAAGAGAGACCTCTTAACACACTTTCCATCAGCCTCTCAAATGTTGCAGGAGCATTGCAAAGCCCGAATGGCATTACCGTAAATTGCCAGAGTCCAGTCCCAATCGAGAACGCTGTCTTCTCTTTATCTTCAGGTTTCAATCCAACCTGCCAATATCCACTGCGGAGATCCAAGGTAGAGAAAAGTTCACACCCCTCTAGGGTGTCCAGCGTATCATCAATCCTGGGGAGCGGATAACTGTCTTTCTTGGTGACGTTGTTCAGAAGGCGGTAGTCTACGCAGAATCTCGTCGTGCCGTCCTTCTTCTTCACCAATACAACAGGAGACATCCAGGGGCTACTCGAAGGCTCAATGACACCATCAGTCGCCATATCCTTGATGATCTTCTCGGCGTCCTCCCGTTTGGCTAACGGCAGCCTCCTCGGGACCTGTCGGATGGGCTTAGCATCCCCGGTGTCAATCCTGTGCTGGACGATATCCGTTCTACCCCGTGGCCCTGGGCTGATCTCGAAAACGTCCTGCCATCGGGTAATCATCTTCTTCACTTCCTCGCTCTGTTCAGGCGAGAGTTCCCGGCATGATTCGTCCACAAATCCTGTTAGTTCTGCCGGCAATCTTCGCAGCTCGGTGGGTTGAGGTTGCAGCTGACGTACCACTGAGGTAGCGGTTGTACATTCCCCTACCGGTGTTCCTTTGTTCAGCGTTACTGGGAAGCTGTTCAGGTTCATTAGCCGAATCGGAGTGGTACGTCCGACCTTGATGAGGGACCTTGCAACCATTACGCCACGTCCGATCTCCTGTTCTTCTTGCCTTCCAGGTTCAAGTAGCATACATTGACCCTCAGGTAGATGTCCTTCGATCGTCCCATGCGTTATGATTTGGCTCCGTGCAGGTAAAGTGGTGTCTTCCAGTAAGCGCACTCGTGCATAGACGTCCTTCCCTTGCCGAAAGATGACTTCTTCATCTCCCAGCGTCATAACACCTCTCGCCATATCCAGCTTGATCCCATATGCAATCATCAAGTCCGTGCCCAATATGACATCTTCATCAATATCTGCCACGAGAGCGCGGTGCTTCAGATGTTGATCCCCGATGATGAAGTCGGCAACTGTCTCCTGTGGCAGTTCGTAATGTCCAAGTCGTTGGCAAGATCTTCTCAGCGGGAACTGTCCTTGAGTTCAAGATTGTCATGGTTGCGCCGGTATCCAGTAACAGACTTCGCAGTTGCCCGTTCACCATCCCATCAACGTAGAAGCTGTTCGTTCTGCTCCCTAATGACGCAACTCTTATGGTCTTCCCAGGGCCTTTGATGTTACGGGTTGACAGTTGCCCCCTCCCATCAACCCTACTTAGTTTTCCTGTGGCTTTTCTTGCTTCTTGGATGGACACTTGCTTCTAGGGTGTCCAAGTTGGCCGCAGCTCCAACAACGTATCTCCTTCTTACGAGTCCTGAGGGCCTCCAAAACCTTTCTCACTATGTCTTCGACGCTAGGGACCACATTAGGCTCCGCTTCTGCTGCTCGAACACGTGCGTGGCCCCGTACTGACTGCCTGACAGCCTCGAACTCCATGGCCTGAGATAATGCGTCTCCCAATGTTTTTGGCCGGGCGAGCTTCACTGCTTGTTGCGTCTCGGGGTCCCGAAGTCCATCCAGGAATTTGTCGACAGCCAGGCTCTCGTAGACATCATCGGTGACCGATGGGTAAGCATTCCTCACCAGCCGTGCAATGTCTGCTTCAAATTCCTGTAGAGTCTCGTTGGTCTTCTGGATCCTGCTTCTCAGCTGTGAGCGATATAGCTGGTCCATGTGGCGGTGGCCGAAACGCATCTCCAGTCTTCTAACCAGCTCCCCGTAGTTAGACCGCTCCGACAGTGGCATCCCCTGCAGTACTCCCAAGGCGTCTCCCCGCAAGGCCAGGCACAAAGCTGAATCTTGGGTCTCTTTCGACCACCGGTGGATCGAAGCCGCAGTCTCGAAGAGAGTCATGTAGTCCTCCCACGGCGTCTTTCCGTCGAACACTGGAATGGTGTTGTGAGATGGTGGCGTCCCTGAATTGGCGGGCATAATGGTTTTATGAAGGCTGCCCTCGGAGGAAAGGTCAGTGTCGTTCTTCGGTGGGTTGCTCATACGTCCCTCGAGAGCCTCGACTCTTAGCCTAAGTTCGTCTTTAATTGAGTTCAGTTCTTCCCCTAACCTGGATTCTACATTAGCCACTTTATTATTTACATCGGCTAACTTATTATCTACATTAGCTAACTTATTCTCAACATTTTCCATCAGCTTAGTCTCTAATGTGCCTAACTTAGACTCTAATGTATCTAATAAATCACTTTTAACAGTACCTAATTCATTTTTTACACTGCTTAATTCATTACCTAGCTTATTTTCTACATTGCTTAATTCATTTTTAACAGTACCTAATTCATTTTTAAAAGTTGCAGACAACTTGCTTAAATCAGTTTCAAATAGAACGTCATCTGGATTTTCCCCTAAATCTACAAAAAATTGACGCAAGCGCTCTTGCAGTACACTTTTAGTTCCGGAACAATCAAGATCACGTTCCTCCAATTCACGTTTCAAATCGGCAACTTTTAAATCAATTAACTTAACACTTTTAGAAGCCATTCTTCATACAGTAGCCCAATAATTACAAAATACAAGACCAAATGCAAAATAATAGCAGTTACACAATTATCCCACTTCTGACACCAATTTGTTACGGGCTACTGGGTATTAAAATGAATTAAACAATTCCTTAATTAAAGATACTACTATTTATTTAAACAAAATTGATAAAAAAGATACAAGTAAATTATTAACAATTAAATTATTAAACTAATATAAATTTATAATAACAATATTCTAAATATTATAATCTAGGCCTAACTCCTATTTAATTATTACAATAATATAAGATATTACTAATTCTAGATAGCTTAACTAGTTACAATAGTTTCTCTGAATATTATAAAATTACACTACAATTTATAACTAATAATTAACACTTACAGTTCACTAGTCCACCGACCGTAAGATTCTTCAAGTATCACAAACTGACACACAGTAACAAACAGAAACAGTTAATTACACTCGCGAGACTGTCACAGTTCACTGATACACTTAGCACACGGGCCGGTTCAACACTGACTAGTTTATCACACTGACACCCACTTATTACACTTATCACTGATCTTCACTGGTCTACTCTCAGGCTAAGACTGACTGACTCGAGGTGACGGAAGTCTTTTTATAGGCAAAGCCGAACATTCTAGAACTCGAAGGGGCCAGATAATTCTGGAATATTCTTAATCCTTTGCCGACAAAAGAAGACGATCTAGAACCGTCCTAATCCTATTTAAACGTCTCCCGCTGACGGAGTTAAGCCGCTAATCTCCCGCTTCCGCCTTCCTGCCGGCGCCCGTAACACTATGACTTATGACTATGACTAACATTGTAACTTATGACTACAGACTATATCTATTCTACTATATCTACATCTTCTCTCTACTCACCTACCTTCTCTTCCTATTCCTAGAACTGATATATACACATAAAAAGATAGGAGAAGGAAGTTTACATTGCTGACAACACAGAAGCATCGATGAAACTTTCTTGTTACAAAAAACCGTTTTATTAACCAATATACTTTATCCCATTGACCGGAGACTACTTGAAGAATTGACTTGGAATCCTAATAGTAAACTGAAAATACTGAATAAAAGAAACTAAACAGAACTAAAAAGAAACTGCTCAATGTTTCAGGCTAATCAATATACTCTCTAAGCTCCCAATAAATTACTATAAATTCATATATAAAACTATGTCAACACCTATTTGGACTAACAGAGTAGAGCTTAGGGGCACCAGTAAGCCATCGAATTCCTCTTGCATCTAATACTTACAATCCAAAATCCTTAATGCTCCTTAGTATGTTACAAATAAAGTCATCCATGTCCTTTATGTCACATTTGTATACAGATTTGGCTCGAATCCGATATCAGTCATTTCACGAAAAACTTCATTCCCACTCAAATAACTAGAAGCCCAGCAACCACTTCGAATCCCGATAAGCCTCCTGGAAGAATGAAAAGAAGATGCTATCTTGACCTTCCAAGTTGAATTTGCCATTTGAGTAAGGCCCCTAGGTAGTTCCTCTATATTCCTTTATCCATGTCCTTAAATATCATTCATTATATTTACTTATTGTCTTGTTATAATACAGTTGTAAAATTCAAATTTTTTTTTAAACTTGAAGTATATAATTGAGTATTATGTCCGGTGAGAGGTAAAACCCATCAATCTCAATTCAAGAGACGAATCATAATCATAGCATGGTTTGAGAAGAAACTTACTTTCACCTGAAGACGTAGTTGAACTGTCAGAAAAGAAATATTTGTTTATTTTGTTTCTGAAGAATATTAATGTGAGAGTAACGATAAAAAACGAATGAAAACGTTTTATTAAAAACTGGCAGATTTTTGATTATACAAATAATTCATTTATACCGACTTGGCAATATTAAAAAATGGCAAACGAATAACCAAACCAATCAGGAAAATTATTTTTTTTATAAATATATTAAAATTAAAATAATTAAAATTAATTAAAATTAAAATAGGGATTGCGACCCTGTAAGCTGTCAGGTACTCGTTAATGGTCCCCTATCCTAATTATTACCATCGTCCGATCAGCCAAAGCAGCATAATGTGACGTTAAATGAACCAACAAAAGGTAATGCAGATCGATAGTAAAAATGAAAAGCGCGTCTCCCCAATCCAATTTAAAACATCTAGATACTCATAAATGCTATATGTTGCAAATAAAAAAAATAAAAGGTTTGTAATTCAAGGTAAAACTATCCCTTGAACAGCCTAGCGATTAATCTCATCTCTCATCTCGTTAGATTTAAGCGCCTAGCCTGGTCGAACGGTTACTTTCTCTTTTCGTTTCCAGGATGCAACCTCCTTTCCAGAGTTCACAAGCAGTTGAGGATCTAAAATGATGTTTTTGCTTTACTAGGATACCTTAAGAAAAACGGGACATAATCTTTTTATTCATATTTTGTAGGTATAATTATTAATTTTATATAGAAGTTTATTTTTCTAGTGTAAGCTAAACTTTTAATTCAAAGTTTTTTTGTTTTTTTTCAAACTTCAATCGTTAACTACTTCCTTGTCTCCCAGTGTTGTTTCAAAAACCTCTTTTCCTCAAAATTAATATTTCCACGTACTTTCGATTTTCATATTGTAAACAGCCATATATTGTTCGAGATGTATTTTCAAACGTTTCTTTATTTGTAAGGCATACAAGTATGTATATCAGGGGTGGCCAACCCGAAGCATTGAACGTTTTTCAGACTCGTACGATTCATCTATTACAAAAATTATTTATTTTATTATGACCAAAGTATAGAAATCCAATCTATTTTTTAAAAAAATACATTATTTCCACACCCTAAGTGAATTAGTGATAAAGTAGATTTTTTTTTCAGAGGGAATGTTTAAATGTTTCGTTCTCGTAGTTTTGGGCATAATTCTATTTCAAGCCAACGCCTAGCTCTTTATTCACTACGAAAAGAATACGATCCCTTCCCTAAGTGCAACAGACCCATTTTAGAGAAAATGCGACTTAAATGCTTATTCACCGGAGATTTATATTAGCGCACCCTACATTATTTGCCAAAATTTTATATTCGCTCCGCGGAGTTTTGAAGTATTCCTAAAGGGCCAGACAAGATCATCTGGGTTGGCAACCCTTACCACATTCATCGAAGTATTTCAACTGGCAATATGGTTGATTTTTTTAAAAGTAGGTATAATCACATAACTCAAAAATGGAAACAATCTAGAATTAAATAACGGATTAAAATCTGCTAGATCTAAGTCATCTCGGTCTAAGGCATTCTGCTACATCAGACTTGTGTTGAAGTTGAAGAACCTCTTTCTAATGAATAGTTCCTTGAAGGAGAGAGCATCTCTTCATGTTACCTACCAATAAGCCGGACAACCAGATTTGTCTAGTTTCCTCCAGAAGGAGAATACCCTCCTTACGTGCTTGTCCTCATCCCCTCCATTTCTCCCTACCGCAGCGGTCTAGGTCCGAGAGCAGACGAAAAGCTAATGATATGCGAAGGGGCGGTAACGCACGCGGGGTCGATGCTCTGGACAGGAGAGGGCCACGAGCTGGCTCTCTAACTGTTCTCTAGCTTGTAGTAGTGTGGTTCTCGTTCTCGGCGTGCCAGTAACATCCCGCATGGGAGGTTACAGAACTTACAGGTTATCTTAGCGGTGTAAACAGTGCTGTTGATCTGTGCAACAGAAGTAAACAATGAACGGAATTCATAAATCGGAAATCAATTATTCATATGAAATGTCCGTTTGTATTATTTCAAAATTTTAAGTGGAATGAGTGGACGTCTGTTTTTACTATACCCAGACTGCGGACATTGCAGACAGACTGCAATGAACTGCTATTAATCCTCTATGTTTAGATACTATTTACTATCACTACAATTGAACGAACATTTTTTAGTATGCCATCAAATATGGCAATCGAAACACGCCCTTTCGCGTATAATTTTTTTTATGAGGTTATTCTATTTGAGCCCAAGCTGCAAGAAACATTACCAACGCGTTTGGTGAAGGATGGTGTAACTAATGACCATTATCTGTTGGTTTGAATAATCTTTAGCTGGTGACAATGATTAATTCATAAATAGTTAATTAGTTTATCACTTCTACCCAGAGAAGAAACCATCATATCCACATTGTACTGCAAGGATATTAAAATAATTCTTCAAAAATATATGAAAAACATACGGCATTGGTTAATCGAAAGGGACCTACACTCTTACAAGACAACTCCAGAACTCATATTTCTCACAACAGACAGTTTTCATTCGTATTGATACATCAATAAATTGTTTTTCGAAACATTAATGGATAGTAATTATTGGATGGCAATTGGAAAACCCAAAAGAAACTAAGCCTCAAGTCTCTAAAATATCGAGGGTAAAAACTAAACAGTCAAGGTTTCATCGATTCAGGCATGATCAGGACATACACCAAAATAAAAATTGAAGAAACTATTCACATTAATTAAAATAAATTGCAGCACATCAAAGATCATCGGTCATATACAACAAATTCAAGAGAAACTAAATAAGTTTTTCCTGACTGACAGACCATCCCATAGCCAAAACGGCATAAGCTAGCGACTTGAAATTTGAACAGTAGGTGCATTCTATAAGTCCAACGCACACTAAGAAAGGGTTTTAGAAAATTGGAGGGTGAAAAGGCTTTAGTGACCCCGAAACCTGATTGCATCTAATATCAAGGATATGCTTCTAGGGCCATTCGATGGCGAGCTCATAGAAAACAAGTCAATAGATTCAGTAGTCGAAAATGACGAAACCCTGCACTATCCCACAGAATGTTTGAATACTTTAAATCCGTCTGGTCTGCCAGTACATAATCTTTCACATAAAGTTGTAAACCTGTAATACTACTTCGAAATTTAAAGCCTCCAAAATTGCGCAATGGGACTAGGCTGCAGGTAAAAGTTTTGCACAAAAATATAATAGCTAATGTAATTACGGGATGTCGTCGAGGAGAAACTGTTTTTATCCCACCCATAGCTATAATACCATCCGAGTATACATTTCGATTCAAGAGGTTACAGTTTTGGATATTATATAGTGGATTTCAAACGAAAACTCGTAGAAAGTTCTGTAATTATGCCATTAACTATTTAATAGGACATTTTATTAAAATCGATCAACAAAGGGATAAGAATTGCTAGGCTGGCTGAATTCACAAATGCTGTAAGTCATTGTGAATAATATGAAGTTCATTCATGGATTTCAAAATTCACTCTCCGTAAACTCAATTTAAGTTTTTATTCAAAATCAACGCGGACGAAGTTGTTCAATAAAAATGAGGCGGGCAAAACCTAGTTAATCAATAAAAATGAGATACAACTCAATATAAGATATGTAATAGAAATTAAAATGCAACGGGAAAATGAAAAAAAATAACATTTTTTTAATGTTTACAAATTCAAGCATGGTCAGGACATATAACAAAAAATCCACATAAATGAAAATCAAATGATGCACACCTCACATCAACAGTTCATTGGAAAGATGAAAATAAAATAAATTAAAGCCTCAAATTTCTAAAATTCAGAAAAACAGCTAAGCAGTCAACGTTTCGCTAATTACGTGTTTTAATACGTACCGAAAGTTATGAGTAATCAAATGCAACAGAAGTATTTGATTGACCGTTTGAAGTGAGATTGAAGAGAGAGACCCGCCTCTGATTGATGAGTTAGTTTGAAATGATGTGAGGTGTGCTACATTTGAACTACATTGTGATTTTTTCCCCTGTTAATATACGAATTAGCAAAATGTTGAATACTCAGGTAATTTCCAGTATTTCATAGGTTTAAGGTTTTGTTTTTCGGAATTTTCTACTTGTAATTTTAAAATTTACGTGAATGATAAGAATGATTCTTGAAAAAATCAAAGTTTAAACATAACCTCTCCCCTGAATCCGCAAAAAGAAAGTAGTAATGATCACATTAGATGAGTTTGGAACTCTGTGGGTACGATACTGCGCTATTTGTTGGAAGCGAGTTCTACTCCGGTCATGACAAAATAATTATTCTAGGTGTGTCTACCTTAAGGGTTTGAGAGATACTTATGGTAATTACCCACCCTATAAACGGAGTAACCCTTTAACCGGGAGATAACTAGCGATTGAGCGTGATCAGTGAAAAATCATCTCCCAACAACGATACGATTGAAGCGGTATGTCTTTTTATCATCTCATAGGCATTCATTAAAATATTCTCACTAATTATAAGGATTGCTCCAAGAGGAACAATACGGCTTTCGTGAAAATCGGAGCACCCAAGACCTGATTTTTGCAATGAGACAGTTTTTTGAAAAAGTCCTAGAAAAGAAAAATGTCTTTGTGCTCTGTCGATCTCACTAAAGCGTTTGACCGTGTAAGGAAAACTGATATCTTGCTTTAAGAGAAAAAGGGAAGGATAAAGGTTATATACTTGCGGTCGAAAGTTTATATCAGATAAACGAGGAGTGTAGTAAGATTTGCCAATTACAATCCTTAGGAAATTGAGACCACCATTGGAATCCGCCTGAGTCCCGTACTATTCATTTTGGTCATGGATTCAGCTCTTCGAAAGGCCAAGACAAAAATGAGGAAGTTCCATCTAGGATATGCTAATCTGAGCCCAATAAGCCTCTCACTGCTGCCATTTGCGGATGACACTGTGGTTTTCTCAGAGAATGACAGAAATCTCCAGCACAATGTTAGAAGATTAAAAGAAGAATTGCTGGCTATAAATATGACCATAAACCCTAATAAAAGAAAAGTGATGAGGGAAGAAAAGAAGCCAAGGATGAGGATTAAATCCTGGAACAAGTGGAGAATTTCAAATACCTGGGAGCGCATCTAAACGAAAACGGATACATGGATTAGGAAGTGACGACGAGAATCGGTGCCGCGGGTAGGATGTTTGAAGCGGTTAAGAGAGGATATCTTAACCGAAAAAAAGTAGAAAAGGAGACGAAAGTGACTGTATTTAAGTCAACATTTCTCCCAATCCTCATTGGCATTCATTAAAATTTTCTCATTAATTATAAAGTAAACGAAATGGCAAAGAGTCGACATGCGGATTGGGATGTAGGACAACCATTTGCAATCAATCCATATCGTTTCGACACATCATTAATAATCCAAGTGTAGTAACTCGGATAGGTGACCTCGGAATAAGCATAGCCAAAGCATCGAACAAAAAAGAATAATACAAGTAAATGAAAACTCAACAATTTTAGACGGTTTTAATGAATGAAATAAACTATAATTTTTCTATTATAAATAAATGGAATAAAATAAAGAAATGTGAACCATTATAGCCCATGAAGGATCTTGGGTTCAGTACAAAACAGAGGCAGTGCTGTTTCCTTGGGTAGGGAGGTGATTTGTACGAAATCAACCTTAACCGCCAGGTTTCCTCGCAATTGAGATTACCCAATTTATAGAGGCTGGGTGGTCCGCATATCCCACAGGGTCCATATGTGTCTGTTACAGATTAGATAATTTATCTGCCACAGCTAGATTTTAACATAGGACCTTCAGTGCTACAATTCAATATTCTACCCACCAACTAATAACATGTTTTTTTAAAACGAAATACAGTCCATCGTTAATTTGTTTAGTCAATTATTTTTCCAAAAAAAAACAATATTTTAAAAAACATTTAAATTTGTTTAAAGATATGTCACAACTACGAGTGGAGTGACATTGAAGTTAATATTAACTAATTATTCGATGTAATACACCAATAGATACAACCAAAGGGATCTGTTCCGATTTTCTTGGCTAGGGTTATAATAAACGTGCTGTTTCTTTGTATGTCTCACGTGTAACATTCTACAGCATTCTTCCTCCTTGTAAACAGACAGAGAAACACAGAGCTTTAAGATAATATAAGTCGTTCAGAATAAATAATAATATAACGGATCACTCCTAAATTTTAAAAATATTTATTTCCACATTTTTCGCTAGTTTAGTTAGTCAAGCAATATCTTCTACCACAAAAGCTCTTTTTTCTCACGTTTTTAGTCCGATTCTGAACCCGAAGGTTCGGAGCTCACAGCATAGCTTTACTAAACTAGCAAAAAGTGAGAAAAAGTAATTTTTAGAAATTTGCAGTAGTCCCGTTTTGATCCTCAACGTCTAATATAACAATTGACGTTTATGAGACACATTTTTTTCTTTCGTAGTTTCGCTCGTCAAGAAATATCGAATACATAAAAAATACAAATTATCTAATAAAGAAATGAACAATACTTATGAAGTGCGGCGTAGTTCGGATTTCCTTTAGCAATGAAAAATCAAGTGAGGCAGATCACTTCCTTAAGTATGTTGGCCAATGTGTGCAGGTGAGTTAAGTGAGATTGTATCTATAGAAAGCTCTTGAAAGAAAGATACGATCGGGTCGAAGGAGAAATACTAATGCTGAATAATCCCAGACCACTTAAATGTGTAGATGGGGGTTTAGTAATAACCGCAGAAGTGTTGGCTGCGAATTGTCTCTTACGCTTGATAAACATAGGTAACTATTATTAGTAATAGCGGTTTCACTAGCCTTCAGTAGCTTCCAGGAGCTATTTTTCGTTATTATGTGGTTTTTCCACATAATAATTTTCTTCCTAGCACGAGTTAGAGTTCTCAGGAAATTTCCTCTTGGTGAGTGGAAACATGAGGAAGGCTTTTGTTATTGGATAAAGCGCTAAAATATTGAAGATTCCGTCGTTATTACTTATAGAAATCGTTCTACTTACTTTACTACTTTATTTTCCTGCTCCAACTAAAATTGTTCATCTCATTATACAAGGATAAATACGCAAGTATTTAAAGCTTTCTTCAATCTCATAAAACATAAAATAAATTAGAAAATGCCTTTTATTATAATTTTATGTAATTAAACTCCTAAATATGTGCGAAGTGGTGTAGCTCAGTACGTAGCCGATACTACAGATGTATAGATCACCAGTTCAAGGCGTGCAGTGGGAGATTAATTATTTATTCTATTAACAACCCTGAATCGACCGTATGGGATATGGAAACCCTACGGGGCTCTCCTAGCTGTAAACTGGGTACCTTAATTGTGAGAAATCCTGACGGTGATGCGTGATCTCGGAACAATTACCTGGCGTAGTCATCGGTTTAGAAACAATACTGTCCCTAACATGTATTTAACATTAAAACCTTCATGGGTTTTAATAATCTATAATCGGGTATCTGTTCCCCAGGTTGTCACTTCTAGTTGAGTTACAACAAATCTTAACTGTTTATTATTTTCATTTTTAATATTTTCCAAAAATACATGTTATAGTAAGCTTTAGTATGGAAAATAGAATGTAATTATGGGTAATGAATAGATTTCTGTAATGATTTCTTCAACAAATTAAGGTTTCACCTAAGATTTGTAGTATAAATGATATATGATTGTTGAAACGTTCATTTCTCGATGAAATTATTACAGAATTATACACGTTTCTCATAATAACATTCTCTTTTCCATACTAAAGCTTATGATGACTATTTTTTTTGGAAAATATTGTAAGGGAAACGAATGATAAGTTAGAACTTGTGACACCTCGAAGCGACAAATTGCGGAATGCCTATAATAGTTTTTTTTATTTTGCAATGTATCATAAAATCGTAAGTCCCATTTAAAAATTTAGTTCTGTTCCTTTAACTTATAAGATTTCATAATACATAGCTACAATTACTAAGAAATCAATTACAAGGAAACGCTGCCCTTTTTTCAATAGCTTAATTAATCAATTCGTTGTTGTGCTATAAATGTTATATCGTCCTTGGAAAAAGTTAGTTATTCCAAAATTGTTCTCAGAAATATTAATTAAATAACATCCCGTCTTAGTTGTTAGCATTATCATTATTTTTTTAGACATAAAAGCCGATAGCGTATAGAAAAGATAAAATAATATCAATGAATGGCAATTAAATATTGATAAAGCATCTGAACATAAATAACATAAGGATATATAATAATTTAAAAGGAATGTAATAAAAAAATATGGCCATCGTCCATGTAACAATTATTTTAGAATATGTTATTATTTTGAAAAGAAACGATTTGTCCTGCCCAAGATACAAACCCGGGCCGTCTGCATCTCTAGTGTAATGCTCTAACCACCGAATTACCAGGAGTCATCACCAAGCCAGGCAAATCCATTCTCTTCACCGATCCTATATCCCCTTATTCTCGCAATTTCTGCCTTGGTTAAGACCCCCGATAGCTCAGTGGTTACAGCACTGCACTAGAAATGCAGACGACCCGGGTTCGAATCCCGACCAAGACAAATCTTTTTTCATAAAAATAAAAATATTTAAAAATAATCAACATCAAAGGAACAATAAAGTTTAGAATATGGATTGCACTTTTTAATATGGATTTCCTCTTATACCCTATGAGTGTGTCTGTGTTTTTTTTTTTGTTTTTTTTTACGTTGGAAGGTGGAGATCTTCATAAGACCCGGATAGACCCGTACCTATCCGTGTGTGGGATTTTTACCCACTAAAACCACCTCCCTACACCTGTTTCTCACCCTCCACGGGACCGCCGTTAGGCATTACATCATGGGGGGGAGTGGCTGAGTGCCGCCTCATTGATTTGAGCTACCTCCTGGTTCGCCTTTCTCTCTCTTTCTTTCTTAGCTTTTGTAGCACCTGCGCTGCTAACCTTTGGCCTGCCATCCAATAGTCCTGGTTGATCAGCATAAGGTTGACAATATTATCTGCAGTGGGATCTGAGCCGCAGACGCGTCGGAACTCCATCCTTTCTTCTTGAAAGCGGGGACAGAAGAAGAATACGTGCTCGGCGCTCTCCTCCGCTTCTGAGCAGGATGTACATACACCTGTATCATCGAGCTTAAACCTATGCTGGTAGGCTCGAAAACAACCATGCCCTGTGAGGAACTGAGTGATGTAATAGTCGACCTCCCCGTGGTTCCTATTCACCCAAGCCTCAATGTGGGGCACCAACCTGTGCGTCCACCTTCCACTGAATGCCATATCCCAGCGACGTTGCCACTCTCTAACTATCCGCTTTCTTAATTCGTCTCTGGATATGGGTTCAGCACTGTAATAAGAGCGCCTCCTCTCTTCAGCGATCAGCTCAATCGGTGGCATCCTGGCCACCACGCAGGCCGCTTCATACGATACTGTACGAAACGCGCTGATCACTCTTAGAGCACACCGTCGATATACCGACACCATCGGTCTTCTATAAGCAGCAGTGTCCAGCGCATCCTTCCATATCGCAGCTGCGTAGAGCAGAATGGATGGGACCACACTGGATATCAGCAGCCTGCGGATATTCCTGGGTCCGCCTACGTTGGGCATTAAACGTGACAGAGCGGTGGTCACTCGAGCTGCTTTATCACTAACCCCCTGAATATGGTCCTTGAACCGGAGCCGATCATCGATTCTCACCCCGAGATAAGTCAGGGAAGGCTTGGACTGAATCTCTTGCCTACTCGCTCTCAAGGTGATACTTTCTCTTCTTTTCCTGCTACTGACAAGAAGGACCTCCGTCTTATCATCTGCTAGCTGCAACCCAACAGACGACAGCCAATCTCGAGTCAATGCAACACATTGGTTGGCCTTTAGCACGATCTCTTCTTTGTACTTTGCCTCGACCACCACAGCGATATCATCAGCAAAGCCCACAATTTCAGCACCCTCTGGTAGTTGAAGTCTAAGGACTCCGTCGTACATAACATTCCACAGGAGTGGTCCAAGTACTGATCCCTGGGGTACACCACCAGTCACCTTATACCTTCTCGAACCGTCCTGTGTCGGACATAGTAGCCCTGAAGTAGTCACAGATTATGTTCCTGAGGTATTCAGGGACATTCATTGACATTAGAGCATCCAGAATACAGCTCCATCTCGCTGTGTTAAAGGCGTTCCTTACATCCATCGTGACTATTGCACAATAGCACTTAGCGCCTCTCCTCCATCTCTTCCCTGATACAGCCTTCTTGGCCCTTTCCACCACCAACGCAATAGCGTCTACCGTTGATCTTGTTTTCCGGAAGCCAAATTGGTTCTTGGAGAGGCCTGCCCCTCCTTCAGTGAATTCTTGGAGCCTATTTGCTATTATCTTTTCCAAAGCCTTCCCAGTCGTATCCAGCAGGCAAATCGGTCGATATGCCGAAGCTTCTGATGCTTTTTCCTTACTCTTAGGGATCAGAACCAGGCGTTGTCTTTTCCATGGTGAGGGAAAGGACCCCTCTCGTAAGCAGGAATTGAAGACATCCAGAAAGAGGTCTGGTCGGGCTTCCATTGCTGCCTTCAGTGCCAAGTTCGGAATGCCATCTAGGACAGGGGATTTTCCCATCTGAAGGCAACGGCAGATGTCACTAAGCTCTTCAGCCGATACCGCTGGTACATCAAGTGGGGGAAGGGACGCTGTCTGCCCTAATTCCTCTTGTTCAGGAAACAAAGTGGCAACGATCCTCTCCACGGTGACTGGGCACATGGGCGGATTCATAGTACTGCTCTTCAGTTTCTTCATAACTGTGCGGTATGGTCTTCCCCACGGGTCCTCATCCACTTCAGCACAGAGCTCTTTCCAGCATTGCCGCTTACTTATCTTGATAGCTCACCGGAGTTCTCACCTCTGAGCTTTATACTCCTCCTGGAATAGGTGAAACAGCGGGCTGCCTCTCACTCGTTGGTATTTCCTCCTTGCTGCATGGCATCTTTTACGGTGGTCGGCTATAAGGTCGTTCCACCAGTAAGCTGGAAATCTACCACTACCTATAGGGGAACGAACCATAGCCGCGTCGCACGCGTTATTGACCAGGCCCATCACCTCGCGAGCCTTGTCCTCCGCTCTACCTGATAGATTACATTCGGCCTCCATCATGATTCGGAACGATTCTCTGTCAAACGTCCTGGTTTTCCAGCGAACCGCACCCCTCTCATGCCTAGTGACCCTTGGTGCGTGATTTCGTAGTGTGGTCAGGATAGCTTGGTGATCACTGTGTGTGTACAGGTCGCAGACCTGCCAGCGAGTATTTGCGTGGAGGCTGTCACTAACGAATGTAAGGTCGATCACCGAGCTCCTACATTCCCTCACGAACGTTGGCTTCGACCCAGTATTTGCCAAAACCAGGTTCTCAATCTGGGCAAAGGCTTCTAGTATGATTTCTCCACGTCGGTTAGTTGCCTGACTACCCCACTCTGTCGCCCAGGCATTGAAATCTCCGGCAAGGACTACAGGTCTTCTCCCTCTGGCATCTTGTACTATGCGATCTATGAGACCTTCGAATTCCTCAGTTGTGGTGTTTGGTGGGGCATAGCAGCTATAAAGGTAAAGGCCCTGTATCTTAGCCCGGACAAAACCACATGTAGGGTCTTGAGCCGTTTCAGTTATGGCCTGTCGATTACATGCCCATATCGCAGCTCTTCCTGTGGCGTCAGATATCCAGGAGACGCTATCCAGATTTTTATATTGTTCACTAAGGATGGCAACGTCAATCCTTAAGTCTTTCACAGTCTGCCAGAGAAGGTCTTGAGCACCTTCACAGTGATTGAGGTTGAGTTGTAAGATCCTCATTTTGCATGATTCCCCTGCCTCCTTTGCGCTTGCAATGCCTGATGTAATGCCGGACATTTACTTCCGCCACAAGAGTGCCCGTTGTCACCTTTACCAGTGCAAAGTGCACAGCTAGGACTTTGTGTACAGTCGGCGGCTAAGTGCCCTTCTTTGCAGCATTTACGACAACATTTTGTTCTGTCAGGTCCCTGACATGTTCTGGCCAAGTGTCCGAATTCCCAACACCGGAAACAGCGTTGGAGTCGCACTTTCTCCCGTACCCGGCTGATTATTAAGCCTACTCTGATCCTGCCTTTCGAGACAGCCTTCCGGGCCAGTAGAACTGGCAGAGCAACCACTGCAGTCTGTGTTCCAGCATACGCTACTCTCATCGATTGCACTGCGGTAGGTTGGATCACCTCTCCATGTAAAAGGGCTGTGAAAGCTTCGGCAATCTCTTCTTTTGACGTAAGTGCGTCCAAGTCCTTGATTTCAATCAGTGACTCTTGCGTCCACGCTCTAATTTGAGCCTCTGATCCCAGTGCACCCTCTAGAGTACGCTTCATGGTCTGCAGGGCCCCACCAGACTTCCGATCCAGCTGGATTATTAGATTCCCAGCCTCATTTTTACGGACCTTTGATATATTTGCACCCATGTTTTTCAAGGCGGGGTCTTCTCGGACCTTCCGGAGAGTATTCGCATAGGTGCTGGACTCCGAGATCTTAATGATCAAAGCATCCGGTCTTGGTGGTTTAGGGCGTTTTTCCTTGCCAATGTCCTTTTTCCTCCTGGAAACTTTTTCCCACTGCTCATCTTTTAGGAATTTACGGTTTTCCAAAAGTTGCCGGGGCTGTGTGTGTGTGTGTGTGTGTGTGTGTGTGTGTGTGTGTGTGTGTGTGTGTGTGTGTGTGTGTGTGTGTGTGTGTGTGTGTGTGTGTGTGTGTGTGTGTGTGTGTGTGTGTGTGTGTGTGTGTGTGTGTGTGTGTGTGTGTGTGTGTGTGTGTGTGTGTGTGTGTGTGTGTGTGTGTGTGTGTGTGTGTGTGTGTGTGTGTGTGTGTGTGTGTGTGTGTGTGTGTGTGTGTGTGTGTGTGTGTGTGTGTGTGTGTGTGTGTGTGTGTGTGTGTGTGTGTGTGTGTGTGTGTGTGTGTGTGTGTGTGTGTGTGTGTGTGTGTGTGTGTGTGTGTGTGTGTGTGTGTGTGTGTGTGTGTGTGTGTGTGTGTGTGTGTGTGTGTGTGTGTGTGTGTGTGTGTGTGTGTGTGTGTGTGTGTGTGTGTGTGTGTGTGTGTGTGTGTGTGTGTGTGTGTGTGTGTGTGTGTGTGTGTGTGTGTGTGTGTGTGTGTGTGTGTGTGTGTGTGTGTGTGTGTGTGTGTGTGTGTGTGTGTGTGTGTGTGTGTGTGTGTGTGTGTGTGTGTGTGTGTGTGTGTGTGTGTGTGTGTGTGTGTGTGTGTGTGTGTGTGTGTGTGTGTGTGTGTGTGTGTGTGTGTGTGTGTGTGTGTGTGTGTGTGTGTGTGTGTGTGTGTGTGTGTGTGTGTGTGTGTGTGTGTGTGTGTGTGTGTGTGTGTGTGTGTGTGTGTGTGTGTGTGTGTGTGTGTGTGTGTGTGTGTGTGTGTGTGTGTGTGTGTGTGTGTGTGTGTGTGTGTGTGTGTGTGTGTGTGTGTGTGTGTGTGTGTGTGTGTGTGTGTGTGTGTGTGTGTGTGTGTGTGTGTGTGTGTGTGTGTGTGTGTGTGTGTGTGTGTGTGTGTGTGTGTGTGTGTGTGTGTGTGTGTGTGTGTGTGTGTGTGTGTGTGTGTGTGTGTGTGTGTGTGTGTGTGTGTGTGTGTGTGTGTGTGTGTGTGTGTGTGTGTGTGTGTGTGTGTGTGTGTGTGTGTGTGTGTGTGTGTGTGTGTGTGTGTGTGTGTGTGTGTGTGTGTGTGTGTGTGTGTGTGTGTGTGTGTGTGTGTGTGTGTGTGTGTGTGTGTGTGTGTGTGTGTGTGTGTGTGTGTGTGTGTGTGTGTGTGTGTGTGTGTGTGTGTGTGTGTGTGTGTGTGTGTGTGTGTGTGTGTGTGTGTGTGTGTGTGTGTGTGTGTGTGTGTGTGTGTGTGTGTGTGTGTGTGTGTGTGTGTGTGTGTGTGTGTGTGTGTGTGTGTGTGTGTGTGTGTGTGTGTGTGTGTGTGTGTGTGTGTGTGTGTGTGTGTGTGTGTGTGTGTGTGTGTGTGTGTGTGTGTGTGTGTGTGTGTGTGTGTGTGTGTGTGTGTGTGTGTGTGTGTGTGTGTGTGTGTGTGTGTGTGTGTGTGTGTGTGTGTGTGTGTGTGTGTGTGTGTGTGTGTGTGTGTGTGTGTGTGTGTGTGTGTGTGTGTGTGTGTGTGTGTGTGTGTGTGTGTGTGTGTGTGTGTGTGTGTGTGTGTGTGTGTGTGTGTGTGTGTGTGTGTGTGTGTGTGTGTGTGTGTGTGTGTGTGTGTGTGTGTGTGTGTGTGTGTGTGTGTGTGTGTGTGTGTGTGTGTGTGTGTGTGTGTGTGTGTGTGTGTGTGTGTGTGTGTGTGTGTGTGTGTGTGTGTGTGTGTGTGTGTGTGTGTGTGTGTGTGTGTGTGTGTGTGTGTGTGTGTGTGTGTGTGTGTGTGTGTGTGTGTGTGTGTGTGTGTGTGTGTGTGTGTGTGTGTGTGTGTGTGTGTGTGTGTGTGTGTGTGTGTGTGTGTGTGTGTGTGTGTAAAGAAATCTGCGTCGCTAATATACGAACGCTTTTCTTAATTTTGTATTTGCCGTAATAATGACACAGCCTACTTGATATAACAGTTTTTATAAATAAAAGATATGAGAGCCTACAGTTTTAATGTACCGTTATAAAATGTTTAAATAATATTGCGAGCTGAGTAAACTACAACTAATTTCTTGAAGTATATAAAGACACAAGAAGTAAAGGCTTTAAATGCTGTTTCTTTTGTTGTTTTTTTGGTGAGTGAATGTTCTGTTGTAAATTAGTGTAATTATTTAAGACTAGTATAAAAATATGTATTATAAATAAGTCTTTTGTTTTTGTTTTTTTTTTCAGAGAAACACAATTCAGTCTTTATTTCCTTATCCAAAGGCATTATATATATTTTTTTTTAAATATTATTTTTACTATCATTATTATTGTATAACTAAATATGCAATTTGTTTGTGTTCGTATCTTGTTTATTCAGTCCTAATAAAGTCCTGTAACGCAGGCCTAATCGTTTTCTTTCAAAAAAATACTTTTTTCTAAATGCATCCAAAGTAGTAAAATTCAGTCAACAAACTTTATCCTATAATTATTTTATATGTTCAACCCGCTTCATACTTATAAGGTTTTATAAAAAATAATTAATAGGTAGGAAAAAAATAAAAAACTTTTTAATCACATTTTTGAACTCAAGGGTAGATAAAATGTGATTTCGAAAACTTATTTCGCACCAAAGTGCTGTGCATCATTAAACAGAGGTGAATATTTGAGATAGTATTGTGCATACAAATTAAAAAATTAATATTTATTTGCAATCCAGTTTAAATTCTTTGGAATGACGTATAAACATCAAACTCCACACATAGTTAAAAGAAATTATATAAATTGTCACCTCAGTAAAATAAGTAATGATGCAAATGATAAAAAAAAAAGCGGTGAAAGAAGAAATAGAAGATAATGAAGTTGTACAGAAAGAAAAAATGAATAAAAAAGCAATGAAGATGATCTTGATGGCGAAAAAGAGAAAGAGAGTGTAAGAAAAATGGATGCATAGTCCATAATTTTTTTTTAATAGAGTCAATTAACCGAAAATAATTATTATATTAATTACTTAGGATAGCCTGTGGTATACTGGTTACCATTACAACCTACGATTCCCAAAGTTTCGGGTTCGCAGTTCGGCAGGTGGCATTAGTATTTTTTACAGAGCTTAATTAAGCATTAATAGTGCCGTCCTTCTGTAATTTATAAAATTTAGGTCCTGAGCCTGTAAATACGTATTCAGGTATTAGATAGAGACCACTGTCCTATTTCGGTAGCAAAATTTAGGATTCTCACTGTAACATAGTCCGATAAGCCGAAAGTGGGATTAACGAAAATAACACTACAGCCTCTGAGCTGAGATTAAGACCTAGATCTCACAAGCACCGATTTCCAAATTACACGTGATCGCTCCCAATTTTGTCATACGATTAATTTATTTAGTATAGTAGTTTATTCGCAATCCATAATAGTGTTTTACAATCTTAATAGCTTAAGTACAGTGTTGTAAAAATGAAAAAAATACTAGCCATTTTAGAGAGCTCCTCTTCTAAGACAGGAGAGCGACCCAGTTGTAAAGGTTAAACAGTGGGTCGTGGTGCTAATTGGATGCTAGGTGGTACCTACCACGAGATAGTTAGTACCATGACGGTCGTGGAATATTTAAACCAAATAGCCGTTATACAATAATAAGAATAAGAATATAAGGAAGTAATTAAAATGGGTAATAACCGTATTTTCATAGTTTTGGTAATAAAATAATAAAACACAATAATATTCTAATTTACAAAAAAATTTAAAAGTTTTAAATTTTTGTTTTTTTTCCTCCAAGAAGTAAATAAAAATAAGTAAACTGAACTAAACATGATCACACTACAAAAAAGTGCTTATTCTTAAGGAGAATAAGAGAACACTGTTCGTTTAAAATTAGGTTAAATTTTCAAAACATTTTCAAGAGTGACAATTCAAATGGAAACGGTTACAATCGAAATAAAAAGGATGACAATTGAGTTGTAAAGCGTTACATTTGCTATGGAAAGGGTTTCAACTCATTTGGAAAGGGTTACATTTGAATTGGAAAGGGTTGCTTGTGACTTGGAAAGGGTATCATTTGATTTGTAAAAGGTTACAGTTGACTTGGAAAAGGTTCAAATAGACTTGGAAATTCTATATATATTATTTATATTCGTTTTTTAGTAATAATTTTGATTTAACCGGAATAAAAAATTAATAAAACAAAAAAAATAAAAAATAATGAATAATTAAATAAAAAAAAATTGAAAAAAAAATATATAAATACAAATAAAGTTAGGAGGTTCAGGGTTGGTCTAGGCTTGGGTGTAAACTTATAACTTCAGGATTTTATTCCCAAAAATATAAAATGGTACTTGTGAATTAGCCGGTGCCCAAGGACTGTTATCCGCCATTGTGTATAACCTGAACGCTGATAATTCTGATACTTACCATCTTATTCATATTAATGAAAATCGAAATGTACAAAATGTAATAATAAAATGCTAATATTAGACCCCTATAGTTAAATACGTTCCCTGTTGGCTTGTTCCCTTGTCAAAATCCATATGATTACCTTTTTCACCTAATTTCATCTTTGGAATTATTCCGAGCTTGTGGAACTATTTCACAATTTTTTCTTTAAAGACAACTATCGCCTAAGTGTCATTCTGTTCATTTTAAACATCCAATAACAAAAGACAATAATAAAATAAAAACATAAAATTAAATTTAATAAGCAATACAGAAAATTAAATAGACAATAAAATTAAAAAGACAAAAACACTAAAAGCAATACAGAAAATAATTTAGTAAAATACACACAAATGACTCATATGACGAGTGATAAGAAGAGATTGCACGAGATAAGTTGGTAGATTTAATGGGTACCGATTAATACACAAGTACCTACAAAATAATAATAATAAATATGTATTGGAAAAATTATATAAATGCCAAGTGGCACATGAGGTATAAACCTTCCATTGAAGACACTCCTAGCGTGTTTGATCTCTCTGTAGTAGATCTCAGCCCCAGAGACGTTTCAGTCTCCTTGTCGGATTCTGTAGATAATGTTTGTACCACACTAAGTATGGTTGTACCAGTAAGTATGGTAGATAAGTAAATGTAAGTATATGCCAAGCTCGTTTCTTCAATGTAGGGCTAAATTTGAGTTGCAAAGAAGGAATTTTGGAAATTGTTTTTACTTACTTTTACAGGTTTTTTCCCTCAATGGGTTGCCTGGTTAAGTCAGAGCGTCTCTCCACTTTTCTCTGTTCCACCAGTCATCCTCCTCAAGTCCCCTGCCGGCCATCTCCTCCTCCACGCAGTCCTTCCACCGGGTTCGGGGTCTTCCTCTTCTTCGTCTGCCTGGCTGTTCCCACAGCAAAGTCTCTTCGGCCATCTACGTTCTGGCATCCGCTGGCAGTGTCCGTACCATCGCAGCCTGTTCCTTCCAATCCTCTCCGGAACTCCTTCGGTCACGACCAGCCTGTCTCTAACATCTTCATTTCTGATTCTATCCAGGCGGGTGATCCTCAGGCATCTCCTCCAAAAGTCCATCTCTGCAGCTTGTAATCTGGAGTAGAGCCCCGGGTTCAGTGTCCAGGTCTCTGAGGCGTAGCTGAGGAAGGGCTCAACAATGCTTCTGAAAATACGCCTTTTGTTGTCCATTGAGATGACTGTGTTCCAAAGAACTGGGTGCAACATTCTAGTCACTCTTCTTGTCAGGCCAACTCTCCTCCTAACTTCGGGTTCCGACTTGCCGTTACCATCTATTGTTGACCCTAAGTACTTGAAAGAGTCCACCCGCTTGCATATTTTCCCACTAATATGAAGGTCTGTGGCTTCTCTGCAGTTCACTGCCAGGTATTCGGTCTTATCAAAATTTATTCGTAGACCCCATAGACTGTATTCTTTTTCCAGGGCCATCAGCGACTCTTCCAGACCATCTCTGTTATATGTGACCACTGCCTGGTCATCGGCAAAGAAAAGAGAGAAAAGCATATGTCCATTTATGTCTATGCCCTTTCCTCTCCAACGTGCGCTCCACTCCTTTACAGCCTGCTGTACATAAATTTTAAACAGAGTCGGGGACATACTGCATCCCTGCTTAAGGCCCTTTGAGGCAGAAAAAGGCTCAGATAAGCGAGAGCCGAGCTTCAATCTGTACTCGTCTTCCCTGTACAGACGTCTCACGGTATTTATTAAGGCATCGCTAATGCCCGCACTCTTAAGGGATTCCCACATCTTTTGTCTTGGCACACTGTCATAAGCCTGTTCTAGGTCTATGAAAACTATATGCACAGCTCTTCCTTTCTCTATTCGCTTTTCTATGAGCTGCCTTAGAACAAATATGCTGTCTGTGCAAGACCTGGCTGCAGTGAAACCAAACTGTTCCTCTGGGGTGACAAACTCCTCTTCTAATCTTTGCTTCAGAATTCTGCCCACTATTCTTGATACCGAACTCTGGACACAAATACCTCTATAATTTCGGCATACATTTCTGTCTCCTTTTTTATGGATAGGTGTAAGAAATCCTGTCTTAAGGTCCTTTGGTAGCTCTTGCCCTTGTATTATCAGATTTATAAGCTTTGTAAGGGCTTTTAACAATGCAGGCCCCCCTGCCTTTAACAGCTCTACTGAAATACCCCCAGGTCCTGCAGCTTTCCCACATTTTGCATTTCTGAGTGCAGCAAGAACTTCATCTTCTTTTACAATAATATTTCCTTGTGCATGGTTCTCAGTTGGATATGAACCGGACCATTCTGGCCTTGATTCGGTCAGCAATTTCTCGTAATGGTCCACCCAGGTCTTCTCACCTATCAGAGGAATCACGTTTCCCTTCCCTTGTGTCCTGAGCGCCTTCAGTACTCTCCATGATTCGCGCATCTTATTGTAGCCAAGGGTATTATCAATCCTCCTGCAACAGGCTTCCCATGCTTGGTTCTTGCTTTCTGCGACAGTGCGCTTTACCTGTGTGTTAAGGCTTCGGTATTCTCTCCAATCTTCTTGGCTTCCGCTACATAACCATTTATTGAAGACCCGTTTTTTCTTGCCTACCATTTCTTCTATTTCCATGTTCCACCATTCTTTTGGAGGGTTAGTTTCTATCTCCCCTAAGGCTTCACTAGCTGCTTCATGGATACATTTCTTAATGCGCTCATATAATTCTACAGCATTACTCTCCAAATTGTCGCCAATTTTTGCTTCCAGGCGGCGTTTGTAGAGATTTTTTATGCTTTCATCATTGAGCAGGAGAAGCTTATACTTGCGTACATCCAAGTGTGTGGATTTGGGTTGCTTCGATGCCATCTGCTTGCTTCTTTTCCACAGTGCTATGCATTTGGCTCTTACCAAAAAGTGGTCACTACCACATTCCATACCGCGCAGGACTCTTACATCTGCTACTGGTAGGAGGCTATGCTGCTTGGTGATGCAGTAATCCAAGATGGAAGGTCTGAATCCCGGTTTACTCCAAGTGAACTGATGCTCCTTTCTGTGTTGGAAGAAGGTATTTTGTATTTTAAGGTCAAGTTCCTCGCAGATATCACGAAGCCTGAAGCCATTATCATTTATAGCTTCCTCCCCGCATGTACCCACTACCGGATTTCCTTTGGCTTCTTTTCCAACTCGGGCATTCATATCACCAATCATAATCACTTGGTCTTTGTGCCTGATCTTCTCCAGATTGCCTCTGAGACCATCCTCGAAACCGTCCTTCTCGGTGGCTAATGTATTGTTATCTGGGCTATAGACTCCCAGAATTGAAACATTGTAGCCAAAAATTTTGACATCCAATCTTATCATCCTTTCCGAGATCATTTCATAAAAGGTTACGCATCTCCTGTGTTTCCACCGGATCACAATGGAGACACCAGCCCTGGCCCGCTCACCCTTATCCACTCCACTCCAAATGTGAACCAAATCCCCAGGCCTTTCCTGACCTCTCCCTTTCACCTTTGTTTCTGTCAAAACAACGATGTCGAGCTTGGACTTCTCTATTTCTGCGAACACCTCTCCTTTTTTATTTGTGAGGCTCTGCACATTCCATGTTCCGATTTGTAATGTCCTTTTCCGTTTCCAAGTCCGTTTACCAATATTTCCGTCCGTTTGAAATGGAACGAAATTGTTTTGAAATGGAATTATGGACTGACTTGGGTATGAATTCATTAACTAGCATGGTGAGCATGAGATAAGGGGATTTATCTTCGATTTAAAATCATTAAACATGATTGAGGGGTCTGTTACTATAGAAAATCGGATCAAGCCAAGGGAGAGGTATCGCTGGGTACTGTTCTTCTTCATGCCTCTCATGGCATTGTATGTTATTTTACTATCAGCCAATCTGCTGATTGTATTTGTTTTCATTTGACAGGTGTGGATAAATGTATAAAGAGGAAAAAAATCATTAAAGAAGGAAATAAGATATAATGAGATATCTGAGTAGTAGATTGTAGATGAGGCATTGGGTGCTTTTGGTGACGGCGTGTAATAATATTGTAGATATAAAAGTAAATAGATATATTGCCAGTTATAGTTTTGCCCCGGACTATAACTCAACATTATGTAGTTTTATTCGTGGGCCAACTCTATTGAGGGAAGTTCATTCTCGCCTTCATTGAGCCAGTTGTTGAAAAGATCCCCTTTCAGTAAATGACGACCTCAATTCCACCGGCTATCGATATTTGCTGAACCATGAAACAGCTATTTTGTGAGCCATTTATTCTTTTATTTGATCCATGAAATAAAATGAGCATTCGTGTCAATAATTCTTGAGTGCCCAGCTTTCATGCCCCAGTGGCACATGTAACCCAAAACTTCACAATTTGGAACAGGAGTCTATAAGATTTTATTGATACTCTTTTTAAAAAAGCTACTGCGCATCCCCCCCCATATAACTTTCGCTAGCTTGTTTAGTTTCCAAGATACTTTTAATTCTTTTCAGATGAATCATGTGACGCGGGATAGTGCAGCTGTTAACTGATCTCTAGATATCAGGATCCGTTAACAACTTATTTATTCTGTTAACAGCCACGAATCTACTCAGAGAGACCTGGAGTGTGAGCATGATATTTGTAAAGTGGACGCCCTTAGTAGAGGAGGAAATCTGGCGGTTAAACACGATCTCAGCCAAATCGCCTCCTTGCAAAACTGTTGGATGAATTTCATAATATCTCTCTTTTATTACACTAAAGTTCCTAACAGGAACCTAGAGTCTTCGATGGTTTTTGGTGCAGTACTTTCTCTGGTTAGGCCTGCATTCTAAATAACAAACATCTGAATATTATCGAAAAACTAAGTTTTAAAAAATACCGTTTTTGTAAAAGGGTTGTAGCAGGAAACAAGCAAATATTTCATTGAAACTACAAAATCGGAAAGAATAAATTTCTGCCTTCTGTTCACAGGTTCTTCAAGAGACGAGGTTTGGTTAAAGAAATGCGGTATAGAGTATACTGTATCTAGGACAACGGCTGTGCCAGCAGGTATTTTGTCCTAGACCATGCTCAACCACCAGATTTCTTCCAGATTAGGGGGGACCAATTTACAGAGGCTGGATGAACCCCAGAAGGGTCTTCAGATCCTACAAAGTCCATTCTCGGCTGTTTACAGATTAAACCTTTTTTTTAGTTTAACAATATAAAATTAGATAATAATAAATGCAACAATACATGATTTCGTCGTTTTTTTTATCTTTCCGTAGAAAAAACCAACAAGTGATACAGATGCAGATTAATGGGCAGAGAGGGATGGGACGAAGTTGATAATAATCGATAATGAATGGACTATAAGATCCGTCCCTAATAGTCAGCTCGAGCCTGGTACCTTCCATAAAGCATGAGATCCGGAGGAAGACCGTTAGCTACAGATAGTCATCTTCCGCTCAATTAACTCGAGCTGTTCCTTTACCTGCTGCCTCCTTCGGCCGCTACGGCCCGTCGTAAATTGGGATAAGGAAATGGGCATGGGTGTGCCCGCCGCTGGGGCTATACCCCACCGTGGAATCGATAGGAATTATAATCTCAGCCATAATTCACGGCGATGAATATGCTCGGAACCCGTTCTCTGCCTTCGAGGCGTTAGCTTTCTATTGCCATTAGCATAGGCCTTTCCCAGTCAAAATAGCACAACTATAAATGAGTCCTATCTCAAATTAACATCTGTGCTATATATAAGCGCATTTATGTGCTTAAAACACACATACTTTTCTTGAACGCCTATATATTAAACTCTAAATCCGTGACAGAATAAGTGATTCTGAATCGTATTAAAATTAAACTTATCAAATACTATCACAAGTATTAATAAATTACAACGTATTTATGAAATATATAAAAACAATATACATGTTTACGAATGAAAAACATGCAGAAGTTTTGCCTCCTGAACAATTTTCCTCCACTTTGACCGATCTTCCGCGGCTTATTATTATTTTTTATTATGTTTCCTATATTTTATTGGTCTGATATTGAGATAAAATATAATCCTATGTTTAATCTATCTATGTTATTTAAAACGGTTTTTGTCTTGACAGGATGTTAGATTTTAACAGAAGAATGACTTCCTATCCATGAACACCTTATTCATCACCTTGCCATATTTGCAATTCAAATGGTTGTGCCTCAGGTGATAATGTTAATAATAATTCCATGTGCTTATTAACATATTATGAATGTTTTTTGTTTTTCTTCGTACATGTGTGCTTTATTTCCGATTATAACTGTCTCAACATCTGTCTTAAGTGATAGTAAGCCATATTATATTTCATGTTTTATAACTTTACTTACAAATAAGGTTTCTGCACAATTCACAATTCTGAAGTTGGGCATATTAACCTCAAAGTTGGGTTAAATAACCTAAAAACTGCACCAATACATCCCATGAAAAGTCTGTCAGTTCAGTTTATGGTAGTAGCTGTACTGTTTCTTGGACCACGGTTTAACAGGGAGGTGATTTGTTATAGATCACGCTCTAGCGCCAGATCTAGTCCCAGGAGGGTCCAAAATCCCAAAGTATCCATCCCCGGCTATTAGATTAAATACAAGTATCCTAGCAGAACCCAGGGACTTCGGCATTCTAACTCAGCACTCTACCACCGAGCCAAGCTTCCTGGTTAAATAACAATATATTATAAAAGTACCATTATGTTTGGTCAGGATTTGGCAGCCCAGAGCAGGTAGCCCTAGGATTTTTTAAAAGGAAGTAAAAAAAAAAAAAAAAAATCCGTCCTTCGGAAGGGGCGTAAGATGGGGGTACATGTATTTATACCTGGATAAGTGAAAGTCAAAACTGCCACAGTAGCACCGTACGACCATACTAGACTAAAGTTATATTAAATGAATAAACAAACAACAATGATATTTGTCATAATACAAGAGACATCAATGTAATAGCTTATTTATGAAATAATTTTTTCATAATAATTAGAAAATGTTTCATAGTATCATTGTTATTCATAAAAATAGAAATTGAAAAATGTTCAAAAGCATAAGTAAGCTTAGATCATAACCTTCTGTAACTCAGTAAACAACAACCAACAACTTAAGTTTATATCTTTATCAATGCCTATTTAAATAGTGAAATTTATAACAAGAAGTATGACAAACAATAACAAAATGGCTTAAAAAACCTTGTAGTTAAACGCCTTAACGCAAACCCTAACCCTAATAGTAATATTTTACCTTATTCAGTGTAGTCAACAAGACTTATTCACAAATAGGCAGAAGTAATTGCAGATTTAAAATTTCCGAAGCGTTCTTAACACTCCTACTTAATTTTATCACCTGGAGATATGAAGTTAAGAATAATTTTTTTTTTACCCAATTTAGTTATATAGTAAAATATGACAACAAATAAATGATAACTCCCTATTGTCAAGAGTCAAATTCCTAAGTTGCACATGGTAACCTAAAGATTTAAACTAAGGTAAGAACATTATTTACAAACACAATAAGATTTATTTTATAAATATAATAAACAATAAAATATTAAAAAATAGATAACCAATCACCTTGCTTTATAAATGAGGGTAACGATATACAAACACTAACTCTATTCCTCTTCGCCTTTCAACTAAGCAGACAGTAGTGGTCCTTGGCCTGCACAACGTCTAGTACTACCAGTACTTTATCTACGTCTGGGGTTTCCTAACATTGGCTCATTAAACCATGGCCATATCGCACCTCAGAACAATAATAATTAATAATATAAATGGGAATTTCAAAAGTTAACAGCCTACAAAACTAAATTTTCTACTGGATGATAACGAAACCACAGTCATTTCAAGCAGGTTTCAAGATAATCAAAAATATTAAGTAATGAGTTCGTGAGAAGGAGATTAAAAGGAATTTATAATAAAATATATCAAAATCTATACTTATCGGGGATAATTTCACCATCAAAGTTAGATAAAAATATTTAAGTATTTAAAATTTGATATTCAATAAGATCAATCAATATAACAAGAAATCCACTGCTGAGCGTTGCGTATAAAATCACACTCAACTCAACAAATGAAAAAATATTCATTTATAATGAATGAATGAATGAATTATTCATTTATAATTATCTTACCCGAATAAAGGAAACATAAGACTTGTAATAATGCATCATTGGGACAGAAACAGACAGATACATATGTATATATAAATTATAAACAACTGAAAAAGAGGTAAAAATAGTAATTAGACAGATTCTATGTATTTTGTTTTTGTTTTTGGAAATATGTAAAGTTTATAAACAATGGAAACTAAAAAAAAAAATCTCGCAACGTTTCGCTAACTATAGCATCATCAGGACATACACCAAAACAAAATACATAAAAATGAAAACCAAATGCAGTGAATCGCACATTAACAGTCTAAGCAATCTCATCAATCCAGAAACAGCAACCCCACACCAAGACAACACAATAACTTATTTCATGGTGAAATGATTTCCGAAATCTACTCATTACCATTATTACATTCTACTTTCCATACTGAAGCTCATGATAACTTGCATTTTTGGAAAATATTAAAAGGGAAACGAATGAAAAGTTAAAACTTTTCAACTCAAAGCGAAGAGCTGACCATTACCATTTTTTATTTAAAATAAAAAGCTGTATTTGTTTTAATCTATCACAATTAATCAATATATTCTAGATTTTTGTGGTACTTCATTTATTTGAAACAACATAAATTCCATAAAATTAATTCTCAAAAATTTCTTTTAAGGGAGAATCTAATGTTGCTCCATTTATTTCTAATTGGAAACAAATAAAAAGAATCATTTCAGAAAATTAAAACTTTATGAGTAGTAAATAATAAAAGTAAACAGCGTTTTTTTTTAATTACTTTTTTACCATCTTTTGAGAGACCGCTTTCTATTCAAAAGGAAACTTTTAATCACTTAAAAGAAAAATTAATGTCCAACTTTTCCGAGTGGCCTCGAACGATGGTCTTGTACTTTTTATTGCCCTTGATATCTGCTATTAGCTCATTAAACGTTTCCAGTTAACTTACGAGACAGCCTATGTATATCCGTGATCTATGACAAATAGACATCGTGACTCAGCTCACCACGGCAAGCAGGAACATTGAGAACCGTTCGCTAATGACAACCTAACGAACGATCCGCTAACTAGATGATGATTCCAATCAGATCTCGAGTCCTACGTAACAAATTATTCATCTCCGATCCCACCAGCCACAGCGGTGGTCATTTTGTGGCAACATCGAGCTACCTCAGGCCACCAAGAAGTCAGTGGTGGAGGACTTCTTGCGAAGTGAATGAAAAAAAAAACGTCAATACCGAAAGGGCAAGTAAGCAGTAGGAAAGGTCACAGAGTACTCTTATAATATCCTATGGTGTCTCGAATCTCGAATACAGGAAGAGAAAGTCTTCAATAATAACAAACATATTACTAAATGTATATCGCGAGAAAACATTTAGGAAATTATCGCAACTGGAACGTATCAGCATCAAAACTGCAAATATTTATGGGCGATCCTATTCTAACAATATTTATTCATTTCTTTCATTTTTATTTTTAACAACGCATTTAACATTTTAAGATATAACTATTGCTCGTAAAAATATTTCAAATTGATTATGAGGTATTTCGGTAGAGGTACTTTCTTTCTATATTAATAATTATTTGTGATATTAGATTAGTATTATATTTTGTACTTTTTAATAAACTTTACCTTTAAAAAAAAATTATTTCATTGGAACATTATTCTTCTACTATATGAGCACAACGTTGACTAACACTGAAGTTTTTTTATGAAACGAAAGGTTCAAAATAAAAAACCAAATGGTTCTTACGGAAGACGCATCAAGAGTTATTTTTATTCATAGGATAGTACTATGTGTAACTGTGTTAACATTTTTGAAAAAACGTATATCATTTTTACAAAAGTTAAAACTAATATGCATAAAATAACATACACATGCTTTGAGTTCATATCTACACTTAATCTGCTTAAAAAAAAAATCTATTCAAACCTTAGGTTTCAGATATCCTTATGTGTTTTTATTAACTATGTCAAACCGCTACATTTCACACGAACTAATTCGTTTTCACAACTAATTATTATATTTATTGGTCATTAAACGTTTTGTATTAATAATTCAAGCAAAATGGTAAGCAACTTATCAATATGCCATTTTATATACATAGTTCTAAAGCAGACAGCTGCATACATGTATCCAATATAGATCATAAAATATTATATATAATAAATTATTATTAAATATAGTATATTAATATTTTATTATATATTATGGGTGGTATCCCCAATCGTCCTAGCGGCAGACCAACCCCCTTCGTTCCACTTGAGTAATTGTTCAAAGGACTCGAATTCCCATGGTTGTATGATTGCTACATTGTATATTTTTCTGTCTATTGAGAATACTAAAAAAATAATTCAAATCTTTCTTTCCTGAGTACTACCACTGGGTAGTTTCTCTACTTGTCTTTCATGCCAATATGTACCAATCATTTAATTCTTGAATTATTTTAATACAGATGTAAATTTCATTAAATAAATTATTTTAAAAAAATCATTCTTTCCAATTAATTCAATATTTTAGGATTCATTTTTATTATTCAACCTTACATATAAAATATAATGTTGCACGGTTATCACTAAACTTTATTGTGCCATAGACTAGGAGGATAGCGACTGGCGAAACTTCTTGTTCTATTCATATAATTGTTCAAATTACTCGAAATTGTTATATTGTAAATTTTTCAGGCTAAAGTAATTATTAAAAAAAATCAAACCTTTCTTCCTAATTAATTAAATTTTTACATCTAAGATAGAATAATAAGAATGGTCCGTAAACAAGTTAATTACTCGTAATTGGTAAGAAAAGAAAATATAAAACGGTGATGATCACGATGAATAAAAACTTTTATATAATAGTGATATTATTTGAGCTTTTAAATGTTATATGAGTCCATTAGGAACTAAAAAAAACGTTTGTTCTTTTAAATGACTTTAATGATTATTATTTCATAGTAAAATTTATAAAGTGCATAGGGTTTTAAACGTCACTCATGGGCGACCTGTGGTCTAGTGGTTAGCATAACAACCTATTAAGCCCAATAGGATTTTTTAAAGGGAGTAAAACATTCAACAAACGGAAGGGACATTAAATGGGGGTCCCGAGCCTGTAAGATGTCAGATACTCGTTCTGAATTCCTATCCTAATTAAACTTGGATAGGAAAAATTTAGAGCTCCCACTGTAGCATCATCTGATTAGCCTTAGGAGCGTAAAGTGACGTTAAATGAATAAACAACGCCACACTTTGCTAAGTGGTAAGTGATAAAAACATTTGCCCGTTTGACTATATTTTTAAAGTAATACAAATTAAAACCTAAAGATATCGCGAATATGAAAAAATTGACGTATACCACTTTCAAATATAACAGCTCATATAGTATCATATATTATAACTAGCGACCCTCCCCAGCTTTGCTCGGGTAATAAGGCATATTATGCTTACCACTAACGACCACGCGAATATCATTGGTTAGGCTTCTTTGGGAGTCTTGATTTTCTTTCTTTCCCTTTCAGCTAATGTACTTTATTAAATTATAAAAATAAAAGAAAAAACAAATATTTCTTTATATACGAATTTATTATCTTGCATTTTAGATCATTGCACGGGATTAGGCAGCGTCTTCGGTGAAACCTATCGATATTCCAACCCATTTACACAAAACCACGACAAATTACATACCTAAACCTTCCTGGTGAATCACTATCTATTGGTGAAAACCGCATGAAAATCCGGGTAGTAGTTATTGAGTTTACCCCGAACAAACGCTGCCGAGGACTTTGTTCTATAATATGTATAGATATTGTTTATCTAAGTATAAAGATATAAATGATTCGATTACATGGGAAGAAGGGACGACCAATTATACAACCAAGCTATCTTATCTTAATTCTAGGGCTTAACTGGCCCTGCAGTTGGAATTTAGTTAGGGGCTCGTTAATTCTGCTCGGTTAGTGACTGTATATTAGGAACCAGAAGAGATAGCGTCTTCTGATAACGTGAGAGTTATGTCCTCGGGGTAGTTAGAGAATATCATCCTCCGGGCATAGCATTTACTATTTAGTGTGGCTGAATATAATAAAATAACAGCAAAATTTTGCAAAATTATAACAATAAAAATAGATAGTAAATAGATAACCGAGCAATCTAAATGAGACAACTGAAAAAAACGTTTATCCGAAGTAATAACTCCAATAAATATAAATAAGAGAAATAATAATTTAAATGGTAATTATTCCGCAAGTTGTCGCTTCTAGTTGAGTCACAACACGTTTTAACTTCTCACTCATTTCCCTTATAATATTTTCAAAAATTACAAGTTATAATACGCTTTAGTATGTTATAGAGAACGTAATTATGTGAAATGTGTACAGTTTGGTAATCATTTCATCTATAAATGGACGTTTCAACAAACACATACTGTTTATACCTTGAAACGTTAGTTGAAACTTTTATTTCTTGATGAAATGATTACCGAAATCTGCACATTAGCCATAATTACATTCTATTTTCCAAACTAAACAACCTCACGATAATTTGTATATTTGAAAATATAAAAAATGAAACGAATGAAAAGGTAAAACTTGTTTAATAACTCAACTAGAAGTGACAACCAGCGCAGATTCAAATTTAAAAAATAAGTAAGAAAAAAATTACAAGTTAAAACACTAAACGATCCATTAGTGAAAATAAATTTTCATTTTAAATATAATTATAACAAAACATTTTTTTTTATTCCCTATTTTTACAATTACGGTAAGTTATAATGGAAGTGGGAATTTTAAAAAAAGTTGATGACTGTTGTTTTTTTTTTTTTTAATAAAATACATATAAATTTTAAGTTTACTATCAGCCCACAGGTTGTTGCTTCAAGTTAAGTCACAACAACTTTAACATTAACTTTGAAAAAAAAATAGTGCAATTATGGAAAATATGTATACAATTTCTGTAATAATTTCATCAACAAACATAAATCACCATCTATACTTCAAAATGATGGTTAAAACGTTTATTTCTTAATGAAATAATAATAGAAATATAATCATTTCCCATAATTACATTATTTTCTTAATACTAAAACTCCAGATTATTTTTATTTTCGAGAATATTAAAAAGGAGACTAATGAAAATGTAAAACTTGTAGAAACTTAAATCGAATAGTCAACCTGCGGAACTGATACCATATGCTTTTATTGACACTAAAATAAACTTTTATTTGATTAAAGGTATAATTATAATTTAAATATATTTGAATTCAAAATAAACATATTGTGAAATTGTTAAAAATTGATGTTGAAGCAACCACAAATGCATCCCTAATTACATATTTTCCTAAATGGCGGAAACATAGTATAGAAAATACGAATCCAAATCACTTAAGAAATATATCAGTTGATACGCATAAACATTAATAGAACTAGAAAAACGGATTTTATTTCACTAACAATTATTAAAAATAGAGTTTATCAGCGATGATGGTATTGTATAATCACATAGATGTTTTTGTAAAGAGCAAAGGAGTTGTCATCTGCAATTCAAATACCTGAATTTTTAAACATCCTGCATAACTTCATAAACATAATATAGAGACTATTTGTTATTCAAAAACTAACCTGATAAGGAGTTGGAATGTGCTACTAAGATACAATAATAACCATTAATCCAATAATGATATAACTATGGTTCTAAATAATTTACTAAATCATTAAAATGATAAAATAAACCATTGAAAAAATTATTTAAAATAAAATAACTTGAAAGATGTCTATTTTAAGTTTAAAAGCAATATCTTAATAACTTGGAGGGAGTATGCTCTTCTAATTACATATTTTCCTATCTCAAATTGTGCTAAGTGTAAGCACTATGCTAAATTTATTAATAAATTTAAAATTATTTCGATTAAAACGATGTGGCACCGGACTTCGAGTCTTGAGTATAATTTCGAAACGGCTAATTTCAACTTAATTTTAATTTAACTGCTATTAATCACGTTATTAACATAATATTAAATATGTCTATACCACCCTATTCTCAACGAAAATATTAGTAGCTTAAGAGATGTCGGTGTAAAATAGAGATGTCCAGTGGTCATACTCAACGCAAAGAGATGTATGACTACGAATTGGCGGAGTTGCGAGCGAATATTCTTGGTAAAGAAAGTGCACGAACTGAAATCCCAATAAGAATGGAGAATTTTTTTTTTCTAATTCTTCAAGAAACAAAAACTAGGAAACAAAAGAAATTATTAAATAATTGATGCAGTAATTTATGTAATTTTTTACAATCAATATTACTACAAACAAAAATATATGTTGGCGAAAAAAAATTAAGAATATTTAAAAAAAATAATTAATACCTTCAAAATTTTTTTTTTGTTACTTATCAACTACCATTAGTAGTTTTATAATGTCAATGAAAAAAGTTATAATTAATATCATAAATGAAATATAAATTTCATTTTGAGGCATTTTTATATTATCACTGTACATCCGGAGAAGAATGACTTCAATAGAAAATATATTGTGTATAAGTGTAAAAAATATTTAATAACTTCGTCAATTTTTCAATAAAAACATTTTTAGCTTAAGTTGTTGAAAAATCAGTTAGCTATCATATTTACAATACTTAATATTTTTTCATAGAAACATTAAATGAAAAAAAAACTATTGTGATCTTAGGTATAGCAAAATATTAATTAAAAGTTATAAAAAACAATTTAATTTTTATGTATTAAATTATCATTATTTAATTACCGAAACTAATCATAATTATATTTTTTATAATTATTGGTCAGCTGTTTTGAATTTTAAATATCTTTATTTTAAAGAGAAAAGATATGCCCCCGCCCGGGATTCGAACCCCGTTATCTTTTAGCATACCTTTTCTCTTTAAAATAAAAATATTTTAGCTTAATTATTATTTTATAATAAATAAAAATAAAGTTTAACTACTATACATAAAATAGGGATAAACATGTATCAGATTAAAATGTATAAGAATATTATTCACCATCAGGAACACAGAAATATAATAAAGTGACACTTAAATTGTATCTATAAGAAAAAAAAAGTGCTTTTATCAGCAAATGTCTAATTCATGAATTTTTACTCCAACCAATAATTAATGAATTTTATAAATCAATTGAAGATTTGAGAAACATGTTTTGTCCTTTAAAAATGTGTTAAACTGAGAATATATCAATCTGAAGAATATATGTCTGTGAATACAAAAATCTAGAATTAAATGTAACTGTTAAATGTATTTAAAACTAATGCTAAAGTTATAAAATATGGAAAATAAAGACAGCTCCTTCCATAACATTAAAAGCACTTATCATGTTTTATTCATGCTAAAAAGCCGGGGAGGCAAACTGCAATTTATGGGCTTTCTCTGAGAATTCTCAAGCATAAACAGATAAAACTGGTTGGCCTCTTGGCCTCTATCCTAAATGTTATTTTCTACTTCCTAGAGTCATGATATATTAAAACTAATTAAAGGAAAAACTAATTGAAAATCCCTATTCCTTGAAGTATTGATAATAAAATAGAGGTTCCTTTAAGTAAATTATTACTAGACCAAAACAAGCAATACATACGCATACGGACATTTATAAATAGTAGTAATTTAAAAAGTTATAAACATATTTAAATATATGTTTTCACTTTAAAATAACCCTTACTATCACAAAAAAAAAGTTCAACAGGCATAACTGTGCTAAATGATATAATTTTACACACAATTGACAGTGATTAAAGTCAAAGTAATTTTAATGAAAAGCGTTCTGAAACACTACGTAGAAAACATAGTCATCAATATTTCTCCTCGTAGACTATTGAATGCAGCAAAAACAAATATTATAAACTTAAACATTTACTCATATTGGATAACTCATACATTCCCATTTTGTATTTCAGTTTGAAATCAATGAACTAACATTTAATTTACTACAAACATAAATGAGTGCTAGTACCTTTTTTCATTATTACCTTTATATCTATAAAACAGAAACATGGTATAGAAACTACAAATCCAAATCACTTAAGAAATATATCAGTTGATACGCATAAACATTAATAGAACTAGAAAGACGGATTTTATTTCACTAACAATTATTAAAAATAGAGTTTATCAGCAATGATGGTATTGTATAACCACATAGATGTTTTTGTAAAGAGCAAATGAGTTGTCATCTGCAATTCTAATGCCTGAATTTTCAAACATCCTACATAACTTCATAAACATAATACAGAGACTATTTGTTATTCAAAAACTAACCTGATAAGGAGTTGGAATGCGCTACTAAAATACATTAATAACCATGAATCCAATAATGATATAACTATGGTTCTAAATAATTTAATAAATCATTAAAATGACAAAATAAACCAAAGAAAAAATTATTTAAAATAAAATAACTTGAAAGATGTCTATTTTAAGTTTAAATGCAATACCTTAATAACTTGGACGGAGTATACTCTTCTGCTCGACGAAATTTAAATATTTAAAGAATATTATACGAATCAACAGGTATACGAAGAGGAAAAGTACTAACGGACACGACCGAATAAGGTTATACGACTCGGCACAACAACCTGAACAGATGGAAACTCAAGTTAGAACTGGCGGTCTTCCTTTGGCTGCCAGGAGATAGCACCACTCTCCATTCTCTAATCCCATTGGTCGAAACAATTGTGGAGGGGAGTTTATTAAATATATATACATAGATTTTAAAAACCTGTATGTTTGTAAATACGTGTTTTATATATATATGTATATATATATATATTCATTTCCAGGTCTTTCAAATGAATGTAGAAACTTAGTTTTGATTTAAACAGAAGAAATTTAGTTTTGTTAAATTCACAGTTGCTGTAGACATTTGCTAATACGAAATTTTAACAATCATTTTTAAACTACACAACATATATCATAAGTTTATGATTCTTTTATCATAGTCATTTAATAAAAAAAATAAAAGAAAAAAAAGAGAAAAAGAAAAAAAATTCATTAACAATAAAAAAACATATCTGACTACAAAGATCCTCCACAACTTAAAATTACTAAACTTAAAGATATTACGAAAGGTTAAAAAGGTTACAAAACTTAACAATAAACTTTAAAAGTTAAAAGTTAAAAAACAATAATAAACTCAATAATACAACAAAAATAATTTAAGGTTGAAACTTTTTTTTTTTTAGCTAACTCAAAAATTATTGCTGCTTGGCATATGCAGACTAAGTGGTCCTCACTAGTCTTGATCATAACTTGTAAATCTAATTATAATATTGCAATTTTAAAATATATATATTTTTTTAATTTAAATTTGATATGACCATAAAAAAGAAAATATAACTGCTTTAACAATTAGACATAGCAATTCATGATGTATCAAAATTATACTTAAATAATCTTTTTAGAATTCAATATTTTAGTAGAATGATAGATATATATCATATTTTTATACAAACCATTAATTCCTAATCTTCTATGTTATCTAAGGATTAATGAGCTCAACCTTAAATATCTATTCCAGATATTTTAAAATAAAATTATTGTTTATCTCTTGAGTGATAAGCAGAAATCTACAGCAAAAAGAATTTTAAAATTAAAAAAGTAATATTATAATTTATTTTACTGTTATATGGTATAATTTTTTTACTCGAACCCGAGTCTCCCACCTATCCGTGGTGGTGCTTAACCATCTCAGCCATTCTGGTTCGCTTCTCGGTCAGTCATACCCTTTCTTTTCACTGATCCTATATCTCCATGTTCTCGCAATTTGCGATGTATACATGGGAAAATGTTAATTGAACATTACTTTTATTTTTGGATCTTGTTGACTTAATTCATTAAATATTATTATAATTTATTTTATTGTTATATGGTATAAATTATTTAAAAATATTTTATTTGAAAAGAAAAGATATGACCAGGACTGGGACTCGAACACGGAGATATAGGATCAATGAAAAGAAGGGATATGACTGACCGAGAAGTGAACCAGGATGGCTGAAATGGTTAAGCACCACCACGGATAGGTGGGAGACCCGGGTTCCAGTCCCGGTCCTGGTCATATCTTTTCTTTTCAAATAAAATATTTATAAAAAAGTAATAGTTTTGTTTATTACAATGAATACGATTAAGAAAATTGAGTACAAACCAGTCAATTACAATCAATTTTGCTCGATCGCTCTGCTACGATACTGATAATGTGGCAATACTCTGCAATTGTTATAACTAATTCATGTACAGGATATTAATTCTGTTTTTTTTTATTTTTGTTTGATGAAAAACTTATCTTCTCAGGTCTGAGCTGTGCAAAGAATTTTAACTCTTTTTTGTTTCAAATATTCTAAAATAATTGTATAATCCAAAATACCAAATAAATGTGCCTATATTCTGGCATTTCCTTTATCTAGTGATTACACAGTTTAATTTGAAATTTAAAATATGAATACTCTAATAGTAATTACTTTTCATTTTTTTATCAACTTTAGTTTTGAAATTAATTCATTAACCTACTAAGATAAAGCCATCTTTTTGGCTAGGGATTGTTGGTAGAATTCAAACAAGTGGTGATATCCTTCATCCAGTCCTGGAAATATGAGTATTATGTGGAATATGCATTGAAAGAAATTTCAAGAATTACACCCGCTGACAACATTCTGATCAACTAAGGTAAAATATAATAAAATGGCAAATAACAAACAGATACAACATTCTGAACTTAAACGAAGATTGAATCTGTGTTGTACTGTAAATACGAGCCTAAAACTATACAACTAGTTGTAAAGCAACTTAAATTAAGTGATAAGTTGTAAGAGAAATTAATTATCTCATGTTTGAGCTATCACAAATAAAACATAAGCGGGTTAAAAAGAGGTAACATATTACACTGTTGTAAGGGGATGGAAAATTATTAGTTTAGTGCATTACCAAATGAGGTAACTGCAAGCAACAAGCATGACAGGATTATTGTAATTACAAAAAATGGCAATTTTTAATTGACTAGTTCATCTAATAAACCCTTCATTTGACCATTTCTGTAAATCACTTGTAGTTGAAGTGAAATTCGAATAACATTTAGATTCCTGAACAAGTATTTAAATTTTTAATTCATGCACACAAAATGGGATATTTTTTTTCTTTTGTATGTATTCAAGAATCTTGAGGTTATATTAAAAATATCCTTGATTCAGAGATGATTCCAGTAATAATTATTTCCAAACAAACATGACTACACTCTTACAATTTCTGAACAATAAAAGAATTAAGAAATAAATAATAATCATGTTGTGGTAATATTTTTATTAAAAATACATAAATTATTGTACAAGAGTATTGCTTTTGTAAAATGTTTGAGAAAATTTACAAAGAGAAAAGTTTTTTTTTTCATTATTTGGTTTCTTTTTGTTTACAAAATACAAAACATATATTAGTCACATAATTATCGATAATTTTTTTTTGGAATTTCAATTTTTATAAATAAACATTATTTTCTCTTATCATTTGCAACACATTTTCTAATCCTAGTAACAAAGGTATAACACATTCAACATATAATTGGAGGTCTTTTCCACTTGAAAAATATAAAAAACAAAAACTTTCCATAACTTTATGGTAAAACATTTGATTGGAATTGCTTCAATGTAAAAACTAATACCTATATTTTTCAAGTGAGCAAATGTTTCAAAGGAACATAAAACATAAAAATAAAAAGATTCTTCGGCGAATGGGGCTTTTTAGCAGAAACATAAACAATTCGATAATAAAATCAGAGTAAATACAATTTATTTTTTATTTATCAGTACATTCTAACAGATGTGAATGAGATTTCTCCCCTCATTATTATTGAGGCTATCAATATTGGAGATATAATTTTGTGATATGTTAAGTTCTATAAAAATGTTTCAAAATAACTTACAAATTGAATTTTAATTAAAATGAAGCTCTTATAATTTTTGTTAAACATTAATAACATGGTTATCACAGATAACAGTTAAAAATTTACAAATACGTGTCAAATACAATAGTAGTAAGTGTTAAAAAAAAGGAGTAAAATATTCATATTAATTTTAATTCAAGTATGAAATCACAAATGAAATTCAATGAAAAGTTGAAAGATGTCAATGTTTTTTTAATGAACTTTGAAATGAATAAATTTTTATGAACGGCACTAATTGGTACTTGGAAATAGAATAAAATCATATACATTATTTAATTATTTTTTAAATTTCATTTTCCTAGGTAAAGTATGTATTAATATAACATTAAAAGAAACTCAGCACGAATGCTAAAAACATGATCATTATATACTTATATATGTATATGTAATAATTGTTTAAGATCTAAGACAGGATATTTAGGACAATTAATAGAATGTTGTCCTTACACATCAAATTTTCATCAAAGGAACTCAACGATGATCAAGTTTTACTCTAACATTAGTTCAGTAGCTAAATAAAAATGTTTATAAACTGATATTTAAAATATGTAAAGGAGATGGTTGGGGGGTGCAGTCAATAAGAACACCGAATAAGTGAAATACTTATATTATGTGCCGACGTTTCGACCTACAGTGTAGGTCATCTTCAGGGCGAATGATGGGAAGCGTGACCGTTACAGATCGCGGCTAGAGTGTACTGTTGTCACTCAAACGTCGGCACATAATATAAGTATTTCACTTATTCGGTGTTCTTATTGACTGCACCCCCCAACCATCTCCTTTACATAAGATCATCCAGTCAACCATTTTCAACTCATACAGATATTTAAAATAGTTGGTGTTTTTAATTAATGGAATATTGAACTAATATTAATGGCAACCTCTGAAAATTCTCTAATGGACAGTTGAACTTTGAAACGGTTAGTGACATAAGTCTTGAAGGATTCCATACAAGGTCCGACAAAAAAGAAATCATGAAGTAAAAAGGTGACCAACCATTGTAGATTTTAAAAAACACCAAAGTAAGCATGGTTTAGAGGAGAAAATACAATAATTATTCTGCAGATAGTCACTTCAAGTTGAGTCACAAGTTATACTATTACCTATTCCCAGTTCTAGTCATGTAATTGCCATTTACCATAAACACAACTAAATTTTTTTTGCAGTTCATTAGCTCTAATTGCCAAACTTGTTTTTCAGGGATCAAATGGTGCCAACGGCATTCCTGCATACCACCAAATTATAAAATAAATATTAAAGTTGACATTACTTTCATTCCCGTAAAGCCTTTGACACGCATGAGATACATGGATCGAATGTTAAATCTGTTCCGTAGGTTGTCTCTTATAGTTGAGTCACAACAAGTTTTGACTTCCAAATACAATACAAGTTATCTTGAGCTTTATTATGGAAAAGAGAATGTAATTATGGGACATGTGTATACTTCAGTAATCATTTCATCTAGAAATGAATGTTTTAACATACATATCATCTATACTTCAAAACGTTAGTTGAAAATTTTATTTCTTGATGAAATGATTACCAAAATCTACTCATTATCGATCATTACATTCTCTTTCCCATAATAAAGCTCACAATAAGTTTTATTTTAGAAAATATAAAAAATGAAACGAATTAACAGTTAAAACTTGTAGTAACTCCACTCGAAGCGACAACCTGGAGAACAGGTACTGAAAATACAACCAATCCATGTATCTTATGCATGTCGAAGGTTTTTACGGGAATGAAAGTAACGCGAATCCTTATATTTTTTTAATAGTTTTGTAATATAATGGAATGCTGTTGGCACTGTTTGATCCCTCAAAATAAATGTTGGCAATTAGAGAAAATGAACTTAAAAAAAAAATTAGTTGTGTTTACATAGATGGCAATCAAATGACTAGAACTGGGCTTGAAGAAACAGGAACAAAAGCATTTTTTTGTTTTAAATCCATCTAACAACCAACCATTCGTTCAGAAACAGACACTAGAAGTGAAAAAAGAATTCGGGCCATGCGGTATTCCCTTTATTCTCTCCATTTATTATTTAGTTTGTATCAATTTCAAAATTCTTACTGAATTAATCAGTTAAATTAAGGAAAGTAATAAAGAAATGAACTACAAAATAAAACGATTAATTTTACCAAATACCAATTGATGCCTGATAAAACTATGAAATCTTCATAAATAATAAGAAATTTCAAATTTATAGGTTTACAGTCATATTAAAACTTATTGCTGTTTTAAGAAGTGTTAAAAATAATGCTTAAAGAAAAAATGGGCACAGGATTTTATACAGTATTATATAAAACAAGAATTGACAAAGGTTAAGATTCAATAAATTATATCACATAACTTCTGAATGCCAAGAATGAATTCGAGAATCAACTTCATTATTAATATAATATATGGCACATATATTGTTACTAATCTCAGCCTACAAATTCTAATCACTATTGACTCTTATAAAATAAAAATAAACTTTATCTTTAAAACCAGACTCTTCCCTCCCCTATAAATAACTTTTCAAAGTTGATTTATCAACAAACTGGCATTCTGGTGAATTACTACTGTGAAAATTTTCATCATACATACATAAAAATATTCCAAAATTTATATAAAACTCATCTAAAAACATTAAAACAAATATTATACTTAATTACTGGTATTAACTGCTAATATTAACATTCTTCAAAGATCAATTGTTCAACATTAAGATATAAAGTTAAACATGCCTATTACAAGTTAAAACATTATTACCTTCGAGGCTATAATGAGAAAAAGACAAATGTATCTATTACACATAAAAAAACATGCAGAAAGATTAACTTTTAAATAAATTGTCATTTCTATATTTATATAAATGCTTATCCAAAAGACAGAATGAAAAATGATATGGATATATTGATTTCATTAGTCGAAATCAAAATAAATTTCTATACCCTCTAATATAACTTAAATTAAAAATGTCATAAATAAAAATTAAATAAATTATCAATAAAATATTAAAAAGTATAGAGTCGAACTATTTACTAGTCTGGTATAAAAGATCATTTCGTTCACATGAACTAAATCGGTAAGGATTAGAGATCTTTAAGAAATCTTGCTAATAGAAATTATATTACAAGGAAATACTAGGCACAAATCTGGGTGTGTTGAGCTTAAAAGTACAAATATCATATCATTGGTATCAGAAAAACAAAAGTAATAAAATGAGTAACAAACTAAGTAATCATACATCTGTAATATAATATCATAAATCTACAATATATGTAATATAAGTTGCCATCATAAATTTGTAAATGGTAACTATCACAATGAAGGCAACAAATTCAGAGGAGTTGTCTCTTTACAGAGTAGAAAACAAATTAGTTTATTTATTTACTTTTAAATTATACTTATTTAAATTATATAAGTTTATTTAATGAATTTCAAACAAAGACTGCTATTTCAGTCTTGATGCTTATAATGCTTAACACACCAGAAATGTCTGATAGCTTTAAGAAATAAAATTAACTAAATAACATAGCACATAATAAATAACATTTTTAAAACTTGTGATGGAAAAATAATGCAAATAATTAGGATTGAAACATCCTGTAGAGAGAATATTTAAATTAAGAAATGACCTAGGGATAATTAGGAATAAAATCTTAAAATTGAAACAAAACTAAGGTTTCTCTAAGAAAATAGAGAACATATAAAAATAACAGATTAAATATAAATTTAACCGCTGTATTCAAATAAAACAAATAAAATTTTTAATTCATAAAAATATCAAGAAATGCTTTTGATATGGCTTGAAACTGTTCTAAAATTAAAAATTAAAAATATAGTATGGTATTGTCAGGTGTAGCATTAAATATCACAATGTTTTCTGTCTTCTGCCAATACATATCACCATCTAGAAAGAATTTAAAATATGTTATTATACTCAAGAATGTGGCAACTAGGCTAAATAGGGTTTATTGATTGGATATACTAAATCCAATATTCAATATATTTTATTGGTTGAAAACTAAAAAAATTGTCAAATATTGTTTAAATTCTGAGTTTAAACTAATTTTTTTTAATCTAAATTTAAGTTTTAATTCAGGGCATCTATCCCCTTAGACTGCTTCACAATCCTCATTTGGTCTTATGGAGCACCACCTTGATGTCGGTGGGACAGCTTGCCCATTACTGAGACTGACTCAACTATGAGACTGAGCAACTATTTTCAGATAATTGCTCTTGTAGATGTGGGGTGTAGGTTCGCTGAAGGTTAATGTTACCCACATATATAAATATATTACAGGAAAGAAACAACACTGATATATACATTTAAAAATTCATCTGAAACAGTATTATAAAATAATTTCAATTACCTAAAATATATCTATATTTTTGTAATGATACCCTTGACAGGTCAAGATGTAGCATTTTTAGGGGGCTTAAAATTGATTAATGAATTTAAAAAAAGTTAAAAACATTGGAGAAGTAGTTTCAAACTTGTTTGGTTTGACATTCTATATGTACATTAAAACATTCGACATTATATATATACTCGTAACTTATTTAAGTACTAATAAGGTATACATATGTGGTAGAAATATTTTAAAAAAATAATAATAATTACGTACATCGATGGCTAAAAGCACAATCATTGTATGTCCATTTTTTCCCTCTTGAGAAATTAATATCAATTTAAAGGTGGAGTTTAGCTCTTTCTTCGTGCACAAATGTAGTATGCCCCATCTTAATAATCATTGTCGTAAAAACTGTCGTCCGAGGAATATCATAGATTTTTTGCTAAGATTGAAGCACTTTCACCTTTTCGTAAACGTTTTACAATTTCAAACTTAGTAGTGAGATCTAAACTCTTCCTTTGTCTTTTTTACGTCATTATTATCCGTACTTTTAAGAAAACTACAAGTTCCCGTAAGACAAGAATGAATACTGAAGGTAGTTCAACTGCAGAAGCTACATTAGGTAGAGATGAGGAGATAATTAATTTCTGAGAAATGTGTGCGAGGAAGACTAGGTTTTGAGTAAACAACAGATATTAGGAATCGAAGTTGTCAACACACAAGGATTGATTCTTAGCCGTTCTTTAGTTGTTCTTTGCTATGACTTTAGCAACCAAACAATATATACACATTTCTTTTCCCTTCAAAACTGAGGTGAGGGTTAACAGAGAGTGACGGTAAATAGAGGTTTTACTGTATACATATATTTTATAGAAAAGTAAATATTGTGTGTAAAGGAGATAGTTGGGGGGTGCAGTCAAAAAGAACACTGAATAAGTAATAAACTTATAATTATGTGCCGACGTTTCGTTTAGCTCTTTTTTCGTGCCAACGTTGCCGTTTGATGTACAGTGCTAGTCAGCCGTTACATCAAACGGCTTCTACTCTCTCCAAATCACCCTGAAGATGACCTACACTGTAGGTCGAAACGTCGGCACATAATTATAAGTTTATTACTTATTCAGTGTTCTTTTTGACTGCACCCCCCAACTATCTCCTTTACATTAGATCATCCAGTCAACTATTTTCATCTCATAAAAGTAAATATCATTTTTCAAATACGGGAAATACTAAAGATATAATTTTAAAAAAATGAAGATCCCAAGTTGTCAACCTTTATCTATAAGTGGATTTTTAGTTCCAGATCAAGGAATTTGATCTGAAAGTAAGGATTTCTGAGTCTGAAAGATTAATAAAATTTAAAAATAAGTTTACACTTGTCAGTGTTTTATTTTCTTTGACCTCTCCACACACCCAATCTACTTCTCTTTAAATTATGTCATTTTTCATTCAGTGACTTACTTTTTCATTCTGCCAGAAGAATCATCCACCTGAGTTAATTTTGATTTTGGATCAGGCGAAAGCGAACTCCAGTTGGTGTTTTCGCATATTGGGAGGTGACAACACTTTCTTTTTTTCACAACACAGCTCTCAACGATTTCGTAAAACCTAAAAAAACAATAGTTTGAGTTGACGATGGTTTACTTCCAAAGTAACTTCAATTTATAGTCTTAATAAGTAAACTCATGGTGAATATTAAATTAAAAAATATAGTGATTTTATAAACACTTTTTTTTATTTATAAATTATGAACTAATTACCCACAGTTGACTATGAGTGAAGTATGATAAAAAATATTCTACTTACCGACTTGAAAGGGAATCAATCCATTTTTGCAGATCTTTACCAGTTCTTCTGGCATTTGCAAGAGCTCTCCTTTCCAAGGCATTACCACCTCCTCTGATGCCCCAGTCTTCACCTCTCTTTGGATACCTTTCGGATGGACCACGATGCATGAAACTAGAATAAAAATGTGAATAGTTAGCCTTTTATAAACTTAAATCAAATATTAAGCCCCATTCTCTATTCTGTATACATCTCTGATATTCCCGAGCACTCTTGCACCAACATCTATACCTCCGCAGACGATACAGCCATTATTTCTTCTCACAGAGGCCCAAACCTAGCATCTATAGCTCTTCATCATTTATTTGATCATTTATTTGATTTAGAAAAGTGGTTCTATAAATGGCAAATCAAAATAAATGCCTCAAAATCGAACCACGTAAGCTTCTCTCTAAGCAAAGCTTCGTGTTCAGCAGTCAAAATTGACAACGACAAAGTGCCTTCCAAAAATTATGTACGTTACCTAGGACTATACTTGGACAAAAGACTAACATGGAACATACATACAAAATTAAAAAGACAAGAACTGACTAGACGGCACAAACAACTATCACATCTTCTGGACTACAGATCTTCACATGACTTGAGGAACAAACGACTTATCTATAACAGTATACTAAAACCTATTTGGACATATGGAGCAGAACTTTGGGGTTCAGAAAAAAAAGTTCACATACACAAGATACAAATAACACAATCCAAAATTCTCAGAAAAAATATTAATGCACCATGTTATGTTACGAATCACACTATACACAACGACATGAACATTCCTACTATCAAATCATATATTTATAGCAAATACATAACATTCCATCGACACAATATCACCCAAACCCACTCGTTCTTCCGCTTTCCTACTCTCTGCTACCTGGACTTGATAAAAAAAGATTAAAAATACATTGGCCAAGAGACCTACTGAACAATATATATATATTTTTTTTTTTCCAAAATAACTGGATGATCATGGAGAAAAACGAAGAGAATGAAACTTCATTCAAATGTGCTAGATGCGCAATTGCGAAGGTGCAAATAAAAAATAAAAAATTAAATAATAAATAATAATAATAAATCAAATAAAATTTATCTATTAACTAGAACCTTAAAAAAAATATAACTATCTCATGCCCACAAGAAAGTGAGAACAGTAAGTGAGTAGGAAAGCTCATCTTTTCAATAATTCAGAATTATTATCTTTGCAATTAAAGTGAGGAATCAATAGATTCACTTTTGAAAATGTAATAATAAAGTTCATTTTGTTACATAAACAATTTTTTAAAGATACCATAAGAGAGCATGGCGAGCTGTAACTGCCAAACCCATTTATTACTTTCTTCCGACGCAATTAATAAAACAATACATAATAGTTTACAATAATATCATCCAGTTTTATTAATTATATTAAATTAAATTATATTATGTCCTTTATTTCAAAATGTGTCGAGGTTTGACTTATAGAGCATTTAATAGAACAAAGTTAATCTTCTTCAGCCATTTAGCATAGAGGAGCCTCTTCTATCCATCAGAGCCATTCTTTCCGGTCTCAACACATTCTTTTCATTTGGGCTAGGGTTTTTCCCCTTCTAAGTATATCTTAAAAACAATTGCGCAAGAAACCATGCAGTTAAAGCGCCTTACCGAAAACCCTAACCCTCTTAAAAACAATAATGGAAGGGATACAATAACGATGTAAGTTAAATTATTAAAAAATCAACTTACCCAGCCTCCCTCTGCGTTAGAGGAGAACCATTCAAAAGCTCGAGAGGTGTCACCAGAAAAGAAGTTTCAGAATGCGCTTTTCCACAATATAATATCCTTAAAGTCCAAATACCAGGAAATAATGGTGCCTTTAACGAACTTTTAATGAAACCTGTCTAAAAATATATTATAAGGGTTATACATTTTATGACATTATTTTTTAATAATTACTAATACAACATTTCTAAAATAAAAGTGGGAAAAGTGAATTAAAAAAAAAATCTCAATTCATACGTACGAGGCTATCGCCTGTGATTGACAGGTACGAAACATCAGCTAAAGAACCAATTGGATCTATCCAAAGCAATGTCAAGTTATAACCAGATATAGGCTGTTCCAGATAGTAAATCGCAACTGGCTCAGAAAATGGGCCCAGGGTCCGCAACCAGTTTCGAGCCACAGACTCCTTCTGGTCATAATCACTGCTCACTTCTACTCTCTGAAATTAATAATAAACTTTATTATTGCCAAGATATGTTATTTTTAATAAATAGAATATCAAGTATTGTGAAATCAAAAACTACACTAGACTAAACTAAATTTGAACTAAGGAAAATGCTTCCAATAGCACTACGTCTGACTCTAACAGTGTCCCATTCTCTTGCCGGGATTGTATGAGCCCCACTATCTGATCTCCTCCTTTCAAAAAGTGGTCTAAGTCTCCAACAACACCAGTGAAGGGCTCGAGTTGGCCGATAACTTCATGAATGAAGGCAGAGTTTTGAGTTCTAACCTTCAAGAGCTCCATCTGTGTCGTTTCAGTCGCCTTTTTCAACTGAGACTCAAGTTTTGCCATTTCTATCCCCGCTTGAGTCAACTGATGTTTATGTTCGGCGAGTTCATCTGAATCAGTCATTTTTACGAGTAGAAACTTGCCAACTCTTTTCAAAAAAAAATAATAGTAATTAATTTAGGAATTACTTACGTAACTGCAAAACAATTGTTTGGTTTCGGCACCAGTTATAATTAGACTGAATTATCTCTTATTTCAGGTACTTTTGAGTCAGAACTATCTCCATCCAACTTTGAACTTCCTACCATAAGTTGGAACATTCATACAATTGACATAGATGAAATAAAATTTTGGACTGAGACTGATGTTTTCATAAATTATATACATAATATGTTGAGATGTAAAAAAGGATAAATCCATGTTTTGTTTTTTTTCAAAATGTTTAGCATCTTTTTAAAGGATATGTACCAACAAAACATATTAAATCCACTTTATATTTTATGTTAAGTTTAGGAAAATATCGGAATTGTGTTTATTTTTTGGATTCTGAATGATTTACTGTTTTCGGTACGTTATCTTGTCTATAGCCATACTAGATGTCAACAGTATTAATAAAAGTAAGGCAGCCTATACACCTACAATAATATTGCACAATATAGATGATTGCACAATATTATTAGCGGTGTAGGGATGATATTGAAAAATTGCACAATGATTGAACAAAAGTTTGAGCGAGCTTAAATTTTATTGCGCAATATGTTTTCCTTGCACTGTGTAGGGTTAGTATGGCGCAATATTTTTCAGTAGAGTCAAGGAGTTACGAACAAGTAGCAAAATACAAGTATCAAGCTCGGCTCCCTTCGGATTCCCGACCCCCTATCCGTCAACTAGTAGCAAGTGTCTTTCCGTTTCCTATATTCCAATACCTTCTGTTTACTAACAAGGGCGGATTTAGGGGGGGCATGGGGCATGTGCCCCCCCATAGTACATACTTGGCAAATTACATGATCATAGTTGTGGAAGAAGGGGCTCGTAATAATAATTCGCTAACCTTCTATCCGAGCGAATTTGCCGGTTGTGAATTCAATAAAAAAAACCTGATAGTTTGATTTGGGTGAAAATTTCCCAAATACATAGAATTGAAGCTATAAAAGGAAAGAAAAGAAATTCATCAAGTAAATACAAATAAAAACATCTAAAAATGAGTTAATGATAAATATATAATGTAAAAATAGAAAAGGAAAAATTACTGGTCTGTGAATCAATAAAAAACTGAGAAATGAACTGAGTTCTTGAAAAGTGTTGAGTTCTTGATAGCGATGACTTGATGATTCGAAATGATGATGAGTAGAAAAATTAAATGTCTCTTATCGGTAAGTCCAAAATTAGATCAAAATAGCGAGAAGTTTTACTAGTGAGATGTGACAAAGTTCAAGATGAAGAGAGCGGAGAGAGTGGCGACAAAATCAAGTGTAGAGTAGCAAGCAACCTTCTCACAGTGCAACTGTCTTGAGACTGAACTTGTTTTGTTTTTTCAAACATTACACTTAATATTAAAACATATGTTTTTAAAATTACTCTCTGAATTCTTTTCAGAATTTTTCTTTTTCTTGTTTTTTATAAACAAAAAACATCTGGCTTTTAATGCAATAAAATATTTGTTTGAATAAAATATTGGTTTGGAAATAAAACAAAAAATAGCTATTGATACCCGACAATAGTTGTTAAAATATATTAATAAAATAACAGAAATAACAAGAGTGAAACTATTGTTTTGATATTTTAATAAGCCTTTGAAACCTTTCTATAAATATAATATTTCTAACTTATTGTTACAGAGGTTTTATAATTGTAGCAATTCTTCGAACTTTCTCATATAGTTTTTGAAATTGTTTTCTTGAGTTAATGTTAAGTCCTTTAAAAGTCTTTCATGAGTGTAGACTGGTCTTTTTTAAACCATTCTTTGGCCCATGCTCGTTTTTTTTTTTTCCTGTTTTCAATAAAATCACTAGCACGACTGCAGCCAAAACTTCGTCATCAGACATGTTTCTCGCATGAAAACATTGACGCAAATGGCTTGTCAATGTTATTGCTGAATATTATTGAAGGTTTGGATTCAAAGGGGTATTCAATATTATTGCACAATAACAATATTGTGCAAAATTATTGTAGGTGTATAGCACACCCTAACACCAGAAAAGTCTTGAATATGAATATTAAATATATAGTGAATTATCACGTTTTATATTAAAACAACACAAAAAACAACTTAATTTAGACTAGAAACTATAATTTTTCCTAAAACATAGATCAAACAACATATTTTGTTTTGTTTAATCTCTGTATTTTACAATTACTTTTTGTTCTGTTTGTAAAGTAACAACAGCATATGATACCTTCATTATTACTAATCACATTTTTATAAAATAACCGTTAATACATACTTTGAGAGCTGAAAGAGAAGTCATTGTTTCCAAAACAGTGTAATGAACAACAGGTCGCACCCATGTTTCCAAAAGAATTGAATCCTGATCCTTTTTGGTTGTTATGTTATACAGTATCAAAGACCCCTAGAAAAATGTAAGAAGCCAAATAAATTATAAGTTACCAAATACAAAAAAAAAGAAGGAAGAAGCACACTATAACTCGCTTCAAGAAATTTGAGGAGATCGAGTAACTTTACTTCTAATAAATAATTTTCTGAGAACTGAGAAGAAAATGTGCTCTACTTCAAGCTGATTTCATTATTTTATTCCATAAAAGGAAAAAACGTTAATTTTTAAATTCATTATTTAAAAAGCCAATTTTTCTCACTTCTTATTTTTTATTTGCCACAAGGTTTATCCATCTACTGTTCAGGTAAATATCAGTATGCCAGAATTAAACTGTCATAAGTCCCATTTTATTAGCACATTTTTCGAACATAAGTATCTTAAATAAGCCAAACAGAAAATGCATCATTTTAAAAAATTAAACCATTAGCAACAAAAACCAATGACGTATGATTTGAAACTTCATTCTGCACATTCAAAAAATTTGACTGAAATTTTAGTCACTACACTTTACAGTTTTTTAAATTGACGAGTATCAGTTTATAAGTTTAGTAGCAACAATAAAAAAATGTCTAAATTAAACTACATTATGTCATATTAACAAAATAACTTACAACATAAGCATCATAGCGATAATAAGAAGTTATCTCCAATATTTTGTTAGTTGAAGAAAAACTGCAATTCAACTTTCTTTTAGAAGTAGCCCGTGCAAGACTAAGTGCGATACTGATCAACGCATCATCTGGTCGAGGTCCAAGATCTAATGAGGAATACGTAGAATGCCAATAGCTCTCCATAGCAGTAACATCTGAAGCATTGAAAAAAAAAATGAATATATTAATTTGAGAATGATAAATAGCAGGATAAATATATTAAATGTATAAATCATGTTCAGGGCATGATGAAGGTTATGCAACTCAATAAATAACCTAAAAATGAATGATAGGACTTTTTAGGAAGTTGTCTTACGTATGTAATGCATTAAGGTAGTTTCAAGGAGGAGGAATTCTGGACTTCTATATCTGGAAAGGAAATGGGATGCACAATTTAAATTATCAGACATGAATAAAATTCAATGAATCTGTATAACAATAACAAAAGTTAAATAAATATTAATTATAATACAAAGAAAAAATTCTCAATTCCACTCACTCGAGGGAAACGGTCCATACAACCAGGCCTCAACTTGGTTAATAATACTTTGATCAACAGCAGGCTCAAATTTCCGAGCAAAGAACACAGGTTTTAACTTAGTACTCTGAAAACAATTAATCATGTAATTATCAATTAATCGATTGTAAATAAAAATTATTTTATAATCAAACACACCTGAAGTCTACCCCAATCTTCAAGGCGAAAGTTATTCGGTGAACAGCCACACCAATCAACAATATGCTTGTACTGACATTTACAGCCGAGATGACGACGCCAATTAGTCACATGAAGATTATTATCAACATAGGTCCGACAAAATGGAGAATTCCGCAGAACAGTATGGAAGAAGCTCTAAGAAAAGATTAGAAAATATAGGCATGTATCTTGGAAAATATAAATACTACATTTCTATCCTAAAATAATAAGGAAAGAAGATGGCCTCGTAATTTTCTAAGTTGAACTTGTTATTTGAGTACTACTACTGGGCAGTTTCTCTACTTGTCTTTCATGCTAATATGTACCGATCATTCTATTTGCTTGTTTTATTAGTACAGTACAGTCGTAAATTTCATTGATTAAATTATTTTTTTAAAAATACAAGTAGCTCTTAAACAAATATGGTTTACTGACCCCCACTTAAATATACGAACTTTTTTTTTCTGCATCCCCATCCTAAAACCCTAGGAATTTAAATTTTAATAATCAATTGTTTAGTTTTCTAAATAACTAATAAGGCAACAATAAATGCAAAAAACTTTGAATATATAGGATTATTATTTAATAAGATAAAAATGTTTAACAGACCCACAGTAATGATTATATGGAGTTCCAGTTTAAATATTTGTAGTTTAGAGCACATGTATTAGGCTATGGAGCTATGCAAAAATAAAATATTATTATCATTAAAAGATTTTTTTCTGAGGATTGTACAATGCATGTATTGTTAAGGGTTTGTACATTTTATATTGCTTGATTAAAATTAATATAATTAAAATTAAAATTAAAGCATATTCTAATAATTTTTCATTTCCAATAATTTTTATTTTGTGCAAATTTACACCTCTCTTTAATGATAAATATCTATTTTGTTTCTATACATGACATATGTTACAAATAAGTGTTTGTTTATTGATTTATAAGATGCATTAACAATAATACTTAAAATGCATATTGTGTTGATGTATTTTGGTTCTAGTTAATTATGTATACTAACCTAGCAATTATGTAACTTAACGAAATTTAATTTATTTTTTAAAAGCAATACATTTATTTTTAAACTAATAGCTAACTAAACCTGTTATCATTCACAAAACTGGGAAATACCTCGGCTGGAAGGAGTGTATATCTAAAAAATGTAACAAGGCCTTGAAGCAGTGGATCTTTTTCATAAGTGACCAAATACTCAACAAAAGGTCTTGATAGAGCAAACCAATCACTACCGCCATCAATAACAATGCCTGAAAAGATAAAGCAAAATCAATTATATTTAATTAAAAACAAGAAAAAAGGTTATCAACTAAAATAATGAGGAGCCTGTGCTTGCCAAATTAAACAAAGTTTGAATGTAACATTGTTAATATTGTAAGTTAGATTTTTCCTTTCTAAGAAGATGGCCTAATGACCTTCTAAGTTTAATTTTTTATTCGAGTACTACCAGGAGGTAGATTCTCTACTTGTTTTCATATAATGCTATTTACTTGTTGTATTGTTAGGATACACTTCTGAATAAAATTTACAAATTTTTTTTCCTTTTTAAATTTTGTTTTTCTAAATGTTCCCCCAACAGTACTGCTACCTCTATTGTCATGTTTTTCCAGGGCAACAACGGACTAGCGCTTATAAATCTATCAATAGGACAAACAATTTACTGCAAACTAAATTGATCATAACTAAATATAATATTTTCAACAGACCTGAAGGTAAACTCCGGTCACCAATACGCCACATGTGTGCATCGCATTCAACAAATGTCTTATCGAGGCCTTGCTTTTGTATAAATCGTTGAACCTCTCTCCCATGAGACTTGACAAAATTGCGTTCTCTATGAACAGTTAAGAAGCCCACCAGCTCATCATTAGTCCTGAAAATCATCAAATCATTACTATGTATTAGTTTATGATTAAGTTAGGCTATAAAATTTGTTTTAATACCTTAATAGAAAACTAATATGTTAATCTTTAAATACGATTATAATCAGTAAAGTTTGGAAGAAAATGTAAAATTCTCAGTTAATTACTACAATCTTTTTGATTCATTTAAAGAACTTCAACTTCAATGTAATACTACAATAATAACATGATCAATTGACACATATTTCTTAATGAAAATATCAACAATATTAATAATATAATAGTTAGGAGGAATTAATTCAGCAAGGGGGCTTATACTTTATTATTTATTAAATTATACTTAATTATTTACTTTAAGTTGACTGTGTTCAGAAAAAGAGCCTTTTTCAAAAGAAATACTAGAAAAGGTACTTATAAAAGGCGTATATAAGGCGTGATAAGCATCAACCTGAATAAATTAACCACTAACTTGACAGGGAAGTCACTTTCTGAAAGATTAATAATATAATCCCATTTCCAGGACTTATCAGGGACAAGTTCAACCATGGCACGAAGGAGTACAGTGAGAAGGGAGGCACCACCCCAAATAGATGCATTTCTATTCCTGGCTAGGCGAACATTTTTCAGTTCCTTTTCTACTTCAATCAAATGCCTCATAAGATAATCTTGTCTCTACAATAAATAAAAAAATATTAAAATTAGAACCAATGTCATTTAATAGTTAATTTAATTAACTTATTTTAAAGTACTGCTTGAAATGAATAATATTATGAATAATAAACGGATCTAAACTATTCCAAGACCCTATGAAATCTTGATGTTTCATGACGAAAAATGATTAGTGATTTTGGGAGTGAAATTAAGGAATATATGAAGATTATTTTAAAATTACACTCAGTGCATTTGTGACAGAAAATAATGGATTAAAGAGTGTTGAATAATATTAGTTTGCATACATGAGGAAGAAAATGGTCCGGGTGGAGAACTTTTTATTGGTAAGCCAACGTTTCGACCCACATTGTAGGTCTTCTTAAGGGCTAGTATGATCTGTAGGGGTTGACATTAGACTCGTTTAAAGAGTGGGTTTAATTATATATACATCAGACATTTATAAATAGATATATTAAGAGAAGCATTTTTATTTGTTAACTTAATGAAGGTTTTAATTTGCTGGAGATTACGCTAAAAAGATCAGACTCATGGCCAGTGATAGCCAAGAAAAAAAAATTAGGATTATTCCAAATGTTCTAAGGTGTTCTTGAAACCGGAATATTCATGCACTTTATTACATGACAAAAAGATATTCACAAAAACAGTTGTTGTGATCCTCTTGCACCTATGCGGTAACTAAGACCAGGTAATAATTAGGATAGGGATCTTCAACGAGTACCTGTCATCATAAAGGCTTGGTTTTTATGTCCCTTCCGAAGGACAGTTAACCAAGAATTCTTTACTTTGTTTTTTAAAAATCCTAGGACCACCTACCAAGCTAGGAACCCGCAATCATGGACATAGCAGGTTGCCCTAAAAAAGTATGTGGTAGAACCTATCAAACAAAAGTTCTTAATTCATTATTTATTGTATGATAACTTACTGCATCAACATGAATATAAAAGTAGTGTGAGACATGATATAACACTTTTATCAGCCTCTTTACTTGGCGTATAGACCTTCCATTAAGTGTCAAGAGATAAAGTACCCTCGCTCTTGGCACACCAGATGGCGATGAGCTAACCAAATCGGCTGTCTCTTTTGAAAGTTCTGTAATAATAATAATAGTTCAGCAACAATTTAATTAAATATATTAAGATAAATAACTAAGATTTTAAAAGAAAAACTAACTTGCTATTCCAGTTTGATAAATATTTACAGTGTAGTAGCCACCACAGGGCTGCTTTGGGTCAAGAGGACACTTCATATTACAAGAAGAATCAGGCAGTCTAGCAGAAGAAGGAGGCTCAGAAACTCCACAAAAACATTCAGTACTGAAATAATAGAACAAAATGAAAAAAAAATAATATTGATCATTACTAAGAAATTGATTGAGGAAGCAATCAATAAAAACAAAACGCATTAATATGTAAAATTTATTTTCCCACTAATAATTTATGTGTTGACGTTTTAGTTTTAGCCTAACTTCAGGTTTCAGTTCGGCCTTTAGAATAGAGTAGAATCGAATAAAAAAATAATTTTACTCTGGGACCAGGTCCCTTAAGGATAACAATATTGAACAGAAATCAATAGAAATATTTCTGGCCAAACGGCTACATTATTGGAATACTGCAATTAGATATGAGCTAAAACTTATGTTCTCATGGAGAAAAAAATATATATACATAAGACAAAAAATAAATAAAAATAATAGAATAAAAAATTACAATAAACAGAAATTGGCTAATGGAAAAAATAAAAAAGTACATAAGAGCATCTAATAATATGAATAATAGTATCATAATGAGTGTGGCATATCATCATACAACAAGCCACTTTTACTCATCATAGAGGTGGGACACATGAGACTTCCTCAGGGCCCCGAAGACCAACCAAAGAGCTGTTCATAATTCGTCTCAGTCTTACCTCAAGTTTGTTCGAGAGCCCACCATAGCTCCACCACCGAGAGCCACACAGCCATTGTCAAAGTGTGGAAAGATGAAAAAAGTGATGAGAAGCATACGGATAGGTAGTGTTAAAAGATGCCGGGTACGGTGGAATAACTTTATGGAGCTAATTGATCAACGGGAAATTTGGGCAATATGGAGTTTCCAGGAAAGGGTTTGGTCGAAAACGATACCAAGATTTTTAACAGAGGAACTGAAAGTAATTGGGTGATTATTTAAGATTAGTTGGGGAAGAGAGTTGATGGATTTAAGGAGGGTGTTGGAACCAATTAGAATGGCCTGAGTTTTAGCAGCATTTAACATCAGTCTATTCAGGTCAGCCCAGGCACTGATCCCATCCAGGTCATCCTGAATATAAGCAAAGGCAGCTATTATTTCAGAGGGAGGAAAGGAGAAATAAATCTGGGAATCGTCGGCGTATAGGTGGTAGAAACAGTGGTGGATTGATTTAGAAAGGTCATAAAATGTAACAATTGGAAAGGATGGGGGAAATACTAGAACCCTGAGCCACTCCTTTGTTCAGCGGAAGAAAAGAGGATATGGGTTGATTTGGGGCGGAGACCACTTGAATCCTATCAGAGAGGAAAGCTTGGAGCCAGAGTATGGAACTGTTGGAAAAGAAAAGAGCTTTTAATTTAGAAAAAAGGATGGAATGGTCAAGCGAGTCGAAAGCTTTTGAAAAGTCGAGAAGAATTATTACAGTTTTTTTTTTTTTTCGTCCATGGCGGTATGTATGTTCGTGGTGATTTTAATGAGAGCAGATTGTGTGGAGAGGCCAGGACAGAACCCTGATTGACATTGGTCCAGAAAATTTGACATTTGGGGTTGAACTAATCTTTCAAGAGGTTTGGAAAGGTTAGAGAGATTAGAGATATGAAGGAAGTCATTTGGGTTTGAGGGATTAGATGATTTGTTAATAGGATGGACTATTGCTTTTTTCTAGAAGGAAGTGAAAACTGCATTTTGTAGGGAAAAATTGTAAATGTAGAGAAGAACGGGCAGGATTTCGGGAAGGCATACTTTTAACAATTTGACGGGAATACCGTCAGAACCCATGGAATTAGAGTGGGATTTCATTAGGGAGGAGATAAGCACAGTGAGTGATGTGTCGGAGAAATAAAAATTGTTATAGTTGAATCATGGTTCCATTGAAAAATTGGGAGAAGCAGTTAGTGAGTTTTTAGAAGGGGGAAGACAAGAAATGTACGTGAAGAAATGAGCTGAGACTGGAAAGACTACAGGAGAAGGGGATTTATAAAGGGAGAGTTTCCACAGGATTCGCCATTTGGATTTAGGATCGGGTGCGGTGGAAAGAGCTTCATGAAAGTATTTGGATTTTGCTTGCCTTATTGTAGATTGTGTGTGTTAAGTTGTGGAGAATCCTGAACACTTGATAATCGTCAGTCAATCTTGTCTGTCTATAGCGTCTCTGGGCTGTGTCGCACTTCCTTTGCAGTTCTTTTATATTTTGACCTTTCCAGGGAGCATGCAATCGATGGAGGGTAGAAGTTTTAAGAGGAGCATGGGTGTCAAGGATACTAATAAGATAGGAGGTGAGTGTATCAACCATGGAGTCAATAGAAGGAAAAGAATAGATTTTATTCCAGTTTAGGGATTCAAGGGAAGACAGGATGCTTTCACGACTGATAGCATCTAAATTGCGAAAAGTAAAGGTTTTAGATTGTAACTTTGGAGTATCATACTTTAGGACATCGTCTGGGCACAAATACATCAAATCAAGAGCCAACTAAGTCATAAAGCCTATGCCAAAACATCAACACACATAAAAAATTAAGTTTTAGTTATTCAATTATAATGCAATCGGGAAAAACCACAATGCAAAGCCTTATGTTTCAAATCCAGTAATACACCCACTTACCAGTCGACGTTTCGCCTATTCAGGCATTATCAAGACACAAAAACAAAAAAGGGTTATGTGAATCACATCTCGAAGAAAAAGGTGCAATACATCCCAACGATCAACAGCCCAAACAGGCTCCAAACATGAGACAGTACCCCATCACCAAGACGTTCTTGATAATACCTGAATAGGCAAAACGTCGACTGGTAAGTGGGTGTATTACTGGATTTGAAACATAAGGCTTTGTATTGTGGTTTTTCCCAACTGCATTATAATAAATGATAGTGTTTCTTTATGAATTGTAGGCTCTATGTTATTGTTTAGCTATTCAAGTTTTTATTTACCACACCCAAAATCAAATTAGTGATAATTATCAAATCTAGAGTCGATCATTTCCATAACAAATAAAACAATGTAATAAATATTAAATTTAAAACATGATGAGTATACAAACCCATATTGGACACCTGCATAAGGAAAACCACCTTTCGTACATATATCTAGACATGTGAGGGGTGAATTTGTCGTCTTCAAATTCTGGTAAAATCCAGTTAAAAGCCGTAATGCCTTATCATCCTGGTAACACCCCATTGGCTTGCCGTTTTCTAAACCTGTATTAAAAATATATATATTGGATAAATCTGTAACCAATATTATATTAAATATATTAATATGATACATATCAAGATAAATCAAGGAGCAAAACAAGGAGCCATTCACCACTTTTGAGAATGGATCTGTTTTTATAAGATATACTACTACTAATAATAATAATTATTCTGTGAATGTTCACAGTGGGATCTAGAAACCTCCTGGCCGATCGGAAGTCTCAGACTGCAACCACTAGCAAATTGTAACATGAAATTGACAGAGGAGATAGCTGAACAGCATACCATTTGTGACAACCAAATCCTTTCACAAGACTCAAACAAAGCCCTATGGATTATTCTATTTTGGACAGCTTAATAATGGATAGAACACTGTAACACTGAGGATGTGGACTTTGGAAACATAGTTAAGGCTGTAGCAGCAGAAAATCCATAACAGACTTCAAAACTTGATCGAGCTTGGAGATAGTTGGATGATGTAGTAGCTTATTAGGAATCCATCCCAGGAAACAATGCTCTGCTAATTGCAGATTGCTCAGTTAAATGGGCCACGAGTTGTGGCACATTCACTGGATATATTCAAAAGGCACATGATTACACTAAGAATAGGGATGACAAGAATAAATTGATAGTAGACAAAGGTAATCAAAATTTCAAGTTTAATTTCCTGATCAATTCACTAAACGGCATAGCTTTCTGGGGTACCAGCCAGTTCTGTCTGTTTTCCCAGGTTACTACTTCGAGTTGAATCACAAGAAGTTTTAACTCAAGTAATGAACGTTTCAACAATCATTTCTTCATGAGATGATTACCAAAATACACACATTACCCATAGCTACACTCTTTTTTTAAACTAAAACTCAAGATTATTTTTACTTTGAAAATATTAAAAAGGAAACAAATGAAAAGTTAAAGCTTGTTGTAACTTGACTCGAAGCGACAACCAACAGAGGTGATACCCATTATATTAGCAAAAAATCATTGATAATAGAAAACCAACCTGATGATGGACATGTGTGAGGTAATTTATCTGGGTAAAGATTACTGCTTGAAATAAGGCACGTAATATTTGCAATGGTTTGCTTGCAGTGCTGTGTTCTAGCCCTGTGAATGGCTGATATTGCTTCTTTACTTTTAATTTCACATATTGGCGTGAAGTCAAGTTCCTCCAGTCGGAGTACAGTCCTGTTAATACCAGAAACATAAACAATTAAAACAATGCTTAATCCAAGACACAAGCTCACCCCAATGAAAATAATTACTTACTTGTTCCCTTCTATTAATTTATTATTAGGTTTGCCAGGCACTTGCTTAAATTTGTGGATAGATTCAAATTTATCTGGAGGAAGTTTGACTTTAGAATATACAGCATTGCTATTACCCAGCCCTTCTTCATCATCATCATCTTGTCCAAGATAATGATCACGAAATTTCCGAGAAGATTCTACTGAGTTATGATCTTCTAGTACCTAAGACAAAGAAAATTATTTTTCATTCAATCGCTCGAAAACTGTATTAAAAAAAGTAGTTTATCTAATAAAGAAAAAATAAAAAAAAAAACACTAACCTCCACATTAAGTCTTCCTTTACCAGACAGGTACTCTTGAGTAGGTTTTTCATAACTCGAATCAAACGCTAGGAATATATAGGCTAGAAATACTTGAATTATTAAAATAACTGAACCACCTAAACAAAATAAGCGGTATCTTTTGATCCACCGAACATCTAAGGTCTTATTTACGACCATTTTGAGTTTACACTGTCAAAGTTACCTCCCATTCGATTCTTACAAGGTTATAACTTCTTTTGTCAAATTTTCCTGTAACTTCGGGAATAGTTGTTTTATGTATTTCAAATGTAGTTTAAACGATTACATTTATTAAGTTGAGAAAATAATATTAGATACCACCTCATTTAAAATAAATACAATCGAAGAATAAAACATTAAAAAAAGTCCGGAAAAAACTATTTACCATTTTGTTTACAATGGTTACTTCGTAGGTTTTACATTGGTTACTACTATTGGGACTTTCTCACTTCATTTGTTCTGCCTTTATTAATTCCTATTTTTAAAATGTCATTGACTCCCCTGTTATTCTGTATTGAATGATGGATATAGTGAGCGAAGTTCCGATAGAAATTAGTATTCATATACTATCTTATTTATCATATCGAGATTTAATTAATTGTTTTAAAGTATGTAGGCATTGGCGTAATGTTGCTAATTGTAATTTGTTATGGAAGAAACATTGCTTTCCATATGCCACTCCCGATGAAATTAGGAAAGCAAGTAGGAATCTGGGTTAAACATGTAAACTTTGGTAGAATAAAGTTTATAAGTAGCTATCTAATTACAAATTCTCATTTTAGTTTCCAGAGTAGTTAGACCTCGGCCAACTGCTGACTTTGTTAAAAGCCTGAGTTACTGCTTAAGATCAAGAGATAATTTACCCTCTCGAAATTGTTTGGGCAATAGTAATTTTTTTAATTTAATACTCTTGCTTAATTCCTAGCCATTATTTATTGCTTACACTTTCCACATGGAATGCACTATATCTGTGGCCCCAGTGAATGAGTAGTTAAGTCAAATTTTGTCTAAGAGAGAGTTAACTATATTGAGGGAAACAAAATCTTGTCATTCTCTTAGGTTTTAGCTTGAAATCGAATTGTTATATGAGCAACAACTCCATTTCTAGCCAATGCTTGACTTAGCACTTTATTCACAATGAAAATAACACGATTCCGCTTTCCTAATTATAAGTAACTCATTTTGGAGAAAGTTCGACAACCATTTATTCAATTGGGCTGTAGATATAATGTAGTGATGTTTCAATTGAATGACTTTATTGAAAAAAGAAGTAATAAATCACATGAGAGTTGAGTTTATCATAATTTTTTTTTTCTCTGTATCACCTATTTCTAGCTTGGTGTGATACTTATTTTATAGTATTGATTGATTAAACTACTATTGATTGTTTTTAACATTTATGATTTATAGTGGGAGCCCTAAATTTTGCCTATCCAGGTTTTATTAGGAAAGGGATTTTTAGCGAGTACCTGACTTCGTACTGGCTGTTTATATTTAAAAATTGGATTCATTATTTTCAATTAAAATTTTATCTATGATCAGTTAAATATTACTAATTTGCTGTTAATTTTAACATAGTAGGGATTTTCAAAGTGGATGCTGCCAACATTTTAAATAATAATTTTTAATTAATAACAAAAACTTAGAGTATTAAAATATAAAAATATTAAAAGGAAGTAGGAGTTGCCAACATTTTATATAATAATATTTAATTAATAATTAAATATTAAAGAGTATTAAAATATAAAAATATTAAAGAGTATTAAAAATATAAAATAAATAATTTAAAGCTATTATAAAAACATACATTCTATTCTATTAAAGTCCTATTTTTCATTTTTCTACTTTATATAATAGGTTTATTAATTTCATTCAAGAATATTGAGAATAATGGAATGCTACTAATTCCTTTAAGTAATATTACTGGCTGCTAAATATAAAAAAGTTTGAGAAATATTTAAATAAAGAATAGTTTTTCCTACATTAATATTAGTTTAATAGAATTTTTTTTAAAGTGTTTATATTCTCTCATAAGTTGGGTATGCCATATTATAACTTAAAACTGATTTTATTGTTATAGTTTGTTTGTAGAATATGATCAAGGTAATAGAGAGAATAGGGTGCCATCAGTTAAATTTTTATTCTTGAAAACAATGTTTGGCCTAAACTTGTGCGTAATCATCGGAGCTACTTAAAGTGCAGAGACCTCTTCTTATAGCTATATGACCATTCATTCCATCGAAGCTGATTTAATATTCCCATTCCACTTATAATTAATATCGCTTATACTTTATTTTAATATCCATTAATTGCCTTTTAAGGATTTGTATGTTTATTCATTTAATGTTACTTTATCCTGCTATGGATAATCAGAAGATGCTACAATGGGAGGCCTAAATTTTGCCTATATAAGTTTAATTAAGATAAGGATTTTTAGCGAGTACCCGACATCGTACAGGCTAGAGAACCCAGTTTACGTCCCTTCCGAAGGACAGCTTAACTAAGGATTTTTTACTCCCTTTAAAAAATCCTAGAGCCACCTGCTGGACTGTCAACTTGTAATGTTGGGCATAGTAGGTGTTTATGGTAACCACTACACCACAGGTGACTCCACCTTTCGAAAGTAATTAACAGCAATTGTTGAAACCACATTAGTACTATCTGGAGTTGTTAAATTCATTATTATCACTTTCATTGGAATAAATTTATTTTTTTAGGGTTGTTATATTTTTGGTTTGAGCTTTAAATAATTTTTATAATATCAAATGAACTTACATGTTTATTTGTTTTATTTAGGCCCATGGTGTGGTTGTGCTCGACTTTTCAAATATAAATATGGGAGACATTTACACAATTGGAAGAATGGAAATTTTGTATTTAGTCAGATGGTACTTCGGGAGTCTGAATTCAATGTTGTCTGCTCGGGAAGATCATTAACATTATGTTTTTACCAATCGAACATGTTTGCGATCACAGAATTATCACCCAATGGAATTGAAGAAGTGAAATATCTTGACATTCCCCTACCACGGCAGGGGCAATATGATTCTGTTCAAGTTTCTACCTTATATCTTATTGTATCATGTAAAAACTTTGTGATTATATATAAAAAATCATCAAGTGACTATGTTTACTATAAAACAATTACCGTGCATAATAATTATCAGGAAACACAAGAAGTTAGAAGTTTGAATCATGCATCAACTTCAAAAGATGGCTCTTTCAAAGTTGCCTTCATTTCTGGCCATTATGCTTGGTTTAAAACCTCAGAACATGTTTATGTCATTCATATTGAAAGTGGAGTATCTAAAAAATTTGCATTTGAAAACGCCAGTATTAAACATGACAACCATCATAAAGTCGTAGCTTGGTCTAAAGGTCATATTAAAATATTAACAGATTATGGTAATTTAATGCATCAACGACATACAAGATCGCAAATCTGTGATGTGGCTTTCGAACAAACCTTCACATTACTTTGTAAAGCGAAAAAAAATCCCAAAGCGTATATAGAATGGTGGGATCCCCACACTGCTAAAAGGAGGATATTAAAAAGAGTTGAAGGCAAGACATCAATGGTTGTACATGGTGAAAATGTATTTATTTTAGAAGTTAAAAGGCAAAGTTACCATAAGGTTAGTGCTATACATTCTATCTCTGGCATAACATATTGGATTCATACTGTTACTGCAGATAATTTGGCTCTCAATAGATTTCCAGAAAGTATAATTTTTCAAGGTATTTGTGGTAAATATCTATTCATTCATGTGCCAAGCCTTGGTAATAAAAAATACTATATAATTGATATGAATGCTGGAGTTGGACTGTATAGTAAAGAATTTGGTGAGGGTAAACCTTATTTGTTTAATGAAAAAGTAGTAGTCATTGCAAGGAGGGAAGTAATTTGGATTATGAGCTATCTGTGATAGTAGTTTATTATTTATAGTCCTTAATTTAAATTTGATGTGCCAATATAATGTTTAATTTGTATTCTCTAGATTGTATTTTTTATTTCATTCATAAACTACATGTTTCTGTGGTAAGATGTGTTCATTTGTTTAACTTTAGAGGAAACCGCTTGTTGCTCAAATTTAATTTATTTTGTTAAAAAGATGTTATTTTTATGTGATATGTGTAATATATTTAATAAATTGTTTTATTTAGAAGTTATGTTTGTTTAAGAAATTAAAGTAATATTTTTTGTTGAATTAGTAACAGGGAACTTAGTTATTAACAAAAAAAATACTATATTTGTCACAATGATTATAATGTTGACAGATTAAACTGCATTGTCATTTTACATTCCTTTTATTAAAAAAAAAAAAAAACCTGTACCACTACAATCTATGGAGTGTCTTGGGTTTAATATGTGCTAGAGACTATTCTATTTCTAGGACTATGGTTGTGCAGGGAGGTAATCTGTCCTAGATCACACTCAACTGCCAGATTTATCCCTTTTATTGAGGGTACCCACTTAATGAGTCTCAGGAGAGTCCTAGATCCCATAGGACCCATCCGCCCTAACAGATAACAGATAAAACAAGTTGATTATATGAGGAATTAAAATTCTCAGGATTAGTTAAGAGTGACGTTAAAAACAGAAACAAGCTATTTAAAGTTTTATTCATTTGGTACTATTTTTAAAAAGACTCTTGAATGATCATCCTAAAAATCAATTTTATTATTATGGATTAACCTCGTTTTCTTGAATAATGAAACAGTATTAAATCAAAATTTCACATATTTAATCAAATATAATTCTTTCACAAACATAGATATAATGTTTGTCCTCTACTTCATTTTATAATTAATTTTAAAATTCCCAAGACAAGTTAAAATAAGGTTTGGTAGGTTCCTGCATTAATCCTGGCATAATTAACAGAATTCATTGTGGTATGATTCTAAAATTGTAATTTAACAATTTTTCCAAAACTCTCATACCCTTTTTAGAAAACAGAAGCATTACCTAAACCAGCGTTAATAAACAAAAATGTAATCAGTAATTTTTATGAAGTATGGTCTCAAGTTATCTTTTTTTTTAAAAGGGAGGCAAAAGATCTTGTCTTTTGAAGAAAAGAGGAAAATATTACCTTACAATTAAAATCAAAAGGGAGATAGAACTGATATTCCTCATAATTGAATATATTGGTTAATCCGTGAATAACAAAATAGAGTAGCAATAAATGCCAATAATTGTATTTTGATAAAACTAATGATGTAAAATTCATTTGTCTCAATTTTCATTTAATATTTGTTAAAGCTACAATTATATTAAGCTATTCATGGACCCCTGACTATCCTCACAATAAATTTAAATTTGTCTGTTCTAAAAGAGGAAAGGTGGTACTTACCTCAATAACAAATGGCTAAGAAAATCAAAGAAGAATGGACAATTGAAAGTAAAGGTAAAAATAAAAAACAATTATCGTTTTTCTCGTAATAGGAGTTTTAAATATAATTTGCTTTATTGAAAGTCTATAAAAACAGCCTTAATGATTGAAGTAAGTTGTAAACACTACTTTCATAGTTTCAATACCTGCTTGTAGCAAGAAATATAGATAGACAATTTTAAAAAATATATTTTTAAGTAAAATTCATTTATATTAGGCACTTTCTTCTTCATAAAAAATTAATAACTGTAACATTATTCATGTATATCATATTTTGTGTTTAACAGTACAATAATCCATGTAACTAGCATAGTTCTTATTGCTTCAATATTTAAGGAATGATTATTCTTTACCTATGTTGAATGACTTTATATAACCTACATTCAGTTCTTTTTTATTAAATATATATTTTATAATGACTAGTACCATTGAATTCATCAAGTAATTATTCCCGATATAATTTCAGTTGCTCTTCTAATTCTTCCATCGTGGTAGAGCTGAATTTATCATCTTTTTTCATGACATCTAATATGTCCTTTAGTTGTTGTTTTTCAATCCTGAAAAAAAATTAGCATTTCAAAACACATCAATAATTGTATTCCCAATAACAAAGACTTCACATACTCATTTTCTTTGGCTCGATCATCTCTTGTAAGGGATTTTTCAATAGATTTTATCAATTCTTTCTTTTCAAGTAAACTGGAAATGTTTGAATTGTCTGATTCATCTTTATTTGAAAGAGTATCTCCTGTCTAAAGAAATAAAAAAAATGTGACATAGGTACACTTATGAAATGGAATTAGATAAATTTTAAATTGTTGTACAATAAATTAAATTGAAGTTAGGAAATAAAAATTAACTAATGGAACTTATTTAAAAACATAAAATTGACATACTGATTCCTCCTTTGTTTCAATATTATAATCTCTAGCTTCATTATTCCATGTAAACCAGACAGCTAGGAAAGAGACTAGAGCACACAATATGTATAAGATTGAATAATTATCAATGGATATTGACAGGTTCTCAAAAAATTGTTCAAAATTCATATCAAATTTAGCAATTGATTTTTAAAGTATATACAATATAGATGAGCAAACATTAAAATTTAGAATTAATCCTCAAAAACATGAATTAACGTTTGAACGTTGGACTTTTAAACATATTAACAATAGACAGTTGGAGGTTTCAGTTTATGCTAAGGTTACATACCGGTGGATGTTTAGTTTTCATAAGTCTTCAATCGCTTTTGAGATCGTTTTATTACTATTTGTCCTGTAAATATACTACTTACACTGTTCTTATCTTATAAATCCTGTAACCTTTAGCCATTCCGACCATGTCTCAAGACGAAGGTGTTAGGAATAGAGTAGGAAATGTTTCTCAAGAAAACTCACATCCTTCAACAGACGAACTTAACGATGAAGATACCAGAGAGTAAGTGAAATAAAAAATTGTAGCACTTTATTTTTCAATGTAACCTGATGCTTTGTATATTTTTTTTAGAGCTATGTTTGGCGCTTTCCCATCTTTTCCAAATCAACGATTTTGGACTAGAATGATTCTAATTTCTGGAACTTTGTTGGTAGTTTATTTCACCTCAAACAATAATAAAGCTGTGATTTTTGCGAAGCAAACTGAACTGTTAAACCACCGTAGACAAGAAATAAGGTGCAATCAATCATATTTAAATGAACTGACCAAATTACTAGGTAAAAATGTGTATATTAACATATTAGTATTTTATACATGATTTAGTTTGTGAACTTCCATTTCTAAATAATTGAAGTTAATTTCTAAATAACCAGCTCAGCATTGGTTGCTTATTTCATTAGTTATTACTAGTTTTAAGTGTGTTTAATAGATCCAATTCGAAATTAGATGTCACAAGAATTATAATCTAGACTTGTTCAGTCGGGACCCTTTATCTAAGTGCTAAAATTCTAATTGTTCGTTTTAACCGCTAATTGGCAGATATTATCAAAATCTTTTAAGAGGATGAATTTATCAACACAATCTACAATTTAAATTTGCCAATACAGTCTATTTCATCAAACATGTCATTACAATTGACATTCCATCACTTAAAATAGTGTCATGAGTATATGCAATCAAAATTCTGAGTAAACTTTGTAGCATTTAATTTTGATGCTATCATTAGTAAGTGATTTAATATGTAAAAACATTTTACATAATATTTTATTTGATAAGAAAATATATGGCCAGGACCGGGACTCGAACCCGGGTATTTCACCTCCGTGGTGACGCCTCAACCATCTCGGCCACCCTGGCACGTTTCTCGGCCAGCCCTATCAATTCTTTTCACCGATCCTACATCTCCGTGCTCCCACAGTTTGCGATGTATACACTGGGAGAATGTTAATTGAACATTACTTTATTTTTGGATCTTGTCGACTTTAAGTCATTAATACTATTATAATTTATTTAATTGTTATATGATATAATTTTTTTAAATAATTTATTTGAAAAGAAAAGATATCCCCAAGAAAAGAATAGATAGGCCGAAAATTTTAAGGAGCTATTGGACGACGCTGAAATGGAAGGAATAGAAATGGAAAGGACACCAGAACCTGCAGATAATTGGGAGGAGGATGACTTCATCTGCGAGGAGGAAGTTGAAGACGCAATTACCTCTCTTAAAATAGGGAAAGCAGCAGGTAAAGATGGAATTCCCCGGAAATAGTTAAATACATGGGACAGAAGGGATTGGTAATGCTAAATCACCTACTGAATCTGATATGGAAGAGAAAGGAAATTCCAAAAGAATGGGAGGTGTCAGTTATAGTCCCAATTTTTAAAAAAGGTGATAATAGGGAATGTAAAAACCACCGAGGCATTTCCCTCCTTAGCGTAACATACAAGATTTACGCCATGATCCTAGAAAAGCGGCTTAGGGCAATCGTGGATCCAGTGCTGGGTGAGGTGCAATATGGCTTTAGAAGGAATAGAAGCACACAGGACCTAATCTTCACATTGAGACAGATATTCGAGAAGATAATAGAGAAGGATAAAGAAGTCTATACCTGCTTCGTGGACTTAATTAAAGCCTTTGATAGAATCAAAAAGCAAGACCTAATATATGCATTAGAGGAAAAAGGAATTGGAATGGGTCTAAGAAAGGCAATTTTGAGTTTGTACAGGGAACAGAGGAATGTCGTCAGGATATGCAATCACACGTCAAAGGAATTCCTGACCATTCAAGGTATTAGACAGGGGGGAAGTCTCAGCCCATTACTTTTCATCATAGTATCGGATTCCACTCTTAGAAGGGCATCTCTGAAAATGAGGCCTTACCATCTGGGTTATAGGAACTTGAGACCCACATCCTTCACATTGCTCGCTTTTGCCAATGAATTGGTAGTATTCAGCAATAAATGTAGTAACCTGCAGTTCAACCTCCGAGTCCTCCAGGAGGAACTAAGAAAAATCAACATGAAGATAAATGTTGATAAAACCAAGATAATGAGAATAGGAAGGAGAGCAGAGCGAGCAGACAGAATAGTCCGCTTTGACGGTGTCCCTGTGGAACAAGTCGCAGACTTTAAATATCTTGGCGCCCATCTAAATGAGTATGGTTGGATTGATAGAGAGGTACAAGAGGGAATAAAATGTGCAGGAAAATGCTTTAACTCTCTTAAAAAAGGTTTTATTGGGAAAAGAGAAGTGTTAAATAATATCTTTCTCCCAATCCTGACATACTCAAGTGAATCTTGGACCCTCACCAGCAAGCATAAAAGTCAACTCCAAGCAATGGAAATGAGGTATCTAAGAAGAGTTGAAGGGAAAACGAGAAGAGATAGGGTGAGAAACGCGACGATAAGAACCAATCTGGGCATACAACCAGCTGCAGACATCGTTGAGGAGCATAGGATGAGATGGTTCGGACATGTCTCCCGTATGGCTGACGATCGTTTGGCTAAAGCCACTTACGAGACTAAAGTAGAAGGTAGAAGACCTCAGGGAAGGCCTAGAAGAACCTGGGAGAACGGGGTTAAGGAAGCCTGGATTGGAGAAGAAGAAAGTTGGTGGTTCAGGATCGAGACTTATGGATCAAGCTCTATAAGCAGGCTCCTCACACTGCTTGAAGCGGTAGAGAGGAAGAGATTAAGTAAGTAAGTAAGAAAAGATATGGGCAGGAACGGGACTCAAACCCGGGTATTTCACCTCTCCGTGGTGACGCCTTAACCATCTCGGCCACCCTGGCACGTTTCTCGGCCAGCCCTATCAATTCTTTTCACCGATCCTTTATCTCCATGCTCACACAATTTGTGATGTACACATGGGGAGAATGTTAATTGAACATTGCTTTATTTTTGGATCTTGTCGGCTTTAAGTCATTAATATTATTATAATTTATTTAATTGTTATATGATATAATTTTTTTAAATATTTTATTTGAAAAGAAAAGATATGGCCAGGACCGGGACTCAAACCCGGGCATTTCACCTCTCTGTGGTGACGCCTCAACCATCTCGGCCACCCTGGCATGTTTCTCGGCCAGCCCTATCAATTCTTTTCACCGATCCTACATCTCCCTGCTCCCACAGTTTGTGATGTATACACGGGGAGAATGTTAATTGAACATTACTTTATTTTTGGATCTTGTCGACTTTAAGTCATTAATACTATTATAATTTATTTAATTGTTATATGATATAATTTTTTTAAATATTTTATTTGAAAAGAAAAGATATGGCCAGGACCGGGAATCGAACCCGGGTATTTCACCTCTCCGTGGTGACGCCTCAACCATTTTACATATGTTCTCTGTAGGTTTTAACTCTAGCTGATTTGCTTACTATTCCAATTAGAAATAATAATGATTTAATATATACATTAATTAAGTAATTTATTTTTTCCATCTACTTATTTATTGTTGTGCATCACTTATTTTTTATCTTTACTGCTGCTCTTTGCATAATTTATTCCACCTCTTCCCTTTTTTTTTTGGCATCCATTTCAGTTTAGGTCCGAATGTTTAAAATGTTATAGCTTTAGTTGTAATATTTTAATTTTAGTTTTTTAATGATTGTATGATTGCCTCTTTGGTCAAGAGGTAAATATTACTGATCATCAGTCTTTATGATTTATATCATAATATTTTTTAATGGTGACATATCTTAATTATTTTCCCACTTTTATTCTTTTATATTCAAATGATTTGTTTAAAGTTTTGAATCATTTTATTGTTCTTAAAAAAATATTGTTCCTTTTGCTTTAACTTCTAAAATGTTCTACAGGAGAAAATGAGAAAGTACGATGTGGTCGCATTGTGATGGATTCTATTGTCAAAATACAAGAAGCAAAGAAACTTGCGGAAATTGCAAAGAAAGGATTAAGTCTTACAGGGGAACCAGCTGGTGGTGCATCAATTCTTGACTTACATTCTGGAGCTCTCTCTTCTGGAAAGAACTTTGTAAATTTATATTCTCTCAATGTTTCGGGACTTTACAGCAATGAAGATTTCAATCTTTATAGGTAAGAATAAATAAATTAAGAATCATGAACAAAAAATTTTTATAAAACAAACATCTTTTAAGGTAGTGTTCTTAACTGTCATAGTGCAATTCTTCATATAACTCTGGAATGAATTACATATTTTTTATTTATTTCATGCTTTTTGTTAATTTCTCTCTATTATAGAAAACAAATTTTAATTATGCTGTATTTTATTGACATTGTTTAGCAAGGGATTGAGGAACTAATTTTTGTTTAGTAATTGTCATACTTAATCAATTAAATTATAAATATTTTAATCACAGAGCCACTGCCCTTGATTTCTTGAAGCCATTACAAATAATTTAGTGTTGTTTTATAATTTGAATGGAAAAAATGTGATGCATAGATTTTTATTTTAAAAAATAAAATAAGCTACATCTTATGCCAATCTTTTGATTTTAGGCTGTTATTTCAATACAGATAATGCAATGAAATAACTACCAGGCCTGAGAACACCAGGAGGCGACTAAAAATAACGTGGATAAGGGATTTGTTATCATAGGAAATTGAATCAAGCCAAGGGAGAAGTACCGCTGGGTACTATTCTTCTTCATGCCTCTCATGCCATTGTATTTTATTTTACTGTCAGCCAATCTGCTGATTGTCATTGTTTTATTTGACAGGTGTGGATGTAAATATAAAGAGAAGAAAAAAAAATCTATTTTTTTATCTTTAAAAAAACTTGTACCACTAAAACCCATGATGGATTAAGTAGGTGGTAGAGACTATACTGTTTCTTGGACAAAAATTGTGCATGGAGGTTATTTGTCCTAGATTACACTCGACAACCAGATTTCCTCCCTATTTGGGGTTCCCACTTTACAGAGGCGCCCCAGGTCCCATCCCACATCCTAAAGGATCCCCCGTAGCCCGTATTTTATGTAGCTGTTAACAGATTAAATAAAATTTGCCACAGCCGGATTTGAACCCAGGGCTTGGATCAGTGCTCTACCACTGAGTCCCTGTGCTCCCTTTATCTATAAAACAAATCTAAAATAAAAAAAAAAATCATTATTATATTTATTGCTAGGGGGTGCTAAGATCTTAATAGGCTCGCTAGAGGCCTACAAAATAAGTAATAAACTATACTTCAATTTCTAGAATAAATTCGGGGTACCTCTACCAAACTGTTAGGTATCTGCTGCAGTTTAATTAAAATAACAGTTGTATCATTTGTAAAATGAGGTTTGGTAAAAACTACCGTTGTTCACTTTTTGTTTTATATTTAATGGCATAGTTTCAATCAAGTCAAAATATTTTTGGGGCTTGTTGATGATCAGACTTTTGACTAAAAACCTTTCATAATGTTTCATTTGTTTTATATTGTTTTTTATTTATTAAATATTGTTATACATAATACTGTTTTTCTAAAAGCAAGGATTTGCCACAAAAATAGTCTAAAAGCATTGGTTTAAAATAAACAAAAACTATAGAACTAAATTAGACCAGAAACTATGCAGTAGTTTTCAATAATATTTATGAACATTTAAACTTTTTACTTATTATTAAACATTTGAAATTATTATAAAATATAATGGATTAATAGTATATTAAAATTTGCAAAATTAAAACTTATAATAGAAACTTAAGAGTGATCCTCATTGATTGGTGTTTTTAGAAATTTATTTTGTTCATCTAACTTTCAGAATTGTGAGAAGGAAAGTTCATGAGGCATTGGCTTTTAGCTTTAACTTACCTAGTGAAAAACTCTTTTTAACGAAACCTACGTTTTTCTCCCGACTGACAGCAAAACCTCCAGCAACTGTTCATGATGAATATTGGCATTCACATGTTGATAAAGTAAGAAAGTTAATTTGCCACTTTTTTTTCATTTATTTTTTTTTTTAATTGAAGTCACCATTTATCAAGTCATCTCAGAGTCTAAAAAGCTATAATCTCAATGAAGCTAAAATTTTATGATAGTTTCTTTTGTGCAATAGTGTGGATTTGATAAATAATATGATGAAGAAAAAAATCCCCCTGCCACCAATAGATTAAATTAATCTAAAACCATACATCTCCTGGAGTAGTAAATGGTGAAAAAGCCTTACTTAATAAATTATTTTAAAACATTTTGATGTAATTTCGTTTAGTGTATCCTAATAATACTCGAATCCCGAAAAATTCACTCTTAATTCTTAAAAAATACTTCTTAAAAAAATCATGATTTTTCTGTTTAAATAAAGTTAAGACAGCTTCTGTTTAGATATATTTTTTTTTATCTGATTTTGAAGTTGATGAATTTGTCTCATTTTTGTTTGTTTGATCAACAATTTTTATGATAGATATTCGAAGAAATGTATAATACATAATCAGAATATTCTTAAAATATTTGTTGTTGATATATCAGGTTTCATACAATGGATTTTACATTGCCGGTTTAAGAAATCAGTTTATAATCCTCCACATTTTCGATTGGTTGGTTGGATATTAGTCAAACAAATGGATATTAGTCTACCTCTTGACCTTTAGCATTTAGACTGTAAATTTCAAGTTCATACCGACACCATGGAGCTATCATGACTTATCACTACATTTAACGGAATGCTTATGAGAGATATTTTAGTGTTTATTATTATTCTAATAAAAGTTAATTTACTACTACATTTTATGTTTTATCATTTGAGACTTGGGGATGAAAAAAAAAAAATCCAGATTTCTATGTTTTCAGGAATTCTGAAACTATGCTGTATTTAGTGACTTTTGTGGCCTCTAGCACAAGTCTGTGTGCGTACTTTAAAGGTTGCTAAAAATGTTTGTAATAATTTAAAATGATGGTGTAACTTCTTGATGCACCTTCCTCATCATTAACTGCTTCATCAGTGCTATTTATTGTCAATTGTACGAGCTAGCTGCTTTATGTTTAATTTTAAATTTTATTGTCATTTGAAATATTAATGCTTTAATTATATATTTATAATTATCTGTGTTGTCAATTTCTACTCACTCAAGAGATATACAAACCTATATCAAATCCCTTCCAGTTGAGATCAGGTATTTAACATACTTTAAATTATTTCTGATTTAGGTACAACTATCCCAGATCATTGGAAGTTCAATAAATTAGTAATTTAAGTTAATTTGATTAAAACATTAATAATTCCAATGAATATAAATTATTTAGTTTGCGGCTTCGATGAGTATTGACCAACAAAACTTTGATTTAGCCCCTTTTGCATTTCTGTGTAAAAAAGTAATATTTCATTTAATTAAATTTAATTATTAATCACTAATCTCAACCAATTTCAGGAAACATATAAATCTTTCCATTACACCTCCCTCATTTATTTAAATGATTTTGGAATCGATTTTGAAGGAGGAAGGTTTATTTTTAATGATCCTAATAATCATACATCTATTATTGAACCCAAAACAGGTAAGATCAATTTGTAATTATAAATATTAAAATGCAGCCATTATATTAATTTAATAAATTACATGTTTTCTTTTATTATTAGTGTTGGGTAACACCTACTATCAATATAAAGAGGCTATGCTATGTGTTTAATTTGTAGATTTTTTTTCAGAGAAGTTTAGTTCTAATGTACTCTTTTTTTTCACAGAATGGTCTTAGAGACCACACGAATATCATTATTTTCATACCCCTTCTCTCCTTCCTTCTTTCTTCTCACCTTTTCCTCATTCTTTCTGATTGTTCTTTCCTTCGTCCACGCTATTCCTTTTCTCGCATCTCTCTTTGCCATAAGGACCTTAATTTCTTTTAGTCTCTTCCCATAATCATCCCTATCGAAACAGTCTTGGTCTGTTATTTTCAATCTCTCAGTTTCTTCCTTCATCTGTTTGATGTACGCCCCAACACTCTTGTATCCTCTCATTTTATAGAAGATTTCTCTATTTAATCTCTTTGGATGCATCTTCGCCATATGTCCGTCGAACCTTAATCTTCTTATTCTTATGTCCATTTCCAAATCATTCATTATGATTCCTTATGTTTCCTTATTAGGGTCTCAACCTATAGCCTTCCTGTGTCTTCTTTGGGCCGTAATTTCTTCTTAGTATTCTTCTTTCTATCCTTAGCATTTTCTTTAGGCTAGGGAGGAAAGCGGCTTCCATTACATACAGCAGGGGTCCGCAACCGGCGGCTCGCGGTTCACATGCGGCCCCTGGATCATCTCGGTGTGGCCTGCAAGCCTGAGGTCGCAAGAAAAAAATACTGAATCAAAAGACCGTATAAATCCACTAGGATTTATACGGCCATGATGAGAGTATTCTTGAAAGCTCGCTCCCATGCGGGGTGATAAAAATTGTACCTATTTCATTTCTTAATAACTGTTTATCAAGACTGTGATGTTATGTATTTTTTCTACCGAAAATAAATATTTGTTCTATTCAATTCTAAATGGCAAATTAATTTGCACTTATCCACTGCACGTGGCCATCAGTTGTGGCTCCTTTGAGACTATAGGCGGCGGCATTCCTTGATTAGACGCAGGTATGTGGTGGTGGAAAAATTCAAAGCGATCGGCTTTAGTCAGAGTTGCATCCGTGTGCAGCTCTCGCCTCATTCCGTTGTTGAAATTCCCCAGAAAATCACTTCTCATTTGGTTGCCAGCTACGCTGTTTCACCTTTCTTCCCTTTGCTGATCTCACGATGTATGAGGTGATCATGATGCACTCACGAGCGATTTGTCATATTTTATTTACTACTTGTTTATGTGAACCTTCAGATTGATGGGTAAATATTATTAGGACTGGAATAGTACTTGACTGTATAGTTATGTCATGTTTTATGAATGGGGAGTTAAATTTGTAGGTACCAACTAGAACATATTTAATTTTAATTCTACACAGAATTGAAAAAGTCTTCATTACGAATAATTAAATAAACATGGCTTCAAAAAAAAGGAAAATAGTAGAAGAAAAAAGAGTTTTAAACGAATTATGGACAGAATTATATTTTTTTATCGAGTTTAATGCAAAACCGTTATGCTTGATTTGTCAAAAGACTATTTCTGTTGTAAAGGAATATAACCTGAAGCGACACTGAGCACAAAGCTAAATTTGACTGTCTTGAAGGAGAAATACGAAAAAGGAAAATTTCCACTTTGAAATTGTCATTAAAAAATCAACAAAACATATTTAAGGTTGTGGCAGACAACAGTAAATCGAATGTTTGTGCCAGCTACAGGGTAGCAGAGATTCTAGCAAAAAGTGGACGTCCATTTATCGATAGTGAATTAGTAAAAGAGTGTGTCTTAGCTATCGTAGAAGAAATATGCCTAGAGCAAAAAAAAAATGTTTGAAAGTCTTAGTCTCTCTGCTAGAACTTGCTCCCGACGTACCGAAGACTTGGGTGCTAATTTGTGTGAACAACTCAGGGATAAGGCGCAGTCTTTTGACTGCTTCTCTTTAGCGATGGATGAAAGTACAAACGTGTCGGATACAGCACAGGTGCTCATGTTTGTACGCGACGTTGACGACAACTTTACTGTTTATGAGCTTGTGAAAGTGTGCAGTTTGAAAGGTACAACTACGGGAGGAGATTTATTTCAACATTTGGAACAAGCCCTGGATTTATTGCAATTAAGCTGGGAAAAGTGTCACTACTGATGGAGGCCAGAACATGAGCGGTAAAACAAAGGTGTTGGGAGAATCATCAGCAATTTGAAAGAATCTGAGTCTACTGTGCCATTGATTTTTCACTGTATTGTCCCTCAAGAGGCATTGTGCTCCAAGGTTATATCCTGGAAAGAAATAATGGATACTGTAACATCCACTGTCAATTTTATATATTATCTGGAAGCTGATCATGGCGACGTGGTTTAGTACTATGAAGTGAGGTGGCTCAGTCGAGGTGCCATTTTGGAACGTTTTTTTGATTTGAGGAAAGAAATTGGCAACTTCATGGAGATGAAAGGAAAGCCAGTCAAAGAACTTACTAACCATTATCGATCTTGATTTTTTGACTGATTTGACTATGGAACTGAGTCAGCTCAACAAACGCTTGCAGAGAAAATGCAAATTGATTTTCGATATGTATTCAAATGTAAATTCATTTGAGATGAAACTGAAACTGAAACTGTTTATCAAGCATATTGATGAAAGAAGGTTTGACCATTTTCCTAATTGCAAGAAAGCCGTGGTAGAAGCTGGAGATAATTTTGAGTGGCAAAGTATTACAATGAGAAACGTGTTAACACAACAACAAACCGAGTTTAAAAAGATCTTCCTTAACATGGAAATTTTCCAAAACCCTTTTACAATTGATATTAATGATGTACCAATTATTATTATTATTGTATGTAAAGGAGATAGTTGGGGGGTGCAGTCAATAAGTACACAGAATAAGTGATGAACTTATATTATGTGCCGACGTTTCGACCTACAGTGTAGGTCATCTTCAGGGCGATTATGGATAGCGTGGCCGTTGGATTTAACGGCTATTTTCCTACCAACCAACTAACGGCCAGTACCTGCTAGCCGTTAAATCCAACGGCCACGCTATCCATAATCGCCCTGAAGATGACCTACACTGTAGGTCGAAACGTCGGCACATAATATAAGTTCATCACTTATTCTGTGTACTTATTGACTGCACCCCCCCAACTATCTCCTTTACATTAGATCATCCAGTCAACTATTTTCATCTCATATTATTATTATTAGTCTATACGTTGACGTGTTACTACAACACGTTGACGCGTCCAGGCCTTCTCAACCAGGAGCCGCCATAAGTCTGTGTCCCGTGCTGCTGCCATCCAGTTGCAGACTCCCAAGCTCCTTGCATCCGCAGCCATACAGTCGATCCACCGAAGTCGGGGACGGCCAATTCTCCTCCGCCCATGGATGATCTCCATCAGTAGTCTTTTTGGAGCTTCCTCGTCGTCCATCCTGGTCACATGGCCAGCCTCTCTCAGGCGGTATCGCTTGATCAGAGTCACAATGTCAGGCTCCCTATAAAGGACATAAACTTCTTCGTTTGTCCTCCGTTTCCACTCTCCACCAACTAACACCGGTCTAAAAATCTTTCGTAGGATCCTGCGCTCAAATATGGCTAAATCCTTGTAAGCATGTTTGGCCATTGTCCAAGTCTCTGCTCCTTATGTAAGGACTGGGCGAATCAAGGTTTTATAAAAAATGATTTTTTGAGCCAGATTAAATAGCAAACAGCAAGTGCATCGCCCTGACGGACCCCATTTGTAGATGGGAAATTTTCAGAGCGATCATCCTGAACCTGGACAATGCATTCAAGGCTTGTTATAGTCATACTGATCAGTCTTATCAGGCCTGCTGGAACATTGCATTGTCTCAGTGCTCCGTAGAGACCCTCCCAATTAATTCTGTCATAGGCCGCCTTAAAGTCCACGAACAGGTGGTGAGTTGTTACACAAAACTCACGCCTTCTTTCCAGTATTATCCTGAGGCAAAACACTTGGTCTGTAGTAGACTTCCCTCCACATTGGTAAGGGCCTAGCTCTCTTTCCACGAATGGGAGTAGCCGCTGGAACAGAATGTTCGAAAAGATTTTGTAAGCACAGGGTAGCAGAGCCATGCCCCGATAATTTCCACAATCGAATGGATCCCCCTTTTTGAATATGGGATATATCAAAGATTTTCTCCATTCTGCCGGTATATCTTTCTTTTCCCAGATATCCATAATGAGATTGTGAATAGCTTTTTTCAGTCTCTCTTCACCAAACTTCAGCAGCTCGGCAGGCGTGTCGTCTGCTCCTGGTGCCTTGTGATGCTTCAGGTTTTCCAATGCATCAGTTATCTCCCCATCATCCGGTGGCTCAACATCCTCCTCCAGTCGAAATAGATGATTGCTATTTTTCTTCTCATCCTGATCCCCTGCATAGATATTCGCAAAGTGCTCCTTCCACAGGTTCATGCACGCCACTTTCTCAATGATAATATTACCCTCACGATCCTTGCATGCTGAGTGGGTAGGCCTATATGGTTTCCTGCCTTGATCGATTCTGGCATAGAATCTTCTTATATCACCAGTGACTTTGAGCATTTCGGCCGCCTCTAGCTCCTTTCTCTCCCAAGATCGTTTCTTTCTTTTATGAAGCCTCTTCTCCGTTCTTCTTTTTTCCCTGTATTCCTTAATATTGTGCCTAGTGCGTCTCGCTGTAGGGTTCTGTATGCTGTATTTTTGGCCTCTCTTGCAAGCGAGCAGTCTTCGTCAAACCATGGGGATTTGGTTTTTCTTTTTCTCCCAATATCCTCTCCGCCACCCCAGTCACTATTGAATGGATCTTTCTCCATTGGTCATTAACTTCTTCTTCCTCATAGTCGGATGCTGAGAGTGTTTGGTCCAGATCCATATTAATTGATTGAGCTCAGTCTTTCCAATTTAGTTATTTTATCTTTTATGCTTTCCTTCTCTGATCCATTGCTACATATTATTTCACTCAGATACTTGAATTTATTTCTTATTTTCATTCTCCCATACTTTGTCTCTACTATTTTCTTTTGAAAGTTTCTATCTGTAGTCACTAATTCTGTTTTCTCAAATGATATCTATAAACCTGCCTTTTCAGCTATTTACTTAAGAGTGTTCAACTGCTCTATTGCTTTGCTTTCAGTCTCCGCCATTAAGGCCAGATCGTCCGCGTATGCCAGGCATCTTACTTTGATGTTCTTGTTTTTAGACCTTATAGTTGCACCAGCATCGTTGCTCTTCCACATTTCCTTCATAATTTCGTCAAGGACTACGTTAAACAGTACCGGGGAGAGGCTATCCCCTTGTCTGAGTCCTGTTCTTATTTGGAAGGATTTACTGATAGATCTCTGAAACTTGATCCGTGTCCTTCAGTGTCAGTTGTATCAGTCTTCTTGTCTTCCCATCCACTCCATACTCCATCTTCCAGCAGTGTTTTTCTGTCTACTTAGTCACATGCTTTTTTGAAGTCATTAAAAGAGATGTAGAGGTTTTTCTTTGCTTTATTAGAGGTTGTAGTAATTTATTAACAGTTTTTGGCTCAGAATTTGTTCTTTCCTGAAGCCTTCTTGATATTCTCCTATTTGTGGGTTCAGCCTGTTAAGTTGTGTTTTAGAGAAAATCTTATAACTGACCGATAGCAGGGAAATTTCTCTGTTGTTGATGGTATCCGTTTTTGATCCTTTTTTATGCAGGGGATGTATTAAAGCAGTTATCCGTTTTTCAGGGATTTTTTATTCCATCCAAATAACCATCCAGTTAATTTCCACATCTCTATTATTACTCCATCTTCCACTGATGCTTTGTTGTTCTTTAGGGCTTCTATAATATTGTCTATTTCTTCATCATCCATTGGATCTGAATCTATTTTTTTGGTGGTATTTCTTTCTGTTGTCAGTCTTTCTTTGGTCTCTTCACAGTTGAGTAGTTCTTCGAAATATTCTGATAAGAAATTACTGTTTTTTCACTAGTTTGTGCCAGTGTCTCTTTTCTTCCCTTTTCAGTACTAGAGTAGTGAGAGTGTACCCTTTTATTCTTTGTTTGAAGGCTATGTAGAATAGTCGTGTGTAGTTCTTTCTGAAATTTTCTTCCATCTCTTCTATCTGTTTGTTGAAGAATCTCATAGCTTTCTTCTTAGTACTCCGTGTGTTATTTTTCTTTCCAAAGCATATTTCTGGTATCTTTCTGCTGTTTTGTTTTGGTTCCAGTCCTTCCATACTTTCAATCTATTCCTTATTGCTTTTTCGCAATATTCTTTTAATATTTAGTAAATGATATCTATTAGAATTATTTTTAATCAATAATTTTATTTATATTCTTATTTCAGCTCGAGTACTAATGTTCAGCTCAGGGGGTGAAAATGTTCATCGTGTTGAAAGAGTAATATCAGGACAGAGATTTGCAATCACCATTTCTTTCACATGCGATGAACGAAAGGCTATTTCCGATCCTTCAATATCTAGATTTGTGTCTTCTAAATCAATTTAAAATTAATTGTCTCAGGTTCAATATGATGTTTATTGGTACCAATTATTTCTCGGTTTTCCGTCTATTATCAAACTGTCTTATTAGTCTACCATTTAAATTTAATTAGATAAACGCCATTATGGCTAACCAAAATCCATGTAAATGTAGGAAAAATGATTTTAGTTAAAATTATTAGGAAAAAAGTTGATTTAGTTGAGTACATGTATTTAGTTGATAGTCATTAGAAAACAATGCAGGAAAATAATTAAAACAAAGCTTCTTGTTTTTTCTTCTATTTTAAACCATTCATTTTATTTTTTCATTCCACCTCTTTGGCTGTGAGCAAATACCAATGTTTTATCTTTTAGGTTAATATTTATAAATATACATATACAGGGTGTCCCATTTCAAGGCTTCTCCGAGCTGTCGTCAGCTCAATCAAAACATTACTTCTTCTGATAGGTGCTGCCCCTGGTGGTCATCATTATCCTAAGAATCTAATAATTATATTTAACGTTTCCAACAGCCGGGGATTTTACGGTGAAAACTGCTGATTAGGTTCCTGCCCTGTGTTTGAATTGGACCTGTGAACTGCTTGGCTCAGCGTCTCCACAAACAGACGGTACCATCTAGCAAGAATTAACTTTTTATAAAATATTATCAAAACTTAATTTTAACGACCTACAATGCCTTTAACCAAAACCATATACAAAGAAAATTTATGTAACTAGTCACAAAAAGAAATAAACTTAGCAAATCTTATTATACTAATGTAAAAAATCCTTACAACCTAAAGTCTTTTTAAAACCTATTAATGAGAAAAAGCAAATAAATGCTAATCATTTTCTATATTACGTAAAACTAAAAATAAACTTTGGACTTCAAATGATAATATACTTCTTTTTGATCACAAAGATGAGAGTACAATTTTTTTAACACACATTACTTTCCTTACACACATATAAATTAGCTAGCATTTTTAGCATTGAACTAAAGCTGTAATTAATGCACATTAACTGTCTATATTTAAAAAAAAAATTTCTCAGCCTGTTACAGGAATATTAGGAAAATTAAAAAGTAATTTGCCTGCCAGAAATTTATGCAATGCTGTACTGGTGATCAGTACATGCCCACATGTTAGTGTGCGGCAAATTTCTAGAATTACGGATATTCCAAGAAGTTCAGTCCATCGAACTTTAAAAATGGCTCGGTATCACCCATACCACATGACACTTCACCAGTCCCTAAATGAATCAGATAAGCAAAGACGGGTAAATTTTAGCAGATGGAGCTTGAGAATGTTAGAAAACGATCCTGAGTTTTTCAAGCACATCTGATTTTCAGATGAATCAACCTTCACAAGCAACGGTAAACTGAATAGACATAACTATCACTATTGGGCTGTTAAAATCCTCATTGGTACCTAGAAGTTGATCACCAACATCATTGGTCAATAAATGTTTGGTGTGGTATTTTGGGGAACAAAATCATTGGTCCTTATTTTTTTTAAGGCAAGGTTGATGGGCCGACGTATGAGAGATTTTTAAGAGAGAAACTAGATGGGCTGTTGGAAGAAGTACCGCTTGATATACGCTGAAGAATGTGGTTTCAACAGGACGGCTGTCCTGCTCATTTTTCTAGGAAAGCACGAAATGCAGTTGATGAATTATTTCCTGAACAATGTTGGACGAATGGGACCAGTCGACTGGCTGGCACAATCACCAGGCCTTACCCCACTTGACTATTTCCTTTGGGGTAATTTAAAATAAAAATTCTTCAAGAGGCAGCCAGTTTCGAGGGACCAACTAAGAGGTGATCTAGTAGTTTTCGTGTTTAAACGAAAGAAGCAAATTAATCAAAAATGCCGTTGGAAATCTTGAACTGAGACTTCGATTGTGTTTACAGAAGAGAGGAGTTATTTTTGAAAACGTTGTTCATGAAGCAGGATTCAGGAATTAGGTATGTCAAACATTTTATGATGAAATACTTGTAATTTAAAATAAAAATTGTAATGCAGTAATGAATTTCATTTTTCTTAACACAATTTCCCCAAACTTAATCAAAGTGGTAATATATAAATTCTTTAATTATTAACAGTGGCTGGAAAATGTAGAAAATTAACAATTTGTTCTATAAAAATGTCAAAAAAAATGGTTTTTAAATGTCCAAACATTTTCTGAAAGATTCAAAATACCTTGATTAGTAAGATATTACGACTAAAAACTCTTAAATAAAATAACTTAATGCTACATTAAGCTTCCTTGTAAAGGAGGTATACTACAGTAGTGAACTTTGAATGCTTTTTTTACTTAAACTATGTTACATACATTTTTTCCATGTTTTGGATTGTACATTTCAGAAAAATATAAATAGTATATAGTATATTTATATTTAGTATATAATAATAAATATAAATGGGGGTCAAGAGGAAACTACATTGTTTGAAGGTCGATATTGACCATTTTAAGTGAAAAACCAAAAAATGTTTTTTTATTTCTTCAAACTAGGCCTGAATAACTACAACTTTTACCTGAATCGTTTTTCTGAATTTTGTTTCGTTTAAAAGTTAAAAACATTTGATCAACTTGAAATGGGAGACCCTGTATATTGGTTTAGTAGTTTCCTTAATGCAATGATATGATTTTTTTTTTTTTAGCATCCTCCAAACTTTTATTACAATATAATACAAATTGTATTTACAATGAATACATGCAAATGCTTATATATAAAAAAAACCTTCTGTTACCTTTCGGTATTTTAAGGCGTTACAATGGGAGTCCACTGAAGGCGGTTTTTACTCGAACCGGCTCAAACCCGTTGACTTTATACAATGCAAATACAAAACAGGGAGGGGCCGTTTAGCAGGATCAAGAATAGTTATGAATATAATAGATTTGATTTAATTTATGTAATCATTAAAACCAAAACAATGCTTTTGGTTCGTTGAGAATAATGATCCCATTAAAAGCTACTCTGTCAAAAGGTTAATCAGGTATTTTTTAATCTTAAGATTATAATTTTTCATCTTCTCATCCAACACGACATATCTGTAATTTTAATATCCTATTATTTTAAGTCATTTAGTTGTTTGCTCAAGAGTATGTAATTATTAATTATTTAAAAATCATTATTCTTAACTAAATTGTTTGTATCTATTTTATTTATTCCCCTAATCCTTTCTTTTAATGCGTCTTTGTATTTTTAATAATTAACGAATATTTTTTCTTATATTGCATCATGGCACAATTAATAATTAAGGCGCATAGTCTTTACAGATTATATTTTAACACTTGATATGAATTGAACTTTGTGGTGACACTGGATCCTTACTAATAGTTTCAAAGCTTGTAGAAGGAATCTATTGAAGCTTATTGTTTTTTAAGAACAATATTGTCAAAGCTTATATATTATTATTAATTATCATACATTTAATATTTTAATTATGCTGTCAACAATGTTTTATGTCTGAGTGCCTCAATTTTTCTTGTAAATTTGATGGAATTTTTATTTTCTTTGAAGGTAAATAAATGATATTGTTTTCAGGAATTAAATTATTGTTGTTAATAGTAAAGAATAATATCAATATAAGTGTTGGGAATTAAAGGATTCCAAGGCAGTAAAGGATAAGTTTCAGGCAAAGTACGTTTTTCATTCATAGTACACCAATGTGTCATTAAGAACAGTTGTTCACAATTAAAAGTTATTGTGTTAAATTTTCATAATGATCGGTCTACTTGCATAAAATCCGCATTTGTTTTGTTTGAAAAACAATCGCGTCTTAGTAAAGCAAACAATTTACTGTCATTATCTTAGATACACTTCAAAACTTCAAAGTATTTGTTCTAAATTAATTACTTATCTCAGTAAGTTGCAAATTACTTGTTTTGTATTAAAATGTCGACTCTCGAACAGCGCATTCACCTAATACAAGGCCGTAGCCAGGAAAACATTTCAAGGGGGGAGTCAGATCAGGATCGAGGATTTGATTACCATTATTCATGATAATTTTTAAAATTTGGATAAATTTGCCATTATAAACTATTATTGGATGATAAATGATTTAAATGCAATACGCAAGAAACTGGAAGTATCCAAAATTTGAAGAAATAAAAGCTAGTTTATGATCACGAAGATGCTACACTCTTGGTGCTGGACTCCGTGAACACTGATAATCAATTATCGTGGAGAATCATCCAATCAACTATTTTCCTCTCTAATAATCAATTATCATTGAGAAAACGGTCTACTGAATTATCAATAGGTAAATCGCACATGCAAAGAATTCTCAAAGAATGTATGTTGTGTAAATATGTAAATGTATGGTGTGCAATAAGGTACGATAAAATTATTGGCCCATATTTTTTGAACACTAATTTAAACCAACATTCCTATTTTCATGTACTCGAAAACTTTTTTACCTTTCATGGAAGACGTGAATTTAGAAGATTATTATTTCCAACAAGACATATGCCCAGCTCATTCAACTCATTTGATCATAAATTTTTTGAATCAGCGCTTTCCCCAAAAGTGGATTGGACGATATGGTCCAATACATTGGCCTGCAAGATCGCCGGATTTGACCCCTTTGTATTTTTACTTATGGGGTTATTTGACACAAAAAGTTTATTCATATGATCTTCATGATAATATCGACTTATTAAATAAACAAATTAGGGATGCTGTAGCTGAAATTAACCAAATGACCATAGCGAAAGTATACAATTTTAGATTTAGGTTAGAAAAATGTGCAGAGCGTGGAGGAAGCCAAATAGGTTTAATTTATTTTTTTTGGTAAACTAAACATTTGAATTTGAACATTTCTAATCACCCTGTTTTCTCATCTAAGATTTATCATGTAATCGTTAATAATAAAGAAATATTTTTCTCCTATTTTCTACTTCTATTATCAAAGTAGGATCATTCTGAAAATTTGCATGACGACGCCATAACTTTTAATTAGTGATACTTTGGCGTACTATGAACGGAAAAGGTACTTCACCTGATATGAAAAGAGTTTTTGCTCAACTTTAAAGGGCTACTTGATTTTTAAAAAATCGAAAGTAAACTAAAAATAAGTTTCAGACCAAGCAGGGCGGAATACCAAAATATGAAATTCCAATTCGAAAATTTTTGGTCAATATCACCTCTTGTGAACTCAATCTGGGGACACACTAAACAAATTAATTTTCATATACAAATTAATTCATAATATTTTCATTTTGCCAGCAATCATGTTTTCCTCTAAATCTGATGGAATTTTTATTACCTCAACATATTTTTGATTTTTGCATTTTAACTGTTGTTGGGGTTCATCATTATTTATTATTTTATTTCTGTAATACAAAATTATTTATTTATCTATTTGGAAATATTGAAGTTGTTACAATTAAATACCACAGCTACAATGTTATTCTTATTAAATTAGCCTGACCCTTATGGATCTTGTAGCTTATGTTAATTGTTGTTGGTCATCATCCACTGTTCATATGATATTGTTTTTATGAACTAAATTAAAACTTAAATTATTGTTGTTAATAGTACAATAAAACAGGCTGAAAATGGTTCACAGAGAGGTAGAAGATGTAAAAGAGATTTTTAACTATACTCAATATAGTTAAAAATTTCATATAAAGCTTAATTGCTTTCATTATTCTTAATTTATATATATATCCTAATTAGATTAGAGTGTTATGAAATTTGTTATTTTTTAAATTAAAATGTCATGACTAATATTAAAATAAACTTCAATTTATTTTTTTATTATTAACCACAAGGGACTGAATTGTACTATTTAAAACATTTTTAATGCAAATATGTTTTTATATATGATCTCTTTTACTATTTTATTTTAATCTAGTTTAGTTATTTTATTAGATTTGTTGTATCGAAAATATGTTAAATGTTTCTTAACAGCTGTAGTACATTCCTAAAATATATGTAAAGTTTGAATAGTATTATTTTTATGTGTGTGCCTATTCTGTTTTAAATATTTTAACTTATAAGAGAGAAAAAAAATTAAACTTCTTGAATACTATTACGAAATAATCTGTGTATCTCTTAAATACCAGTAAAAACAGTCATGGCATTGATGAAGTAATTTCTGATCGGCGTGCATTCTCTTCCGATGACCATCCACCAGGACATTGTAAGAGAGCGGTCCAGGTTGTTCCACTATCTGCCCTTCCCTTTTTTCTTTTCCTCCTTTGTGACTCACCCAGACCTCCTCTCCCGCCACGAAAGATTTCGGCCGGCTCTTTGTGTCATGTAGAGTTTTTTGTTTTACTAGGGCGTTGTCAATGTCGTTAGAAAGACATGGCTTGAGAAGATCTAGAGAGATACGTAGTCGTCTTCCAAAAAGTATCTCGGCGGGTGTTCTACCGATTGTTCGTTGGGGCGAAGTTCGATACGAGAACAAAATCTTCCGCAGTTGAGCTCGAAGATCTTTTATATCAGTTGATGCCTTCATTCTTCTTTTGAAGGTTCTGATCTCGCATTCAGCCAGTCCATTTGTCTGAGGGTGGTATTGTGAGGATGTGATGCCCACTATTCTTGCTGCTTTTAGAAAATTTTTGAATTCTAGGGAGGTGAACTGGGTTCCATTATCGGAGACTAAAGTGCGAGGCAGACCGAACCTAGAGAATAAGTCTTCTAATATCTGGATAGTTGCTTATGTAGTGATATTGTCTGTTGGATAGACCTGAAGCCATTTGCTAGTTGCGTCAATCACTACTAACCAAAATTTTCCTTGAAACGGGCCGCAGTAATCTATGTGTAAGCGTGTCCATGGAATGTCCGGTACTGTCCATGAATACAGAGGTGTTCATGGGTCATTTTGTCGTGTAGTCTGGCAAGGTTTGGATCTACATCTTTGTTGAGTCCGGACCACCAGATATGGTTGCGAGCAACAGTTTTCATGCTTGTGATACCAGGATGTCCTTCATGTAGAACTTTCAGAACTGCATTTCGGAGGGTCTTAGGAATGATTAGTCGTCCTTGCCACAGTAAGAATTTGTTCTCAAAGGATAATTCGTCGCGTTTCTCAAAGTAATTGTGTAAGTTCTTTGGGACTTGGTCTTTATCAGTAGGCCATCCGCTTGTCATGAAAGATATAACCTTCGAGATATCTTTATCTCGGAACAATTCTTGGCAAAGTGTTTGCCTTGAGAGTTGTAGATCTTCTATTCTTAGTAGGAACATGTGATTCCCGAACAACTCATCTGACTTTTCGTCGGGTGAGGACTTTTGTAATGTTAGAGGCAATCTTGATAAAGCATCAGCCGGTCCGTTGGCTTTTCCTGGCTGGTGTTCTATTTCGTAGTCGTAGGATGACAAAATGATGGCCCAACGGACAAGCCTATTCGCGGCCATTTTAGGAATTTCGCGGGTATTTCCTAATAAGTAACTAAGGGGTTTATGATTGCTTCGAATGATGAAATGCCGCCCAAAAATATACTGTCGAAATTTGGAAACTGCAAATATTACAGCCAAGGCTTCTTTATCTATAACGGAATACTTAGCTTCGGCCGCAGAAAGAGTTCTCGAAGCGTAGGCGATTGGGCGTTCTGTGCGATCTTTGCTTCTCTGAAAAAGCACTGCTCCAAGGCCTTTATCACTAGCGTCGGTTGTGACAATAAGTTCACAAGAGGGGTCTAATGAGCCAATGACTCAGCAATAGTAAGAATTTCTTTTAGATTGTTAACAGCAGAAAATACGGGACAGCTCGAATTATCTCGAATGTGCACAGTTTGGACCGTTTCGCGGGCTCGAATTAACTCGAGCCTGTACCTTAAGGGGTTAAGAGAAACATTACATAAATCATATAAACATTTGGAAAAATGTGGCTGTTTTCCTTATTGCATCGGAAATTGGTCGATGCGGCGCACTCAACAGGTGCAAAATACTGAGGAATGAAAGAAACGGGCCTACACGATCAGTGATTCTGGCCACATCCCTTCCCCCACGCCGGAACTGAGGAATGATGGAGTGAACGATCACATCTCAATACCCCTCTTCGGTACATCATGGAGGACATAGTTAGGCTTTATGATTGCCTCTTCTTAGGCTTTATGATTGCCTCTTCGGCCAAAATAAACCGTGTCCAGCCATCTGGATTTGGCGTTTTATTTATTTGTCATTAGAATTTAAGAAGATTAATGTTAATAATCAATAAAGCTTGATTCTACGGAAGAACTTTTTGTCCTTATGATCTTCCAATACAGAATTTTAAATTTTTTTGTTATCTCCTGAGAGTGGTAATTTTCCGCATGAATCATTTATGCAAATGCTCAAGGCTCTCCATCAGCAGATTCATTCAAACCCTTGTTTAAATTGGTGCTGAATTAAGAAACTTACCTTTTCAATGTCATCACTATCTATTTCTCAAAACATTTTTCGAATTATTACAGCCAGTTTATGATGATTACAGTCGCTCATTTAATAATTCTTATTTAAATAAATTGATTTGACCCAATAAAATGTTCTTGATATGCCAATTAACATGTTAAAATATTTTATTGTTTCATAATAAATGTTCAGTACTTATTATGTAGTAATATTATGTTATTAGCATTATTCAAACAAAAATCCTGTTGCATTTTATCTTGGATTGAAGAAAACAAATGTCTTGGCTCACAAGTTAGAAGACTGCCTTTTACCTAGATTGCCTAGTTGCTAAAGTTTCTTATAGTTGTTAGGTGAAAGTGAAATATTTTTTATGAGGTTTGTATTTGTATATTGTGTATTTTGAGAAATTGAATGATTGCCATACACCAAGATTTTAATATGTTATATTCAGCTCTATTGATATTTTTTGGAAAGCTATTACAATATTCAAAAATAATTACTGTTCTTATATAAAATGTACAAATATGGCGGAAAGAAATTCTTGAATGAAAAAGAAAGAAAGTTTTTTTCATTCAAAATTGTTATTGGCTGTAGGGATTTTAATTTGAAGTTTTAGGGTCATGCAGTTTTGTATGTTTTGCTCTTTATTTTAATTAAATGATGTGTGATCAATTGTTGCAATTGATAGGTAAGTCTAGCATCCTTGTAATATATAATTTTGGTATTGGCTAGGTAATAATCTTCCATTAGTGCAGTTTATTTTTCTGTCTGATATGACACTTCTTTTTTCCTTCATCATTTTGATTCAATATAGATAACTGATTAAAGAAATAAAACAGAAGAACAAAAATTATTTATTTGTCATACAATTATATATTTATATATATATATATATATATATTTGTAAATTATTCTGTAACAAGTTTATTAATGAATGAGAACCATTTAATGATTCTCAATTTTTTTTTATATGGCATTTATTAAAAAAATAAAACTGATAAATTCCCTTGCGACAAGAATAAGCTTTTATTTATATATATATCTTTTAACTTTATATTTCGATAAGCACAGTTGGTCGACACTCAACAGCCTTTCTATGCTACTACATTCTTGAACAAGGACAGTGAGTGTTGCTCCAACTAAAGCGTGTTTATAAGAGCTCGAATAGGCCTTTGCCATTTTGTGACCAATAGAAAATTTAAGATTGTTCTCAGATATTTTCACACTCATTCATATTGTATAATATGAATATAATATATAAGTGTGTAAGTTTAAACCCCTGATTGGTAGTATATCATCTTGCACAGTCATACATAATATTTCTGTTTGATTTATAAATGGAAACATAACTTTACATATAAGGATAGCTAATTTTAACTTTATGTAACTGACATTGTCTTTTATTTGTTAAAATCCATGAAATTCAGTTTTAATTATGCTTAATGATTGCACTGAATACATTACATCCTAAAAATATTATTTCCTTGGCTTGATCTTTTCATAAGAAAATGTTGCTTGGGGAGAAAACCATTAAAACAGTTTTTGTTATTGATGATATTTGAAAACAAATTTTTTGAACAGAATTGAAAATGATAAAGAAACTCATATTCATGTAACTATTCAATGAAACATTGCCAAGGATTTTCAATAATGTTTAATTATTTTGACCCACTGTCATATATTTTTGAAAGGCTCTTGCCAACACAATGTAAATAACATAAGAATATCTTATATCTATCATATTTGTATTTAAATTTGAATATAATCCTGAAGTTGACGCCAGTTTCTGTTATAGCTATGTATATATACATTACGAACATTCACAAATTAAATAATACTTTGGTTTCTATTTCGATATGTAATTGCTTTCCAACGATAGAACTATTGCCATTCATTTTTCTTATTAATTTTTCCTCATATAAAAAATGGCATTGTTAATTCTGGACCAGTTACTGGTTCTATTAAAACGTAGGTAGCGAGAGCTGTTAAAAAAGTATTTTGATCTATATTTTAGTTAAAACTCAGCAAAATCGATTATCATGTGGATAGGTATTTGATAAGAAGCTACTAAAAATTTGGCTTGATACAGTCCAGTTTAACTGGTCCAGGATTAATTATATGAAACTTTTTTTTTATTTTTATATTTTTTATTCAGAGCTCAAAGTAGGCAGTTTTATCTTTAGAAAATCTTATTAAATTCAATCGCTGCCAAATCTTTTTGCTCTTTTGCTTGTTAAAAATTAAATAATTATTTGTTTAATACTTATGAATATAAGTATTTACATTTATGTACACAACATTCGCACTCTCACATATTCCAGTATAACCATTTTAATAATTCCGCTCGAGTGCTTGAGCAACCTTAGTATCTAGTATTAAAATATTTATCTTATACAATGGGGAAGGGGCGGTTCGTTGGGTAAAGCAGTGTCTTCGCTGTTGTTAATGTACACATCAATTACAAGGAATTACAATTGTCCATCACATAATTGTTGTCTCACCTTGAGCAGGCCGATATCTGTAAATAAAATGCAATAACTTAAAATAAATGTTTCTTACTTTCATTTAATATATATATATATATATATATATATATATATATATATATATATATATATATATATATATATATATATGTGTGTGTGTGTGTGTGTGTGTGTGTGTGTGAAAATAACATTTAATAAACAGAGCATAGATTGAGAGTTTTTCCTATTATTTATCATCATACTCAATTTTATTTTTCAAGATATTTTTTCAAAACAATGCCACACACATTCTCATTTATCTTTTGATAAATACTCATTATGACTATTTATAAGTACTCATTAAGACACAGAACGTTTTAAACTTAAATTAAAATAAGTAGTTAAGTTATTGGAAGCTTAAAAATAAATAGTATGCTGAAAAGAATGGTTAAAAGATGACTATAGGTGAAATACGAGGTGACTCACTTTTTCCTAAGTTCTCAGGACAGCAAAATTCACCAGTTAAGTATCATTATTTTTATTAAAGTACATTAGATTGCTGGTCTTATCGATCTGATGGTGAAGAGTATGTTTGAGAGGCTCGAAGACCAACTCAGGGAAGCCACCTTACCTCGATCTACCCCAGGCATCGTTTGGATTAACTATTTTTTTACATTTACAAACATTCTTATTAAGCTGTTTTGAGCCATTTTAACTCATTTTTAGGAGGCGACCTGTGGTCTAGTGTTTAGCAAAGTAACATTCTAAGCCCAAGATCACAGCTTAGTAGCCCATCAGGAAGCCCTAAGATTTTTTAAAGGACGTCAAAAATCCTTGGTTAGGCCATCCTTCGGAAGGGACGACAAACTGGGGTCCCTAGCCTTTACAATATCAGATACTCGTTAAAAATCCATTTCCTAATTAAACTTGGATAGGTAAAATTTAGAGCTCCCATTGTAGCATCTTTAGATTAGCCATTGCAGCATAAAGTGACGTTAAGTGAACAAAGAAACAACTTATTTTTATACTATTTTAATCACACAATTGTATTCTTCATCAAAAAATCTCTCAGAAACTGCTGTTTTCGATTATAAGAAAAAAATGAAGTTACCGCTTAGTGTTTGATTATGAAAAATTTTAAATGAAATATCTGGCTTTTGAAATAAACTGACTTTATGCTCATACAATATTTTTTCCTAAAAAAAATTATTAATAATTGGAATTTCAGACTTTTGTCTTTGGAGAAAAATGAAGAAAAAATAGTGATTTTACTTATTCCTGTAAAGTGGTTACATACCCTCATGGCTATAGAGGACTGCTAAGAAGAAGATATTCTCGCTGAGCCAAGAAGACGTGTCTCTTCAGTTGGAGAGGTCTCCATAGGTGGAGGAGGTGGACAGATGTAGAGTGGTGGACCTAAATCACCACTGACAGCAAACTTTAGGCTGTTTCTTGTTTTCACAACTCCACCTATGGGACTTTTACCTATAAGAAGTATTTTTGTTTATTATTTTTCAAATTTTTTTTTTATTATAATTTGTATACTATTAGAATGCAATTGGTTAGATAAATCACATCTCGAAGAAGAAAGTGCAATATATCCCACAATCAACAGCCCAAACCAAGACGTTCAACATACAACTCTGGAGAGTTCCGGTGACAATATCTAACTCTTTTTGTGTCTTGATAATGCCTGAATAGATGAAACATCGACTGGTAAGTGTTTGTTTTACTCCAGAATTTTGAAACACAAGGCTTTGTATTGTGGTTTTTCCAATTCCATTCTAATAAATGTTAGTGTTTCTTTTTGAGTTTTTGGCTCTATTTTATTGATAATTTTTATACATTAAAGATTATAAGACAGGTTTTAGATAAAATATTAATATTGGGTTGTTTCATATGGAATGTCTGTTTTCACAGGAATGTTATTTAGTGAAACAATTATATGAAATCAAAACATTTTTATTTAAAATATTTACCCTCATTTTCTATACATTTTTCCCAATGTGTTATCCAATTTTCAATCTCAGAACTGAAAAATTCAGGGTTTTGTGATGAAATAAAGTCTGAAAATGCTTTTTTAATTTAACAATCATTTTCAAAAATTTTACCATTAAAAAAGTTATCCAAATTTCTGAACAGATGGAAATCTGTTGTAGATAAGTCTGGCGAATAAAAAATAGAGGTGGGTGGGGACGAATTCGTAACCCAGCTCGTTTTGTTTGTTCATGGTTTGTTGCGAAGCAAGAGGTCTGAGGTTGTAATCAATGCAAGAGTAATCAAGAGATGTAAGAGTAATCAATGCTGCCCCCTTCCGATTAATCGAGGTAGGTTTTTTTTAAATAAATTTTTGTTGCAGTAAGTAAATATCCCCAAAGTAAAATGTGGATGTGATGGTTTGATCTCTGGGCAGAAAGGAAAAATCAGGACAAATTATTCTTGACTTAATCTGTCTTACCAGCTGAAAATTTCTCTAACTATTGGTGAATGGTCTGTTCGCTACAAAACCCTTCCCCATACGTGTTGGTGATATTTCTTGCAGCTTGGGCTGCTGAGTGATTAACAGTTTTCGTTCAGTTTTAGTGATAGTCAATATTATCAGAAAAAGAGAGGATTAATAATAGCTTAATAAAATCTGTAAACTTAAACATAACAACAGAACAACATTAAACATTAAACATTGAACAACAGAATTCCACTTCGAATTTTAGAAATAATTTTCAAATAAAAACAAACGTTTCATATGAAACAATCCAACAAACAAAGATGTGCATCTATACCTGGAGAGTAATCTGAGCCAGCTGCAGAAACATTGTCCGAAATGAGTTTTTCAGTCTCTGGATCCCGCCTTGGATTAGGAGCAGAATCTACTTTCTTCAAAATTGACTTTGACCTTCGATGGGCTTCTGGTGTCTGGCAGATCCTAGAGTCTATCGAGTCTACAGATAGGGAGGAACGGCTCTCTCCATTTTTACCTGTAAGTCCATTGTTTTCAATATTTTAAAATTGATTCTGTAAATTATCAATCAATGTATTTATAGTAATAGTTTTGAAACAGGTTACACTATCAATCCCAGCCTTCCATAAACCATTTTATGTTTAAATTTGCAATTTTTTAGTAAAATCTTTAATATTTCTCTGGTTTTCAAAATAAATTTATCAAAAAAAAAAACTAAATATTAAAAAAAAATTAGATCAGTTATCATTTAATTCCGTACTTTATGTTGTACTATACCAAAGTAAGACTTCTAGAATAACTACTCATTGCTATGCAATTAAAACTTTCAAGTTTTTTGATTTATAGTTGAGATTTTAGATTCATTTTGCTTTAGACAAAAAAATTTTAAAAGTAAATATTCTATATTATTTTCTGAAAATAATTTGTTTCTATCTAATGATTACAAATAACTATCAGGTTCTTTCTTTAACTTTTTCTTTATCTTTTTACTTAATTAATACCCAGAAAACTCTTCAAGATTCTTTAGAAAACAATGTTTTATTGTCTATTTTATACTTAATGTATTGCAGGATGTATATTGAAATCTCATCAACATTCAAATGTTTTAGTTTAAAATATCGTTAGATAATTGTTGTCGCTATAATATTTATTCAAATAATAATCATATTATATATTTTAACTGAATATTTATAATATTTTTAATGCACAAAAACAGTGTATTTTTAATCATATTTCATCTGAAAAATAAAATACGATTGTTGTATTTCATGGAGGTCAACAGAGAGGGTTGGGTGTGTCTTTTGTGGTTTTCAACTTTTTTCTCTAATTTCTACAAATTACCAATGGCATGCATTGCATATAAAATGCATACCTATAAATCAATCCATAGAAATTAAGGACCAATATTGCTGTATCACTGCTGAATGAACTTTTACCAATTTTTATTATTTGCATTTTCCCAAAAAATCATTGGCCAAAGGTCAGCGGAAGCAGAAGTGCATTTTGCAACCATTTGAATTATCAAATGCATTAGCATAATGTGTTTTATGTGTTTCCATACAAAAGTATGGAAGTTTTGTACATGTGTGATGACTTTTATTATCTCACAAGATAATTTTATTTTTTTTTTTAACAATTATATAGAAAAAAACATTTTTCATATTGGACGTGTTTATATTGTCTCTCACTCTTTATAGTGCCAAACTACTAATTAAAAAAAATTGGAGATACAGTTTCAGGGGCTTCAACTGACAGGGGGGGGGGGACTGTAGGAGGTGATATCACTGATTTTATAAAAAATTTTGTAGGTTATCTATGAGTTGCCAATCTGCTCTCTTAGCAAAAAAAAAAAAAAATAAAATATTTCATATTACTGTTTCCTGCTTTGGATAGTTTTATTGAATGGAAGTTTTTTTAGTTTAAACAAATTTAACATTATCTAATATTGCTTCTACACCTTTACTTATTTGAGATATTATCATCATAAATAAGATACACGATCTAAGATCTACCTTACACTTTCAATGAGTATTTGAAATGAATTAAAAGCACTTACTTCTACCACCGAGTGCCTGAAGGCCGAAAAGGTGCTGGTTGATGAGCCTGGTGGCTGTAGCAAGTGGCCTTGCAGGCATAAATGATGGCCTCCTTCTCTTCATCACAGTTTCCAAGCTCTCTTCACTCTCTCGCAATCGCCCACCAGACGACTATGGAAAGAGTATGAGTTTATATAATTTAAATGCACATTACATATATAATTGACTAATTGTTTGGGGAGTATCTATTTGATCAATCAGTTTCGACTGTTTGTGTGAGGTGTAATGCACACTGTATTCTTTGATGTGATTATTTCTTTGTATGTGTCCTGATGATGCCTGAGTTGGTGGAACATTGACTGGTTGGATTTTTTCCAGTAGTTTAGAGATTTAAGGCTTTATTTTGGTGATTTTTCCCATCGCATCCTATTTTTATAATCTTATACACAATACAATACACAATATTTCCAATTAAAGAAATTAGCCTGTTAGTCCAGCATACGTTTTAAATGTTCAAAAAATGAATTATTTTCCTTCAAAATGAGATATGTTATATCTGATATATAACATATAAAATATATGTCGGATTTTACCCTTTGTGTTCAAAATTCATGTTTTTGACTCCCTACTAGTGCAGTTTTTAGCTCTTTTTTTCAGTATTTCCTCAATAACATAGTTCCAGTATATTAAGTTAAACAATTGACATTAATTATTTTAAAGAAAAAAAACATTTTGGCCCTTATTCTTTGGCTGGGAGTAATTAAGTATATAGGGTGCTGAATTACCCTGTTTTGTTTCGCAGATTTTCGAGCATACCTTTAAAATTCACTTGATTCGTGGTATAAGCTGCACTATTCAGAAAATTGTTCACTATAAATGTTTAGCCCGTTATATGATAAACTTTAGAACACTAACTTTTTTCTTTATTTGCATTGAAAGAAGTATTATGTCACATATACCATAAATTGTTAAATTCATTGGAATAAAACTCTAAAAAAAAAAAAGAAAAGTATTATGTCCAAACATTTCGAGTTTCAGCTCTCAATGGATATTGAGTTATAAAGTTATTGTAACAATTCTTCTATAGGAATAGTACTCGTAATTATTATTTTTAAATATTTTTATTATGAAAAAAAAAGATTTGTCCTAGCCGGGATTCGAACCCGGGTCGTCTGCATCTCCAGTGCAGTGCTCTAATCCAGTGAGCTACTAGGGGTCGTATCCAAGTCAGACAAATCCGTTCTCTTCACCGATCCTATATCCCCGTGTTCCCTGGAATCCTATATTCCCGGGACCCTGGTCGTCTACATCTCCGGTGCAATTATATATGATTTTTTATGTATAATTTGCAGTATTCTGCAACATGAAATTAGCTATATTTGAGGTAATTTAATAATACTTGATGCTGTACACGCCAATTTTAGTTTTTTAAGGAACATATTTTTAGCCGTGGTATCCTTATCTGTATATATAAGCTCGGCAGCCGACCTCAGGATTTTTCAAAGGGGGTGAAAATCCTTGGTTATGTTTTCCTTTGGAGTGGACATTAAATGGCTGTCCCCATCCTGTGGGTTGTCTGATACTCGTAATGATCCCTACCCTAATCATACCTGGATATCCAAAATTTAGAAATTAGTGACTCTAAATATATATGTATATATATATAAAATGGTGGTTAAAGGAATTCATGTGAAGTTTGCTTCAGATATCTCTGTATTTGGTAAAACTATTATGTATAATTGTTATAAATTTTATCGAAACCGTATATATTACATGTTTAATACATTAAAAAAAATGAGCACTTGTTCATCTCGATGTAGTTCGCAATAGATATAATAAAAGATATAAAACATGAGATGGATCAAGCCTGAAGAAAAGCTTCATTTCCTGGCTGCTCGCTGATTGGTCGAGCGCTGTTTGGTCGCTTACATTAGCTCTACTGATTGCCTTGGACGTCCTCTCAAATATGTCACCCCGCTATTCAAATATTCTTAATATATTTTTAAGTATCCTCAGAAAATTGGCTGGGAGGAAACATCAAGAAAGATCTCAAGTTTGTAAGTTAAAAGTGTATTACTTCTTTATTCGCAGTAAACGTCCTACCACCCCTAACGTGTAAGGACAAAAAAGGTTTTAGGACAAAAAAGGATTAAAAAATACTATAAAATATAACTGTTGAAGACTGCAGAAATTGAGAAATAATAATAACAAGGCTTAGCGAAGCCGAAGGCTCGATGCCGATACCACCAATACTGGCTTACAAACTTCTACCTCAAACCACTACCCAAACCCAAATCCACCGGATCACTCTTAATGCAATCCTCCCACCTACGCTGCGGTCGATCCCTCAGACGTTTTCAGCACAGCGCTTATTAATATCTTAGGAATTCGTTCGTTACCAAGCCCAGCAACTTTACTGGCCCATCTTAATCTTCGTGACGCTATCACTTGAATAATATTTACTGGATGCATGCTTCGCGATTCCGCGTTATCTAATCTCCTATATTCCCCCAGTGGTCTCATACTTTTTTGGACCGAATATTCTACGCAACACGTTATTCTCGAAAACCTGAAGACGATTGAAAAAAATATAGTAAAAAAACAGTTTCATTTTGATAGAAATTGAGAAAAAGAAATGAAATATCTCCGGTAAATTCTAGGTCCCAAGAAAATACCTGAAGATGGATACAAATTTCAATTGAGGACAAACTAAGATTATGATAAGTTTGAAGGGATCTCGGTGAGAAGGAGAAGGTGGATGTTCAATGGGCAAATTAACCTATTGGGGACCGTGAGGTTGGCTAACAAAATTCTCAACTTTTAAGAGAAATAGAAAGTGCAACCTTCATGGCTTCAGGAGGCACATTAGAACTTAAAATCGAAGTGTGGAACAGGACAGGGTATAGAAGTAGAGTCACAGGAGTGAAGATTCCCCCCTAAGGAAGCCCCACGCTTTCTTCAGAAAGATCGAGGAGTCAGAGGCAGAAAGATATCTTGCAGGAAGCTAAACATCTTGAAGAAAAAAACCCTGAATAGTTGTTTACATAGATGGCTGTATCATATAATGATAATAAAATTATTGTTAGAAAAATTAGTTTTGCTGAAATGTATTTTCAACCGTAACATATAAAGTGCTTGTAGGAAATTAGGACTTCAAAATAATTAAGCGTGCAGATTTTAAAAAAGATAAACCCAGTTTTACAGACGTTCTAAGCAATACATTTTCAAGACGATTAATTTTAACTTCTATCTATACAGTATTTGGACTTTAAAGGTTAATAATAACCTCAATTTTGGGATCTACAGATACTCCTGGGGCTCACCTAGCCTCTAACCACCTAACACCCCTAATTAAGGTAAAACCATGCGGTTAAGCGTTAAGGAATAAATCTCGGACATACCACCTCAATGCATAACCGATGTTCTATTGTAGAAACAGTACAGTCCCCGTCAAGTACAGAAAAAAAGACCTTTCATGGATTGTAGTGTTTTTTTAAAGCGAATAGTGTTTTGGGAACTATGAACATTTTTATAATGTTCTTATGAAAATAAGACAATAATGTATTTTTAAATCATAGTACAAAAAAGCAGTTTCATATTCATATAAATAATTATATTGAATTTAAACTTGGTTGATTACATGATGCAATGACGTCCGCCCTTATTATTACTCTAACTTTATTGACCTTATTAAAACTTTAGGTTTTGTATTTTTTATAAGATAATTGTTTATATATATATATATATTTCTTTTATATATTATTATTAATATGGATTGATCTAGGCATTATGGACCGTGATCGACGAGAAATAAATCATTAATTTAGTATTAGCAGTGAAGCCACTCGTGTGGTGCAATTGACTCAGCGATTTCTCTGGAGTAGTTGATAAGGCTAATCATCTTTGATATGAGGCATTAGCTTTTATTGCGATTTGAGTATGCATTCATATATCTGTTCTGTTAACAATGAATTCTTCTGTTTTTTATGGGTACTACTATTTATGTTTTTTTTTTAATATTGTGAAGTTTAGAACTATCATAAAAGTTCTATATTGATTATTTGAAAACTTCCTGTTCATGAGTTCGAAAAAGTTCAATTAAGTTCTGCATGTTACATATATATAAAAAATATATGAACCACTCCAACCAGTCTAAGGTCTTGGGTTCAGTATATGGAAGACAGAATACTGTTTTAGGACAATGGCTGTGCAGGAAGGGGATTGGTTTGAGTTCGCCCAATCGCCAGGTTTCTCCTAATTAAAGTTACCCACTTTACAGAGGCTGGGTGAGTCCCAGGAGGGTCTGCAAATACAATAGAGTCGATCAGTGGCTGTTAACAGATTAAATAATTTATCTGCCACAGCTGGATTTGAAACCTATATGCCGTGCTACCTCGGTCCCGTATAATACATAATCTAGAAATAAAATGGGCTATCAGTTATTTCGAGTCTAGCCATACCAAGAATTGATTATGTTGGTAAAAGAACTGTATTGAAGAAATTAGAAGAGGAATTAAAATCGAGCAGTAGTGTTGTAAAATACGCGATTAACAGTATCTCCAGCCTTTGTTTGTTATTTTGGTGATGTTTATCAATTAATTTTGATTTGTAAATAAATGGCAGATAAAAAAAGAAAAATTATTTTGTTCTGGAACTAATTCCGTTAAGAATAATAAATGTGTTCAAAAATAATCGAACATTTATCTGGCCAACAGGCTACATAATAAAAATTAAATGGCATTTGCATAAGTACTTAAAAATTAAATAACAACCAAAGAATAAGTAAACAAGAAATAGACAAAAAAAAAAGAATGGAATAAAATAAAAATAAATAAACTCAACTCAAACTGATCTAACTTAATTAAGTTGATCCAAAAGAATACATATGTTAACATGCTGGAAAATCTTGTTCTACTGATGCTTCTATCTACGTTTTATGTATTCGGTAAATATCATGCTATAAACTATGTAGTATCGATTTACTCTATACTAACACATTCCTTTCTTACTAATAAATCGAGGATATTAATTAATTGATTTTCATCTTTCTCATTTTTCTAATCATCTAGTATGGATTAATTCATCACCTCCCAACAATGCAATCGAAATCATTTGTTCGTCATTAGTATAAAACACATGTTTATCCCTGGAAAAAACTATAAAAGACAAACATACCTGTTGGAACCTGGTTTTCCTGTGTTTGGGTATCGGTGCGTCATTGAGGCTTCCCCTGGAGCCGATCCATGCCTCTTCTCCAGTCGGTGACCCCCGCAGCATCGTGTCCCCAGAAGCAGACTTCTTCACGTTCCTCAGCTCCAGGGGGTTCACGTAGAGGTTGGAATCCTCCGTCAAGTCCGGCTGTGATGGGAACGGCGCCGTATTGCAGGAGGCGTAAGTGTCCGAAGAGTCGACTGAACCTGCAATCAATATAAGTTAAGCTGTGAATAAAATGAATGAATGTTTCAACAAACGTATTATATATTATCTATACTTCGAAATGTTAGTTGAAACGTTTATTTCTTAATGGAATGTTTACCGAAATACACACATTTTCCATAATTATAACTTTTTTTCATACTAAAACTCACGATTTTTTTAATTTTCGATACTATCAAGAGGGAAACGAATGAAAAGTTTAAACTTATGGCGACTCAACTCGAAGCGACAACCTGCGTAAATGATGGCGTTTATTTTTCCCTTATTGGCCTACTAAGGACCGCGTCATTTCAACGTTGCTCTCTTAGCCTCGATCTTTGCCCAGAGCTAGTTCAAACCATGCGTCGACGGTGTTTCTCCATTTTTTCCTCTATCCATTCCTTTCCCGTCGTCAGCTTTGTTTTTTTTCAGAAAACTCTGGTGGACATTTAGTTTTATCCTGTGACGGTTGCATTCCTGAATATCTTTACTAGTAAACTCCTTCTCCTGTAATTCCTTTTCCACCTCTTCGAACGAGGGTGGTATGGTCTTCTCTACTTTAAAATAGGCAAAACTCCAGATTTTCAATAGTGTGGGTTTCTTTCTTAGCAAATGGTCATAAAATGAAATTTTCCTTTTTGTCATAATATCCGATATTTTTTTATATGAGTATCCGACTCACTGTTATGCGGTCGCCTGCATTCATGAACTTTAATTAGGGTATGCATTTTCCTCAAGATCTTTTTTTTTGTTTAATCTCCAATTTTTTTACCAGGCCTTTCTTATTCATAAAGAAACATTCCGCAACCTGATTTAACGCACAGAACCTTTAGTCGTATGACAGTGCAATTAATGCCTGAGCTTTGTATTCATGGACATTGACCTTTGGTTGTAAATATTATTGGTGAATTCAGTGAGGCACTAATGGTGTTATTACGAACGCATTATACTATATTATGTATTTATTATTATGTAGAGAAACATGTCTGTTTGTTCAATTTTAATTTTCAGTTTTACCTTAATTCATGTATTAGTTCTTTTATAATAATAGGATATATATAAATAAATATTGAGTGGTAGGAGAACGGTGTATAGAGTTCTTGAGTGGCAGTGACGCCTTGCATGTTTCATTGAGTGGTGGTTCCAGGCTTCTCAGGAGGCATTCGTGAGTGAAAGGAGTATGTCTGAGCCTTGTCAGGGTTACTTCTTTAAATATGGAAATCCCTAAAGAGGTTTTTCCCTGACAAATTTCAACGTTTTTTGAGTGCTTAGTTCTGTTTGTTTTCCTGGTGATATTAAAGTGTGAGACCTACACGTAACACGAATGATTATTTCGGCTGCCTCAGTGAGTAAGTGGTTAAGTCTTATTTTGTCCAAGGAGAGTCAACTGCATTGAGGGAAGTGGTATTGTGATATTCTTGAAATGGAGTTTTAATATAAGTAACTCCTTTTCAAGCCAATTCCTGTCTTTGCCTCTTATTCACAACGAAATTAATACAATTCCGTTTCCCTAAGTACAAGTTTCTCATTTTGAAGAAAATTTGATCTGACCACTTATTCACGGTGGTTGTAGATATATGGCCTAACAGTATATTGCTATGTTTTCTCTCTCATCTAAACTGAAGTAAAAGTTTGAAATGTTACATTGTTCAAAGTAACAGCTCAATTTTATCATTAGCAATCTTGAAAATGATACATTCTTTCACTTTTATCTTTAGTACTCTACTAGTTTAAGTTATAATAAATTTATGATGTATTGGAAGTTATGAGCCGAGTTCATCCGCACATAAAGAAGCGTAAACTGAAGAATCAATGTGTGCGTTGTCGAATTGGCCTCATCCTCTTCAATCAAGAGGACTTCGCAATTCGAGAATCAATGTTGGTTGGCTCTCAAAACTCATCGAACTTTTTTTATTACTGATACTTCTTTGTTTTCGTTAGATATACGTCGGTATGAATCTTATTTTCTTGTTCACATCGTGCACATTTTTTTTTTTACACAGCCTCATTTTCCTTTTACATACTCCTTATATAGCCAGTAAGGTTATTAATTGATTTGTTGATAAAAATATTGCATTTTTAATTTGTTTATGTATTATTTTTTTGTATATATACAACTATTGTACGTGTAATATAATAACCGTGCTAATCCCCCTAGACTTTTCTAAAGCTTTCGATTCCTTGGACCATTCTATCCTCTTCTCCAAACTAAAGTCATTGTCCTTTTCCTACAGCTCTATTCTATGGTTCCAATCCTTCCTCTCTGATAGGTCCCAAGCGGTCTCTATGCCCAACCAACCTCTTTCCTCTTTCGTTACTCTATCCTCAGGTGTGGCACAGGGCTCAAACATCTCTCGTCTCCTTTTCAACTGCTACATAAATGATCTTCCTAAATGTGTTCACCACTGTTCCTACCATCTATATGCTGATAAATCTATTTATCCTTTCCTCCATCAGAGCTTTCATATGCGTTCGCCAGTATTCAGCAAGACCTAGATAGGATCAGTGCCTGGGCAAAGCTGAACAAACTGGAATTGAACGCAATGAAAACCCAGGCTATTGTTCTAGGTTCCAACTCCCTCCTTGCAACTATCCCCACCCTTCCAACATTAATCCTAAACGACCACCCCATCAGTTTCAACTCCTCCGTTAAAAACCTAGGCTAATGCCCATTGATCAAAACCTTTCCTGGAAACCACATGTCGCCCAAATATCCCGACGAATAATTAGTTCCCTAAAATTATTCCATCGTTCTCGGCATCTCCTTACACAACCTACTCGGAAGCTGCTCGTATCATCCCTCATCTTCCCCCACTTCGACTACTGTAGTGTGATATACGGGGGCCTCTCGAAAATGCTTGAGAGCCGCTTAAAAAGAATAATGAACCAACCTTCATTGCGCTTTAAGATTTGTCCTTGGTACTCCGAGGCGATCCCGGGTGTCACATCACTATGATGAGTTAAAGTGGCTCTTCCCTCCCATTCGTAGACAATATTTCCTTAGCGTTTTTCTATACCAATCCATCAACTCGCAACACCCTTCATATATCTATAGTCTCCTCCCATCCAAATCCTCTGTCCAGCACCACAAAACAAGATCTCGCCTTTCCGATTTCTACATTCCTTCCCACAGAACTAAGGCATTCGAGCACTCCTTCCTCGCCCGCTCCACCACTGTGTGCAATTCAATCCCTCCTTTCATTCGCCATTCCTCTTCACTAGCTTCATTTAAATCCCTGCTTTTCCATCATCTCTTGGCATCTCAAAAAGTCGCTCTCCAAGCAGGTCAATCGTCCGCTTGAATATTTCAGTATTGTAAACTCGATCCCGCTACCCTTTTGTTTTGTTTATTTTTCCAACAACAAAGATGATACCGACTTTTTAAATATATTATCGCATGCTGTGCTAATCAATTATTTTAGTTAGCAATTTCGTCATTAACACTGTATTAATATTATTAATCATTATTTTGTTAATATAAATACATTTATTTTCGACAATTAGTTAAAAAGCAGTCAAGTTCTTCGTACTTTATTTATTTATTTTCTTAGCTATTTCTATTTTTACAATGTTTTGTCACACTTGATTATTTCATGATTTGTGTTATTATGTAGCCTTCTGGCCAGATGAATTTTATGTTTTTTTTATTTGTTCATTATTGTTATTCTAAAGGGACTTGATCCCAGAATAAAGTTTATTTTCTATTCTATTCTATTCTATAATATTTGTACGAGTATACAAATGAACTGTGCTCTAAGATTTGTTCTTGGTACTCCGAGGCGATTCCGCGTGTTACATCACTATGATGAGTTAAACTGGGTCTTCCCTCCCTTTCGTAGACAATATTTCATTAGTGCTTTTCTATACTAATCCATTAACTCGCAACACCATTCATATATCTACAGTCACCTCCGATTCAAATCCTCAGTCCAGCACCACAAAACTAGATCTCTACACTTGTTCCCACAGATCCAAAGAATTCGAGCGTTTCCTCCTCGCCCACTCCACCACTTTGTGTGGAACTCAATCCCTGCTTTCACCCGCCACGCTTCTTCTCTGGCTTCATTTAAATCCTTGCTTTTCCAACATCTTTTGACATCCCAAAAGATGCTCTCTAAGCAGGTCAATCATCTGCTTAAATAAATTAGTATCGAATAACTGATTTCGTTGCCAACGCGTTTTTTGTTTATTTTTCCCTAAGAAGATATAGACTATGATAATATATAGACTAAGATATAAACACTTTATTCCATGCTATCCCATTCATTTATCTTATTTAGTAATTGTTGTTATTAATACATTATAATTGGTATAAAATCCTGTCGTTTCGTACTTTTTAGTAAATTCATTTCTATTTTTATTATCTCTTTTTCACTTTTAATTACTTCATGATTTGTATTATTATGTAGCCTTCTGATCAGATGTATATTATGTTTTTTTAAATTATTTTTGTTCATGCTTGTTATTCTAAAGACACTTGGTCCCAGAATAAAGTTTGTTTTCTATTATATTCTATTCAATTCTTAAGAGACACATTGTTGTTGAAAAAAAAAAAAAAATCTGTACCACTACAACCCTCGGAGGATCTGTCAGAGTCTGGGTTCATTACGTGGTAAAGACTATACTGTTGGGGCAACATTTATGAAGGGAGGTTATTTGTCCGAGATCGGCAGATTGTTCCTCCTATTTTGGGTAACCATTTTATAGAGGCTGGATGAGCCTCAGGAGGGACCTAATTACCATAAGATCTATCTCTAGTCGCCAACTGATTAAATAAAATCTGCTATTTGACTGGGTTTAAGGAGAATGGTTCGAAAGTGGCAATTATATATTTAATCGACACTCCTCCGGGACTCGCCAAACATCTGACCTTTTTGCTCATTGCTTTTCTCGTTTTTCTTTCGGTACAAAAGTTGTATACAAGTATTTTTATGATTGGAATTACTTATATAAAAAAAAAATATTCTTTATATCATAATATTTTTAGCCTTCCCCAGGTTCGTATGTTTACTTACAAGGCTGTTGATCTATTATATCTGTTTTTTTCTCTATTGAATAAACAAACAAAAACACTAAAACACATCTCCTAATTACATCCCATGAAGGGTCTTGGACTCAGCTTCTAAGACAATGATTGTGAAGTCAGGTGATTGGCCCGAGATCATTCTCAACCGCCAGGTTTTCCGCCAATTAAGGCTTCCCACTTTATACGGGCTGGGTGAGCCACAGGAGCGTCTGTTAATCCCACAGGATCCATTCTTGGTTGTTAATAGATTACGCAGTTCATCTGCCACAGCGGAAGGCTCGACCACAGCAACTCAGTTCTCTACACATTGAGTTACTCCACTCCATTTTTGCCCTGCTGACGATTTATTGTATTTTTGTTTCTAACAGGATCAGATTATGAATTGCTGTTCTATTAACGTAGACGAATCGTATCAATATTAAAGGCCCCATTTTAGCCTTATAAATTTCAAGCTCTCCTATCAATGAACAATTTGTATTTCGTTAACATAGAGCTTTCTTAAGTAAATGGTATGCTTTTGACCTTTAACTTCTCTTAATTACCGTCTTAAGTTAAAAGTGATAACCTGTAATAAGATCTAGCTACTTTATTTATTTTTCTCCCCTTCAATTACAATGGAGTTTTAACTCGTAACTTCCGAAACGCAATTTTCTTCAACAACTCAACTACCGTTGACTGCAAATACGAATGTAATAAAGAACACTTTATCGCTGGATCTTTATGATCTTCCGTGTTCATACTCGTTAGTTTCTTTTGAGGAAGAACTCTGGTGTAATATCTTCGTTAGGCCTAATCCTATTTGAGTTTGGTAACGAGAAATTGTAATCCGCCTGGCTTTATGATAAAAAACGGCTTGATCATTAGACATTGTAATTATTTATATTTTTTGTTTTTACCATCATATTATTTCTTGGAGATAAATCTAACAATCTTTTGTCTCCAGGGACATCTTCACATTACTTTATCTACTTATCAGATTACAGAAAAATCATATAACATAGAAATAAATAAACAAATACATCGTTTACATTGAAGTACTGAAAGTTTTCTTTAAATATTTTAAGACTTACGTTTTTGATATATGAGTATACTTTTTAATTTAATATTAAATTTAAACAATTAATGACCTATATTACGTACCTAAATTAGTGTAGCAATATTCATTTGCTATAAAATAATTAATTTATTAAAATTATTTGTACAATAACCTACATATCAAGCCCTATAAAGGTTCAAAAAAGTGAAAAAAATTGTTCAACCCACGAACGATTTTCTTTTATGCCAAACTAGGCTCTTCTTTAATGTTGTCGCTCTATTTCATTTTGGGTTCCGCTCAGAAGGTTTTAAAACATTAAACGAAATTCTCTTAAAGATGAAAGAGTGAGCTGAAATAATTTTATTTCTAAAATTTAAATTATAAAAATCTATATATTACATTTAAAATTAATAATGAAATTTAAAAATGTAATAGAAAATTAAAAACAAAACTTGATTAGTACCTTGCGCTTTTATTTATTTTTAGTTTAATAATCATGCAAGTATTAATAGTCATGACATTTAGTTACTCTCAACCAATGCAATAACATATGTATGTAGGTATATCTATAATGCAATAATCTATAATAATTATTTTCATCTATTTTATAAATATTGTAATTTTATTTATTCAGTTTGTAATTTTTAACACGACTGTAAACACAGTTTGATATGTGTGCCATAATTTTAATATTCACTCAGTTACTTTTTACCTGCTTACGTTCAATGATTTATTGTTTGACCCGTAGTTTTTCGTTATTTTTGATATTCCATCCTTACATTTCTATCGTAGTTCAATAATAGCTTTATTATTATAAAACATTTATAAACTTTCAGTTATTAAATATTTTATTATAATAAGTCAATGTTCTAATACACAAATATAAGAAAATTTCCTTCGTTAAGGAATAATTAAAATTATTTACATTACTATTTATAAAAACGTTAGGGATTAAGGCTTCTTTTAAAACGAAGTGAAATTGATAAAAAAAAATCCTTGGAGGCGCCGGGCATCGATCCCGGTACCTCTCGCATGCTAAGCGAGCGCTCTACCATCTGAGCTACGCCCCCTGACGGTGTCGATGGCCTTATCAGATTAAATCTAAGGTGAAAGTCCACATGGTAAGAGGGGAGTGCCGTATGCAACGGAGCAGAACATAGTAGTAATGGGTGATACTATTTAGTTGGAGTAAAAGTTGCAACTGTTTCTGTTACATAAACAACAGTTATTTAACAAAATCTTTGTTTTAAATAAGGCATTATTCTCTTTTTGTAAACTATATTAATGGTAGATAAAACGAATATCAGTTCCGTAGATTGTCGGTTCGAGCGAAGTCACAACGACTTTTAACTTGGAATTCGTTTCATTTGTAATATTCTCGAAAATAAAAGTAATCTTGATTTTTAGTATGAAAGAAGAGTGTAATTGTGGGAAATGTGTATATTTCGGTATTAAGGACAAAGTATTAAGGACAACCTGCAAAGATTTGAGTCGGGAGCAGAAAAGGGTTAAAAATAAATAAGGAGAAAACGAAACTGATGGTGCTGAGAAGAGGAAGGCAAAATCGGCAAATTTTCAACAATTTTTTGCAAAAACTCTATGTATTGGGAACACATACCTTCGAGGTGGTGAACCTCTTCCAATACCTTGGCTTTGTCATCAACGACAAACTATATGAAACAGAAGAAGCGTACTGGCTGGGAATCGGGCATACTTTGCCATTGCCAGTTTGCTGAAAAGCAAAAATGTCGACCTCAAAAATAAAATCACTCTTTATAAATCGCTGATTCGGCCAATAGTGACATATGCTTGCGAGACATAGACCCTAAAAATAAGGATGCACATCTGGTGGATAGATTCGAAAGGCGTATCCTCCGACGCATCGTAGGGCCTGTCCAGGAAAACGGTGTATGGCGCAGAAGAAAAAATAGAGTTATATGAACGGTGTAATGACCTAACGATCTCCTTTCTTGCCAGGTTACAGAGGATGAAGTGGCTGGGTAACTTGCTGGGAATGGGAGAAGAAAGAACTGTTAAAAGAGTGCTCGAAAACTGCCCGGATGGAGTGAGGCGTAGAAGGAGATCCAGGGGCAGGTGGAAGGAGAGCGCCCTGGAAGATCTCAAGAAACTAAGAATATCCTCACTTGCACAGGACCGAAGTAGATGGAGCTTGGGGATTGAGCAGGCCAAGGATCGCTTTAAGCATCTGCCGGGCCACTAAAAGAAGAAGAAGAATTGTGTATTTCGGTACTAAAATGATTTAGATCTCTTGATAAATGATTACCGAAATTTACAAATTTCCCATAATTACTCTATTTTTTCATATTAAAGCTCATGATAGTTATATTTTCGAGAATATTAATAAGGAAACGAAAGAAAAGTTAAAACTTGTTGTGGCTCAACTTGAAGCGACACCCTGCGGAACTGTTACCAAAGTACCCTTCCTTTAAGTAAACTAGCAGGCATTTTAAAAAATATTTTTGTTTAATTTTCCTTGTTTTAATCTTATTTATATTTACTTTTTTTTGCACAATTTAATAATAAACTATTGTTTAATAAACGCATATGATTTGCTTTGCTCCATCTGTGTATCATGTACACAAAATTTGTAATTTTCTTTTCTCAGAATATTATTATTCTGACACTTTGTTGTTCATTCCTTTCTTCTGTCCATTTAAAACAACAGATGAATATTTTGTCAGTCAGCCTACGATCATCCATTCCATAAAAAAAAATCTTAAACTTTTCGTTTTTATTGTTTCTTTTATTTTATCTAAATGCTCAAATACATCATTGGTGCGTCTAAATTTATACTGCTGATTATCTGGATCATTTTCCTTTAGGGGAATAATTTAATAAACCACATGCTGCTAACAAATATATACTGTCCAGAAAATTTATTTTCCTAAATTACATTTGAATTTTAATTGTAAAATTGAATTATATCTTGATAATAATTAATGATATAAACCCATACATCGTAAAAAAATCACCGTTTTTCCATCTAGTTAAGTTTAAATATGTTTAGATGCTTCTACTTTATTTCTTATTCTTCAATAATTACTTTTTAATTCATTCGTGTTTCGGTCGATTCCTTTCATTTCTTTCCTTCTTCTGTTCTCAGTTAGGGGTAACCTCGTATCATAAAATGCGCCGGACAGATAAAAAAAAACCTTTTTAGTTAAATAACTAAAATTAGAACTAATATATATAAAAAAGTGTGTGTCTCAGCTGCGACACGCGACTGGAGTTTACCCCTTTCTGTTTCTAATAGATTTTAAATGTGTTCTCGGCAATTAATCGCTCTCTACTGATACTTATCATCGCGTATCATTTTTTTTTAATTTTTAAATTATTTAAAAAAACTATTTTAAAATAAATAGAATCGTATATCGCTTCAAAAACTGTATCTTTTCTGTCCGATCTTCATCAACAGTTAATTTAAAATAAGTTAAGATTGAGAATTATGGGTTGTTTAACCAGCAGTTAATCCTTGGAATACACTAGTGCTGGTTCCAGTAAAGGTCGTAAAAAAACATTTAGTGCCCTTAGCGAAAGCTCAAAGAGACACCGCTCATTAACGAAAATTACAGTCTTTGTGAACTCCAATATGCGCTGGAGAGTAGATTGCGAGCCGCAGATAAGAAGCACACAGATAAGAAGCACTGATTCCATTAGTAATTTTATGTCTGATGCTGATGAATTAGAAGAATTAGATGATGAACCATCAGTACTAAATGGGGATGAAGCATTGGCATTATATTTTGGTGCGGGAATGACAAGAAACCAATACAACCAGATTCGACCAGCGATTAAGGAGAAACAATGCAACGTTTTTCCATCTTACCATAAACTACAAGAAGCTAAAAAGGCGTCCTATCCTTCTATTTCACTTTCAAAAGTGGGAGCTTGCATTCACCTTGAATCTCTAATGGATATCACACTGAACAGATTGTTTGCATCCTTCGCTCATATTGAAAATCTACCACAGACTCATGATTTATCATTGTTTTGGAAGTGGGGTTGTGATGGAATTTGATTGCCTTGGGTTTCATGGTGCTTCAAGTAACTGTACTTACAATCAAGGATGCTTAATTAATATTTATTTCAAAGAGTACAAAAGAGGTAATTTTTTGTAGAGTATTTTGAAAAAAAAATGCTTTGAAAACCTTGAATTGTCTAGTTTTTCGGTGCTTCTCAAAAACGATTTTAGGTTTGAATATTAGATTAGTCATTTTCTTCCTCCTGTTACTATCATTGAACAATATTTGGACGAGAGAAATTAAAAATACCAGCTATTTATTAAAAAAAATATTATAGAATAATTGCTTAAAAGCAATTTTTTGAATTCCCACACTCATGGTTCTTCACCGTCTAAAGGCTCCCTTGTGCTTTGTAGTGGACAAAGTGCTCTAGAATTCCAGTTCTGATTGCCTAAAAGGCCTATTCAAATTTAATAATTCTCAATTGATTGAATATAGGAAAAAAAACAACATGTCTAAGCGGTTTTTAGTGATTTCGCCCCACTGTGCGATGGGCGCATTTCACTTAGGGCGCATTCAACAAGTCATCGAAATTCAAGTGAACTAGGGCTTTCAATAATACAGCAGCCTAATATATTTTGAGCGACATAGATGTGAGAGCAAAGAGTGTTAAATATGTTTAAGGATCCACTTTATTTTCATCTACTTTGGCAAAATTAAATATATAATAAAGAAAAGTACTGCAATAGTGAAAAATTTCGAATCCGTATTGTGAACGTAAACACGCTTACCTGAGTTCAAACAACAAAACTAAATGCCAATAAATATTTTGTCAAAACAAATTTAATAAATAGTAGCATATTTTCTTTTTAATTTAGAATAGGTTATTCGTTTGTCTAAAAATTTTTATGAGGCCAAAATACTGTTTTTAATTCTTTTACTTCGTTAGTTTCTTTTGAACAACTATAGATTCAAAGAAACTAGGTGACTTGATGGGTGGGTGACTTTGAAAGATTCATAGTTCTAATAAAAATATCTTTACTTTAGACGATTTCCTGAACCGTTTCCATAATCCAGCAGGTAGCTGATTTGTTACCCCAATCTTGATCTTAGAATAAATCTCATTATTCTATAGCAGATTTTCTGGATGGCAAAATAAGGTTTTTATCAATCTCTGGATCAATTTCTGTTAGGTTGTCACTAAAAGATATTGAAGATTTAAAAATCACTTACTGTCAAATTTTAACAGGAATACTTGACATAAGAATGAAGTAGACAAATAAAATCTAGTGTCTGTAGGGTTTTCTGCAGCAGCGTATGGCTTTGTCTGGTGCCGATTTGCTAATTTGTAAACAAATGCTTTATACAATATATTCCATTAATAAAAAAGCTACCAAGCATATTCTGAAAGTTTAGAAGTGCTGCACTGCCTTGGGTTTGAGAGATTTTTAAAGTAACCTACGGTGTACTGGTTTTTTCTATACCCAAATTCGTGGATCGTAGCACGGCAGGTGGTCTTAGGATTATTTAAAGAGAACAAAAAATCCATAGTTATGTCGTCCTTCAGAGGGAAAGTAAAATAACTGTCCTGAGTCTGTGTGTTGTTAGGTGCTCTTTAAAATTTTCATATCCTAATTATGTAAGACACCCACTTCAGCATCGTTAATAGCATAGATCATCATTCGATCCGTTACGGTAAGATAAAAGTGAAATAAATAAGAAATTCTGTCCCAAAGATTTTCCCCTTTTAATCTGAACAGGAGTTATCTGGGATGTAGCATTAAGAAAATTACAAAAAATTGGACCGATTAATTACGTAATGTTCAAACCACTTACGTATGCCGGCGGGTCACTAGATTAGAGTTTGCGCTTTAGACGTTCTCCCACGTTCGGAGGAAAATAATGGTTTTGCTTGAAATATTTATGTGTTAAGTAATAGATTAATGGATATTAGCATTTCAGCAGGATAATGTGGAAGCTTATAACCTTTATAATCTATCTTATAAAAATATTTGATTGAAGGAAAGAGAGGTCCAGGTCGCAGGCGCCATTCTTTATGACACCTGAGACAAAGGCAGGCCTTATATCGATAGGCCTTTTTCGCGTTGTGGACAGTACAATGGTGGGCCGTCAAAATAGCCAACATCCAGAGACGGTAGGCACACTTAGAAGAGTAAATATTAAAAAAATTATATCATATAACAATAAAATAAATTATAGTAAATATATTTACTTTTACATGGGACGTCCAGAAAGTAAAGTTTGAACACGTATTAAAAATTTAAAACTCCATATATTAAAATGAAATTTACAAAACATAAGTAAAAACCTGTAGTTGTTTCTCTACACAATCGTCATTAAGGTCAACATTTATTTAATACAAAAAATATGTTATACCTCTCGAAACCACATTTCAACAGGTTCTTGAAAACTTCTTCAATTTATTAATATTATGGTTGATCCGATGGTGCCAAGTCCGGATATTAGGGTGAGTGATTCATAATATTCCATCTAAATGAGACTATTAAGCCCTGAGTGTACCGGGTGCTATGGGGTCTGGAAATGTCATGAAGGAGTGACACATCATGAGTTAGCCATCACCTTCATTTGTCGTTTGGATGCTGCGACATTTCGTAACGGACAATGAAAAAAATGAGTTAACTAGGGAAAATAAAAATCTCATGTCCTGCACGGCTTTTGTAACCTTGTTTTTCGAACTTCCCTGCTACAACTATTGTATAGTCTTAAGGCTTAATTGATTCAAGGAATCTATCGAAGCGGAACTGTACCATGTAGGTAATGGTCTCCTAAAAGCAATCTTACATTTATATACATATGATACATTTAGATATACATATGACTAATTAATATAATATATTGAAATGACTTACCTAAGTCCATGATAGCGTTGGACATGTCTATCCCTCGCGAGAGTAGCTTCATCTCGAGGCAGATCGGGTTACGGAATTCGGAAGTTGGGAAGAGCATCAAGTTCTCCGGGTCCGTGTTCTCCTTGTGGTCCTGCAACATCAGCCCTGCCAACGAGCCTATCCCTCCACAATCATCAACTCACACAGTTGGGTCAGCATCAAAATCAACTTGGTTTTCTAGTAATTATTCCAATCTTTACAATATTTGACAAATATTATTTATTAATTCAGGATATCTAAAGTAAAGGAGATTGAACATCATTTTACATTAGTTATATATAATCCTTACTGTGTGTGAACACAACTGCTATAGCTTATTTGAAAAGGTAGAAATACTCGATTGGAAAATGTAACTTAACTTAAACTACGTTTCATATTTGGTAGTCTCGTTTAACGACAAATTATTTTTCATAACGATAAATTAAATAAAAAAACGGCAATGCAATTACCCTCGATGGGCCCTAGCCCTAATGTAGAGAGTTTTTCTCAATCAAGGTTGTAAAGGGAAGAGACTTTGGGCGAGATCAGACTCAACCGTTTTCCCCCAACTAAAAGTATTCACTTTGAGGTTAGTCCCAGGAGGGTGTGCAGATCACGCAGGATCGATCTAAGACTATTAATAGATTAAATAATTTATCTTCCACAGCCAGATTCCACCCCAAACCTAAAGCTACGGTTGTACAGAGAAGTGCTGGCCGCTCAATCACCAGGTTTCCTCTCTATTAAGAGTACCTACTTAATAGAGGGATAGCCCCCGAAGGGTCTACAAATCCCACAGGGTCTATCTAGGACTCTTAACCGATTAAATAATTCATCTCTGTTCTATTATGAACAAAAATACTTACATATCTGTCCAGAATTGAGAAATAACATAGATATTTTTTTTAAACAATATTTTTCTATATTTTATCTATTATTATTGCGGTGAAGCATTACTTCAGAGTAAGCTCCGATATTTCGATACAATGGGCTACATGCCCCGTCTTATATATGTCTTCTATTTTATGAGGATTAAAATAATCAATCAAACTACTCGAATTGTGTCTCTCAGATTGTTTCCGTTTTTGTTTATTTTCTTGTATATAAATGATAATCTATTTCCTTCCACTGCTGTAAAATAGTTGTATTTATCTTTCATAAAGCGAGGGGATTACGTGGTTATGTGCTCAATATCCTGTCATACTTCTCGTTTTATAAAATACCTTTGTCAAAGAAACGTTATGTGTGATTCCAAAGTTATTGCCCTCCTTGTATAGCAATAATGGTCGGTTTAATGGTAGTAATGCGATACAAACAAACACGTAATATACATACATCATTTATCTGAATCGGGAATCATAGTTATATTTTTTATTAAAGTCAAGCTATTCGTTTTGATCCAACATTAATCTTAATTATATATAATATCATGGGGTTACAAAGGAACCATGATTTTGAGAAACGCTGATGTTAAAAATAAATAAAATATTATTTAATGGAATTCCTCAGTAAAAACATCTCTACTCATCAGAGGTTTCTTTCTCATATCATGTTTTTGACTTGATGTATTTCTCTTGTAACCCTTACGATAGACCGACAATTTCGTAAGCTCCAAAACTTAGTATTAAAAATAAATAATTTAAATGTTTAGGTAATCCATTATAAGAGTGTCGTATATATATTTAAACTTGATTGGTTCAATCTCCCTTTTCACCTCTTATGATTTTGATGCTTCCATTTTATCTAACGCAAAATATTTATTCATTAAGCACTGCAGGCATTTTGTTTTAAAATTATGAAAAGCGTGTAAGTATTTGTGTCAAGTTATTCAAAATAGAGAAAATACAAAACGAATTGTGTTGAAAGCTGCGGTGAGGTGTGGAGTCATGTTTCATTTTATTTGAATACACAATGTATCATATAAATATATGAAAATAGATTTTAGTCTCTTTTCAGATATTAGAAAAAAATATTATTTACAAAAGCGTTATAACTTTTGGCTACTTATTATAACTTTTTTCTATGGTAAAGCAATATGATGCAAACTAACGTAGGAAGATCAAACTGTGCAATTCGCTTTTTTTCTAAATAAATCAAAGATTCCTGACACAACTGTCTGATAGACCTTATTGATCTATGTGACTAAAAAGTTCAAAGGAACAATTTCTAAATTCTCTTCTAAAATCTCGTATATAAAATCTAAGTGATGCTCTATGTCTACTTCAAGACATATTATTTAAAACATGCCCATGCCTTTTTTTTCTAATAAAAGTTCTGTTTTATTTATTTCAATAATACTTATTTTCCACCATTTTTCTTTTTTTTCCCGCATTATTTTTCTGGTAAACCACGAGCGTTAGCCTTATCGCAGTTCGTCTCACGAGTCGAACTAGAAACGAAATTCGTACGCTTCGTTCATTTTCATTCAAATTTCGAGGATTATCATGACACTACATTATGATGACAATCGAATTACGGTCATTTGTATAATATAATAGGCAAAGCATACATGAACAATAAATAAAAAAAATAAAGAAAAAACAACAAAAGTAGATTATAAAAATGTCTACTCACCTAACAGGTTTTTGATTCATGCTGAGTGGTTTTTAGTGAGTCTGCCTACCACCTACCTGCAAAGTGCGATCTACGTCATGCCATTAACATACTATAGAAACCTCAAATAACATGCATAACTCCTAGCATTATTCCGAAACATTTAAATAAAAAATTAATTAATTCAAATTTCTCAGCTCTATTGACCCATTTTAAATTTGTACCGGGTTCATGAGTTTAACATCCCATCTTACAAAATTTACTATACAAAAAATGTAATAATTCAATTGATTGTAAAATAAATTATATTAAAATTAAATTGTTGCTTTTCTTTCTCTAAATGTTATGATACTGTTGAATTTGTTGATGATAGCTGGTCATATCAACATTTGATATTTTACAAGACTGTATTATTCTTATTCTACTGGAGTCATGCTCCACATAAAGTAAATACTTTGCCTATGGATAATATCTCCTATATGGATATAATACCTCCAATGTCATTGTTTTTTATTTATTTTTATTTTTTTAATATATCACTCAACATGAGCGGTTGAGAGGAATGACTATGATGATAATTTCTTTTTTTTTGTTTAGAAAACCTAGTCAAAGTGAATAGCCATTTATTCCTATCCAGCGTGTTATTCATTGCTTTCGTTTTTTATAATTGGTATAATGAAACAACGTTTCTTAAGTGTACATTTAAAAAATGGTATTTTTGTTTCTTCTGAGAGTACTAAATTGAAGAGGTTGAGAAATATTCTTTAAAAATTCCAATAGTCTTATTTTACCGATATTGGAGTAGATTATAGAGACAATAGAAAAAAACAAATTTGAAAATAATTATAAACATATATATATATATTATTGATTAATATTTCAAAGAGAAAGGGAAGCATATCGATCACGAGACTATGTCGTAAAAATAAAGTGTTTTTTTTTTGTATAACAATAAAAATCTTTTATCCTAGTGTAATAATAAATTATGTATAATATCTATTCTTTTCTATTTATTTAAATTTCTGTTTCATCAATGAATGACCCTTTAGTTTATATGTCTTCAGTGAAAAATCAGCGTTGATAAAAATATTGAAAATACTATGTTTCGTTTCTGTAGCTTATTTAATACCTTTCAGATTGTATAACCATACATTTTATGGCCAATAAACTTTGATATAAATTTTACTCAAAATATTAGCAATTATGATTGCTTTTCTTGTGCTGATAGTCGCCCTATTAATGTTTCGTGATTCTTTTCAGTTTGGAGGATCATATTATATAAAACATCATAATTGTAAATATTATTCGACGTCAATATGAAAATGACTTTAAATTGCTACCTGTGCTTACAGATGCGAACAAATAATCTACTAAATGAAGCGGGAGAGATGTACAAATTTCGTTGGATGATTTATTCATTTGAGAGATGGCATGTAATATTCAGTAGGTTTAATGACATGATTAAAAAAATGGAGACAAAAAATTATAGTAACTCTCATTTATGACGGGTTTTCTGAATCAATAGTAACACTTAAATAGTATTTTCTTTAATTTCTACCTCGTTTCCAATCCTCAAATAAAATTGTAGCAGAAACCAGATTCTCTTAGGTTTCTGTGGATACGCATCTGAACTCATTCAATTGTAGTGAGACAATTGAGAAATATGTACGAGTTTTCTTGGGTTTTTTTAATATCCTTTTATCGGTTCTACTAGGAAGCCAAAATATAATCTAATCTAATGGTATAACAGTGTATAATTTAGTTTCTAAACCGAATCCTTTAACATTAAGACTTGAGCTGCCAAGTATCATTTTGAAAGGAAAAAAATCGATTTTTGAATTTAAGAAAAAAAAGGGTATTGAAATTAATAATTGTAGTGTATTTGTATATGAGTGCGTAAAATTTTTTTACAATTATTATTATTTACAATTGTACTCAAAGTACAAAAATAGTCTATATTAATATAGCGTTTAAATACTATTGCTATATATCACTATTTCATTTAGCCTAACAGAATACTGCTTATTTCTGGAAAATAAAATAAAAATAATTGTAATGACTTTTCTTATACGTTTGCAAGATCCATTATCCATGATGCATGAAATATTTCCATGCTTCTGGGCGCCATTATTTCCACAAAAACAGTCCAACGTTGAACCCATTTATTTCTTTGTACAGTTTGGGAATTTTTATACATTTCATTTTATACACATATCATTTCCTTGAAAATAAATACAACATATATATAACATATGCAGACATCTGTCTAGCACGCAACGAACTTAAATAGGGTACAATATCCAAACATTAAATAGAGTAATTTAGAAAAGATTATTGAGTTATTAGTACAAAATAGTGATGGAAAAACAATCAATAAAGCCAAGCATAAACCATGCACAGCAAGTAACTATCTCAGGGTTGGTCCAATAATGGAAAATTTATATTTTTATAAATATATATATTTTTTTATTTAACCTGGTTTTATATGTACTTTGTAATTTATCTTATGGAAGGCATTGTAAATGTAGATATTATTTTTGTGTTCGAAATGAAATTTTTTATCTGTGTTGATTTCCCGATACTAAACTTCACTAATTAAAATAAACCAATTTCTACATTTCTTTGATTTACAGTATTTTTAAATATTTATTGTAAGCTACTCATTTATTATATTATGTACATATTTATTATGTTGTAAGGAATAAATAAAACGTGAAATGAATTATGGTGATTCGTCCACTATGCGGAAAAAAGTGCGATTAAGGTACAAAATTTATTTTTCGATTGCAATCCTTTAATAATAGATTTTCTTCATTGCATTATCTCATCTGCATAATTTTTTTATAGAGGACTGCTTCCTTAATGTTTTTCATAATTGAATTAATATTTAATTTATTCACGTATATTGATATCTAGCAAAATCACACACACACACACACACACTGCATACACATTGCGCGCATGCCTCCAATCGAGATGTTAGTGGAAGAAAGAAACAGAATGTACAATCGTAGTACTCGAGTGTCAAGAGACGAAGAGAGGAAAATCACCATCGTACGTTGGCAACAGCGTTGGAATTCGGCTAATGCTGGGAGATGGACCTACAGGTTGGGGCCTGACATAGGTTATTGGTAAGATCTTCGGCATGGGGAGGTGGATTTTCACCTTACACAGCTATTGTCTGGACATGGATGCTTTAGAGCCTATCAGTACAGATTCAAACTAGATGGCAGTGCTGAATGCCCAACGTGTACGGCGGTGGAGGAAACAGCGGAATGTGTTTTTGAATGTACTCGCTTCACTGACGAGAGAAGAGAATTGGAGCTGGCCTGCAGAAAGAAGGTGACTCCTGAAAATTTAGTGAGCTGCATGCTTAAGTCGGATGAACAGTGGGCAGCGGTGAAAAAATTTGCCACAGGGATCCTCAAAAAACTGAGAGAGGAGGAAAGAACAAAGAGAGAAAATCAGCAAAGACTAGTGCCTTCTTGAAGAAGAGGAATTTAGACTAAGAAGCTAAAAGATGGAAATGGACGTGATGCGGCACATAGCCATTCCCCTCCACGAAGTAATGCCTAGCGGCGGTCCCGTGGAGTGTGGAAAACAGTTGTAGGGAAGTGGTTTTAGTGGGTAAAAATCCCACACACGGATAAGTACGGACCTATCCAAGTCTTTTGAAGATTTCCACCTGCCCACGTAAAAAAAAAACACACACACACAGATATATATATATATATATATATATCTTACTAATATTATAGTTGTGAAAGTTTGTATGTTTGTCTCTCTTTCACGCAAAAACTTCTGGACGGATTTGGATGAAACTTTACAGTAATATAGGTAATACATCAGAATAACACATAGGCTATAGCAAGCACGTATTTTTTAGGGGGGAGGTGCACGGGGCACATGCTCCCCGGCAGTTTTTTAGGTACTTTGGAGAATCCATTATTGTACATAATTGAAGGCAAATCACATCATAATAGTGGGGGCATGTGCCGCCCCCACCCGTCATAGTACATAATTAAAGGCAAATCAGGAACTTAGCAACTTGAAATTTGTAGATAGGTTCTTTGTATAGTTCAAGAAAGAAATTCGGATAATTCCACCCCAAGGGTTTACCCCTTTAATATAATAGAGGTTCAAAGGTTTTATAGAATCTGTCAGTTTTGAAGTTAGACATCTGAAATTTTGGATGTACCAGTAACTTATATTTAAAAAAAATAATTTAATTATTTATTTTAAATGATCTTTCACGGAACTTTATGCGGCAGACCAAATTCCAAGCGAGTGGAGCCGCGGGCATAAGCTAGTATATTTATATATATATATATATATATATATATATATATATATATATATATATATATATATATATATATATATATATATATATACACCCTTTTTGGAATTAGTGATCACGTGAAACTGTAGGATTATATCAATCAACTAACTTCTTGTTATTTTATAATTTCAACTTCACTGTCAAGTGACATGGAACACTGACATTAGACGAGAAAATTTAAAATTAGTGTTTAATAATTAATCTTGTCCATTTATTTACATTTATTGTATTAGACTATTATTAATTAATATTTTAATTTATTTTTAGGTAAATTCTATTTTACTTTATGTTTATGTAACACTATGTCATTAAAAGTTATAAGACTATTGGTAAATACATAATATTAAGATGTTAGGTTGGTTTCACAGGAAAACAAAAATGAATATATGTCTAAATTAATTATGATTTCCGTTAGTGATAACCCTTTGGGGAAGTTAGCCGTTGTATAATTTTATCATTATTTTGTTTAATTATTACAATTTAATTTGATAATTTTTTATTTAATCATTCGAGTAATCAGTTCTTCATCGAGGGGGTTCTAGAATGGTTTAGATTCACAATTCGATCCTACAGATATTGTTTTTTTTAAAAATAAGTATTCATGTTTCTTTATTAAAAAATTTAACACATTTAAACTTATAGTATACAGATAATTCACACGTTATTGATAGTTTAAGTTGTGATAATTGTTCGCGTAATGGTATCAGGTATTTTAATGATTTTTTTTTCACATATTTTCATCAAAATGGTCCATACAATTACAGTATATTTGTTTTAGTTTATATACAATTTTCTGATTTAAAACGTTTGAAGAGGATGACGTCACTCGGAACCGCTCGTATGAATATGCTTATACTTCGGTATTTAATGTTCTGGCTCTTGTCTATGATTGAAGAGTTGCATTGATTATGTTCATGGTGTATATTAGGGTTTTATAAATAAAATCATTGCTTTATGTTTACATTATTAAACAACTATAATTAATTTCGTTGGATAATAATAAAGAATAAATTCCATTTATTGGACCAATCCTTATTCCCGATAAAACTAGCTATTTAATCAGATGAGGTAAGTACTACCTTCGTGTTACAAAAGCAACACTCGAATTCGCTTGGTAATTCTTCTAATTTTGAGAGGATGTTGGATTCGTTCCTGCTATCATGGCCCTATGGAGATAGAGAGAGAGAGAAACAGAGGCAGAGGGAGAGAGAAAAAACATATTGGGCGAAAGGCTATGAAAAAATTAAAAAACACAAAAAAATCAAAGAGAGGGGGAGAGAATTTAGTTTAAGTTGTTGTTTTCAATTATAAAAAATAAAAATAAAAATGCTGTTAAAAATATCACAAAAATATCTACAAAACGTTTCTTGTACGACAGAAAAAAAATAGAATCTTAAAATAATTAAAAATTACACGATAAAAACAGCATATGGTTTTATATGCAACATTTAAAATAAAAAATATCTCATTTTTAGCACATAATTTATGTCGCTAAAAATAACAAAAAATAGCATGCTCAAAAAAAACAGCCTCATCTTTAAACAATGTATTTGGCTAATGAATAATAGGACTACATAAATTGTAAATTAAAAATATTTATTATGTATGAAAATCAATATTCTAATTAACCCAGTCTCACTAATTTACTATTAGTAATTATTAGTTATTTATTTTTCGCATTTCTGCTTGTTTAAAACAATAAAATTTTAATTGCGTTAATTTTTTATCGTTTACATTGACTTATGATTTTCTGATGACATAAAATATTCGTAAATAAATCCTGTTTCCTTATGAATCCTAAAATGAATAAATTAATTTCTTCTAATATTCAAAAAATACTAAAAACAATTATTAACGAATATACAAAGTAATTTAAACATCGTCAATTATCTATAAATAACGCGGATTAAAGAGAATAACTAACTCAATATTTCAAATGTACCCGTGAAAATAACCAGGCATTAGTATTTAACAATTTCCATGAGATTTGTTTTTAAGATTTCTAATATGGAAGATTGTTTAAGTAATATTTTCACATTTTACATATATAAAAACAGAAGTTTGCTTTCTTTTAATTTTAAACGATAATTTAGGTGTGGAGATGCAAAAAGGGATAAATCGAGATTTTATAATTTTTAATTTTTATAATGTTTTTCAGCGATTTAGCGTCCTCTATGCGGTGGTACATGATTCAGCATTTAAAACATATCAAAGCCAACAAAATTTTTCTAAAAATTATTGTCTCAAATAAATAATCATTTCATAATAACCTAAATTATGCATATGTTTGTGATTCCTGAAAAAAATTTTAATTTGGATTTATCCCCTTTTGCATCTCAACACCTCAATCCATGTAATAATAATAATAAAATACTTAATGATAAAATTGAATAACTTTTATTAAAGCGGTTATTATTATTAGATTGTTATATAATAACAATTATATAACAGTCTAATAATTATTATTATATTGTAAATATTTATATGATTTTCATCTGAGCACATTCCGCTACGCCTGAAAGGCGTATGAATATTATTTTTTTAAAAATCATACCAGGCATTACACTTTACGCGGATCATTATTTTTTAATGTTCACAAATTAGTTTTTAATATTAGAATGATAATATATTTTTCAGATGAATAAGTTATTATATTCGCATTATGTATTATTGACGAAATCCCTCATCGTTTCTCTCTCCCTCTCTTACGTATTTCTCTTATAATCTCTTTTATACCTATAACTATTATTATATTTCATTTTAATGTTCACTAACTATTAAATTCCTCGATAAATTAAAATTATTATAGCTTAGATGATTCATGTATTTGATATTAATGAATAACTTAGAAATACAACCATAACTTAAAATTGTTAAGTGTAATGACTTCAAGCCATTTTATTTTGTATTTCCGGTTTTCATTTCTGAACAGGGTAGTATTTCATGCTATTCTTAAAAATAATTAAAATAAATAAAGCTATAAAATAATCAGTATAATTTTAATGGTATTGTTTATTAATTGGATATTATTGATATGTAATCTGGTGCAAAATATACTTTTGAAAGATTTTTTTAGAATGAATATACTTTATAATACTTTAATTTTATAAATTTATATTAATGAAAGCTTAACAAGAAACTACATAAATTGTCTCCACAGTACATAAATTGTAGCTTGTATAAAATTCAAATAGACAAGCTGAATTATTAGATTGCAAAACAAGTGAAGTAATATTGGACCATGAAGACTAGAGAACGTTGTACTTCAGATTGGAATTATTAACCTAATTCATAGAAGTGTATTCAAAGGAACATCTCTATCGGCTTTAAGCTTTCGGGTTTATGCTTTATGATAAATAGAATATTGGCCAAGGCCATATTCAGTAGCAAAATTTTAAATTTTGACATATTTTTGGTATCGAAATTATGAAGTTGGTGTGTGACAGACAACTATAAATATAAACTGCCCAAGGTCTCGTGCTATCAACCCGGCATGTAGCCCTAGGATTTTTAAAAAGGGAATGAGAAATTCCCTGGTTATGCCTTCCTTCGGAAGGGGCGTAAAATGGGGTTCCCGAGCTTGCATGGTGACAGGTAATCGTTAAAGAAACCTATCCTAATTATATCTGGATAGGCAAAATTTAGGACCTCTGTAGCATCGTGCCATTAGGCATAGCACCATAATGTGAGGTTAAATGAATAAAAAAAACGAATATATATTTTCCATTTACTTTTTTTCCCTATAATAATTATAATATTTTGATTTCAAGAGAAAAGATATGCCCCCCGCCGGGATTCGAACCCGGGTCCTCTGTCTCTTCGTGACAGTACTCTACCGAAGTCGCTCAACTACACTCTTTTTTCTATATAAAGCTCACAATTATTTTTATTTTTGGATAATATTAAGCTGGCCCCAATAATGATATTTAAGTATGGAGTTGGCCCCATCGCCCAATCATCTGACTGCAATCAGCCACTGGTTCTCCAGGATTGGAGAAACCCAGTACTGGTGTGTATAGCCCGGCCACCCTTTCTCCTGAGGGGACATAAATATTCAGGAGATCAGTCGTCCTGAGGATACAGACAAAGTTAAAACTTGTTGTGACTCAACTCGAAGCGACAACCTGCGGAACTGATACCGTCTTGATTACTTGAGTGCGATATTTTTCTCATAACAATAATTGCCTAGTTGATTTCACCTGTTTTGCTTGTTTTTTACTCATGATTTCAATTTTTTTTAAACAAACTTCTGTGCGTTGTTCAAGTATGTTTTGCATCTTACTTATGATATAGGAGTACTTTTGGAAGGAGGACAGATGTGACCTCCAGGATTTGAGGATAGTGTCACAAATTTCCTTATTCCAACTTCGAACATCATCTATCAACTAGGGCAAATAAAAAAAAAAGTCGGTAATGAAGTTGATTACTTACTGGAAGAGGACTGACGGGGCTGGCAGACTGCTGCGGCAGGATGGGCTGGGGCATCGCCTGGGGCGGCTCGAGGTCAAGAAGTGGGGCCCCGACTGGCCTAGGTACCACGGCACCCACCCTGGGTACCAGCTTGGGTTCCGGCTCAGTACCCACCACCGCATCGCTACCGATGTTGTGACCTGTGTGGGACCACCACCAGCATAGGTCAATGTCTTTCCATACCAGTTCATCATATTTGCCAACACATAGCCCCTCGTTTAAACAAGGTGCATAGAAAAGTGAGGTCTGTCTTGGTTGCAACTATTGATATTAATACTTTGTTAATTAATTAAGTCTAAGATTGTTTAGGTCATGTTTTAAGAATGGAAACAACAACAGGCTAGCCAAGATGACATACGAAGCTAAGGTTGATGGAAGATGGTGTAGAGGATGATTCCGACGTACCTAGGAAGAAGGTGTTAAGGAAAGCTTCGCAAAGAAAAACCTGGAATAGAGAAGAAGAGAAATAGTAGAGGATTGTAAGGTGCATGACTCTATCTATTGGCGAAAACCGCATGAAAATCCTTGCAATAGTTATTGAGTTTCCCGCGAACAGGCGTGGCCGAGGACTTTCTTTTATAATATGTATAGATAGATTTGTTTTGTAATATGTATAGATAGATAGATAAGAGATATTAAGCAGCGTCTTCGATGACACCTCCCAGGCGACTATACTTTTTCCAAGATTTCCGACATTTATCGTTGTATTCCAACACATTTACACAAATCCTCGACAAATTATATACCTAAACCTTCCTGGTGCATCATTGTATCTATTACTGAAAACCGCATGAAAATCCGTTATTTTCCGTTATGTAGTTATTGAGTTTACAGGGAACAGAGGCGGCCGACGACTTTATTTTATTATATTTATGTATAGCAACTGCTGATATTTATTTGTAATTGTTAACTCAAATTTCCACCTAGACCTGTTTAGATTGGACCCCTTTAAATTAAACCTCATTGATATATGCTCTTTAATTAAAAGAAATCCTAACTTATTGGACTCACTTCGTTGAAGTGCCGAGGGTTTGTCAGCCACGAGATGAGCCGCCTCCAATGTGATCGATATGAATTAGGCATAACACAGCTGTATCAGTTCCCGCTGTGCGTGTATGCCCTACACGATATAGTGGAGTTAGCACATTAGCCTACCGATCATATTGATTTTCTCGTATTTGCGGAATGGGATCATGTTTTGATCAGTGTAGCAAAGCTTAAAATATAGTACATCTCTTAATAAAGCTGTACCACTACAACGTCTTGAGGGTCTTGGGTTCAGCACATAATAGAGACTGTACTGTTTCTAAAGAGGGTCGTGCAGAGAAATGATTTTTCAAAAATCACGCAAAACCTCCATGTTTTCCCCCTTTAAGGGTACCCACTATATAGTGGTACAATACACTATATAGTGGTATAATCCAAATTATACACTATATAGATAGATACTGCGTGACTGATGATCCCACTGGGTCCCTCTAGGGCAGTTATACGGATTTTTAAAAAAATCTCTATTTAATGAAATTTACTGCTGGATTATCACTATACAAAAAGTAAATATAGTGAGAGATAACAAAGGCCATGGGTAAAGGCAAGTATAGTAACTACCCACTGGCAGAACTCAAATAACGAATTCAACCTACAATTTTGGATTGTGGGAATTGGATACGAGAGGAATTCGAAGGCTTATAATAATAATAATAATAGGTCTTATAATATTCACGTGGAAGAGTATTTTGTTATTGATTGGGAACTTGGGATAACAAATTTAAAAAAAATTATCTACCCTGATCGGATTCAAACCTGGGATCTTGAGCAAAGCAAGTTAGCGTTCTAGATATATATCGCCCCACCCCTATTTCTCTTAATACTGTAGAATATACTGTGGTATGTCTTATTTTTAATCTTGGAGTCAATTTTGACCAAAGCTTGTCTTGAAATTACTATATTTTTTTTATACGATATCAACAATAAATGTTAAATAGTTTAGTCAGCCTGTAAAGCACTACATTTTCATGCAGATCATTTATATTGTGAAGATAAACAAGTGAAATTACGTAGGTTATTGAACACATTTATGAGCATTTTTTTAATCACCGTTAAAAACATCTCCCAAAAAGTTTTTTTCTTTTTGTGTTTGTCACACTTTTTAATAATAAACAAGAAAGTAGAATTAGATGATAATAATGGTGTCAACCACAGCCTGGTATATTTTATATTAATAAATATTCATTGTGCACTTGATGTTTTTAATAATCATTACAAACATAACTGACCTCACTTTTCTATTTAAATATGAAATGATAATAGACAGAATCAATATGCTCTAAGAAAACGTGATATAATTCATAAGTATTATTTATTTACATAGTCTAATAAAGCGTATTATATTAATAAAGCATTTTATAAACTTATAATTATAACATTTCAACCAAAAACATAATTCTTTACTTTTTTAAAAAATATTCTATTGTAAAAATGCCGGTTTTAAAAAAAATAATTCATTCTAAAATATGATGCTACAAAAACATTTAAAGAACAAATAGATTGTGATTATGGAAGCTTAAAAATCAATAAATTAAAAATAATAAGAAGGAAGAGCGAAATGATAAACTGCTTACTCGCCTCTTTTTAAGTTTCATAATTTATTTGATATATGAAAAAGATTTATCAAATGTGTATTGTTTTTAGTTATATTTTAAATTTATAATAGGTATGATCACTAATAAACAATGTAGATTAAATGATTAAGTTATGTGTTTGTTTGGTTAACGGTTTTATTTGGAAAAATAGATCGTCTCACCTTTAAAAGGCTGAGGGTAACCAATGAGTTTTGTTTTTACTGAAGCGGGTGAACAATGAAAGTTCAGATATAAATATTATTTTAAAGTGGTTAATGGTGATCAGTGTAGATAACACACAGATTATTATTCGAAACTGTTTTGGAAATATTCCAATGAGGTCTATAGATCTCATAGAAAATCTTTGAAAATCTTATTGTAACATGGCCGGATGGGCATGACGGGGCCACGCCTTTTCTGTTAGCTTTGTCATAAAGATGGAGCAACGAAAAAAGCTTCGAATCTTCAGGATCGATCAGAGGGTAAGTAGGGCGATAGGGCGAGCTTTCTGCGTGCATTTCTCGGCACACTGGCATATCGTCGTAATGAGTTTCGGATAGATAACTTTTTTTTAATTTGGGTATGAGAAGTTGGAGTTTAATGATCCATTTAGACTAATCTCATATTGTTATATTGATTTACTCAAGTATCTACTAGGCGTCCACCTGCATTTTTACAATAGCGTTTCTGTAAAAACCAAATTAAACGAAAAATCACTGTTAATGAAGAACTATATAACCATGCTGAACAAACCTAAATGAATGTTTTATATATTTTAATTTCGATAATACTTTGCATATTGCTAACGACCCTAAGATATAATGCTCGTTGCAACTAATACATGCAATGTGTAACTTACCCTTCGGACTCACCTGTGTCAACGATGACGTCGATGAGGTCCATGCTCTTGGCGAAGGCGTCCCTAAGGTTGATGTGGTGGAAGGACACGATACTCCCCTCCCTCTTCGCCCGCTCCAGAGCCTCCCGCCTCTTGAGCGCTTTCTCCCTCCGCATCTGGTTTTTGTAGAACTCGGCGAAGTTGTTGACGATAATTGGAATAGGAAGAGCGACTACAAGGACCCCGCAGATACAACAGACACTACCAATCACTTTCCCCAGTGGGGTCGTGGGGTAGATATCTCCATATCCTACCGTTGTCATTGTGATACCCGCCCACCAGAACGTCTCCGGGATAGATATGAACTTGGTACCGGGCTCGTCTTTCTCAGCGAAATAGGCCAAACTGGAAAATATTAACACTCCCATTGCGAGGAAGAGCATTAGAAGTCCGAGTTCTTTGTAAGAGTTCCTCAACGTGAAACCCAAACTCTGGAGGCCTGTTGAGTGCCTTGCCAACTTGAGTATCCTGAGTATCCTCATGATCCTGAAGATTTGGACGACTTTCCGGACGTCCTGGAACTGATCGTTCGCGTTTTTATTCGTTTCGACGAGAAAAAGTGATACGTAATACGGTAATATAGCTAACAGATCGATTATATTCAGTCCTCCTTTGAAAAACTTCCACTTGTTAGGTGATGCCGAAAACCTAAGGACGTACTCTAGGGTGAACCACGTTATACACACTGCTTCTACCATTGCCAATTGCGGATTGTCATGGGCTATTCCTTCATCCTTCGTCTGCAGCTGAGGGATGGTGTTGAGCGTGAGAGCTACCGTCGATAGAACGATGAAGAGGATCGAGATGATTGTAATTACCTGGAAATATCATTGAGTTGACTGAATGTCGTTGGCAGGAGGAGGCAGGCAGGTGGGAGCGACCTGGGGGCGGTTGGTAAGGGGTCCTCGGGGTCGCTCTTCGCTATCCCTTAGTACTTCCGCGATAATAGAGGTATGTCATTAGTGTTAGATTGTTAGCTGGGGATGGGTCTGCAGAGTGTTAGTATGAGTGTGTCAGGTGGTGGTGGTTCTGCAGAGCATTGGTATGATTGTGTAAGGTGGTGATGGTTCTGCACAACATGTCATCAGTATGGATGTGTTAGCTGCGAGCATCCGAACTGAGAACAGGTGGGAATCTCGTTCTGCAGAAACCATGGAGTTCTCAGGTCCATACTCGCCTCTGTCCAATGTCAAGTTTGATCAGTGTCTAAAATTATTTTTTATTGTTAGAAAAATTGACTTAGTTAATTAGCCATGCGTTTTATTTATTTAAATTAATTATTTTTTAATAATATTAATTGACCATATATATATACATGGGGAATAAAATAGTCCGGATGAAGGTCAGATAAGTTATTTCCTAATTAGGGTTGAACTATTTATTTGGATGCAGCGTTTCGATCCACATTGTAAGTCTTCTTCAGGGCTTGTGATAAAGGTCACTGAGAGAAAGTATCCATGTCTTTCTCTCTGTGGCCTCATTATACGCCATGAAGAAGATCTGCAATGTGGGTCGACACGTTGCTTCCAAATAAATAGCTCCCCTCAATTATTTATCGTTTTATTGTAATTTTTTATACAAGTACAGATTTCTTTAAATTCTTAAAATTACATCTTCACCTATATTTCCCCCATCTTCAGTTTTTTAAAATTTATTTTCTTCTTTATTATTATTCCATTTCTCTTTTATTTAGTATTAGTCCTTTTTTTATGCCTTTTTTTACGGTTCGGAAGGAAAATGGTTCTGCCACACAAATGAGGAAATAAACAGGATATTAAGTCTACAGAATTGGAAATGATGTTTTTATTGAGTAATGCAAAATGAGGAAAATCAGGAAACTTTGATGGGTCTATCGTGTAAAAGTTATCAAGTTACAACAATATCTCTACTGAATTTATGTATGTTGTTTATTTCACGATCATATCATTACAGCAAAGTCCTAAACCTATTGAATAAATTAATTAATTAATTAAACTTAAAATATATTTTTATATCGGCTGGATGTCATGTGAACTTTGTCTATTGTTGATATAAAACTATACATCTTTGAGTAAAAAGTCTCGCGCTATTAAGCATCGTGATATATATAATATATATTATTAAACAATATTTGAATAAAACCATATAAACTTTTAGGAAATTATTAATTTGCTAATAAAAACGAGTCGGACGGTGCTACTTTTGGGCAAAAATGCTAAATTTTACCTGTTCAAGTATTTTTAACGAGTAACTGACACCGTAGGCACGGGACCGTCATTTTACGCCCCCTCCTAAAGACGGTATATCGATGGATATCTGTGGTATCATTATATTTTACCTCTAATAATAGTAATTCGTAAATTATGAGGCTGTTAGATCGAACTTATTTTAATTCTGATCAAGTCAAATAATTTACAATGTTAGTAATTATGTAAATTGTGCATGTTCACTAATTGTTGAAGAAATTTTAAGTAAATGCTGTACTATGTGTAGTATAAGTGTTGATGTTCATTATTGTTACAGATTCTAGTGTTTTCATTTTAATATAGAATTTCGATTATTGAAACAAAATATATATTTTTTTGTTTCAATAGATAGTTTTGGGTAACATGTTGTATCTATACACTGTAACATAAATACACAAGTCATATAGTTGTTTCTAGGATAAAGGTAGTATTAGAGTGTAATTCAGAGAAATTGGTGGCAAAGGAACTTCTAATAAAAAAAATTACAATATTTATAATTTAAAAAAATATTTCAGGAAATTCTTACTAATACTTAACAAATTAAATTTTAAAATTATATTATTTTATTGCCTAAATAATTAATAACTGTCATATATTGAACTTCCCCAAGTAATACTTTAGCTTTATTAGTTTAGATTAAAATTGCTGTAATTTATAATTTTTCCATTTATTACTCGATATTATTTTATTAATTTACTACTTGTATGATTGTAAAGATATGTTGAGAGCGATGTAAAAATGTGTTTAAGAATCTGCTAATCACTGGATGAGTTATTACTTTAATAAAAAGTAGTAATAAAAAAGTATTATTATAAAATTTTTTATGCAATAAAGGCCAAGCACATGCTAGCATGCCAATCCCACTAATTATTTGAATAGATGTTTAAATAAATTTTTACACAAATCTAATAATTTTTTGGTCTATGAATTTAATTAAAATTTTCAAAGTATCGTTATTTCGATCAGCTAAATATCATCAACTAAAATTTCATAATTAATTAAACGAATTAACTAAATAATTACTTCATGCATGACCGAAAGTCCTACATATTTTATTATAAAATTAAAAACTAAGTTAAAAATCAAAATTAAAGTTACCTATGTTACCCATTATAGCCTATGAATCTATTCTGATGTTAGTTATCAAAAGTGCTTCCTACTAAAGTAAATTTATAAATATATATATGTATATTTTAAACAATTTCGGCAATAATAATGTTCTACATATCAGAAAACATATATTTTTTTTCTTAGAAATAGATAATTAATATACAATAAAGCAAATTAGAAAAAAAATTATCTATAAGTTACAATATAGACATTAAATATTAATTTCCTAAAGTACACAATATTGGTTATTTTTTAAACTATACATTACTTACAATATGTTGATCGTATTATATTAAATGAATATTGTTACGGAAAGACATAAATGAGCTCGAGTATTATTTATATTATGATACTGACAACTATAATAGTTATAGGGTCATATGATTTTGTTATAGTTCAATCAAAATTCTTTTTACTTCTCTAGCGATGAATTATTTTTTACATTAATCATTATCAATGAAAAAAAGTTTTAATTAAAGTACATATATAGTATGTATCCACACTGAAGACAAATATTTAACTTTTTTTTTGAAGCAATAAATTACATTTGATAAACAATTATATAATTTTCAAAATATTCAAGACTCTACGATCAGCATATGTAACTGAAGTGTAATTTCTGCACTCACATATTTTACCTATTGAATCATTGAGCGTAAAGATTATTTGTATATTTATAGATAGAAGTTTAAAAAACAATTAACTGTAAAAGTTAAGAGCTGAGATGGCTGGATGAAGTCAGTGAGGACTCCAGGAGTCTATTTATTAATGGTTCGGAACTGGAAGGCCGCTGCACTGGACAGGGAGGACTGGCGGGGTGCGTATCGAGGAGGCCAAGGCTCATTGATGTGCTGTAGAGCCATGCAAAAAGAAGAAGATAAGTTAAAAGTAATTAATTGTATAATTACCATTTATGAATCGCTCATACTTTGGTCCCATAGTGAAATATGGATGGTGAACAGATAATTTCAAAGGGTTAAAATATCTACAACAGCAGTCCTTAAGTTTTTATATTCGATTAATTTCTTCCTTTCATTTATGGCTACTTTCTCTATAATTGATAAAAACCTCAAATAAGCATTTTTTTCTTGTTCTCTCAAAAACCTGACTGATCTTGGAAGAAAATTTATTAGGATTCATAGCGATAAAAAAAAAAGTACCACTGTAATTTACAAAGGGTCTTGAGTTCAGTACGTGGTAGAGAATATACTTTTTGTTCTTTTGTGGGACAATAGTTCTGCAGAGAGGTGATTTGTCCAAGATCACGCTCAACCACTACTAGGTATTCCCCATATTAAGGGTATCCTCTTTAGAGGCTGTCTCCAGATCCCACAGGATCCATCCACAGATTTTATCCTTTAAACCTGTTAGAGTCTCGGGTTCAGCATAGAAATTACACTGTTTCTTGGAGAACGATTGTGTATATTATGTGTATATGCAGGGAGGTGATTTGTTCTTGATCACTCTCAACCGCAAGGTACTCAAAAGGTTTTCCCCTTATTTTGAGTACACACTTTATAGAGGCTGGGGGAGCCTCTTGGGGTCCCGGCTGGTGACAGACTAAATAAATTACATTCCACAGCCGGATTTTCCTTCGGGATTTTGGAACGGCAACTCAGCGCTATATCACTCAGAGCCACCCCCGCTCCCTAAGGATTATTTAGCTAATGCCCCATCTCCTAATTGCTCCATTTAAAAATTAAATTACTTCTCCTTGAAGAGAAATGTTATGACTTACATTATTTTAAAGTAACACGACTTTCTTCTGTGGTAAGATCTGCTCTTTTTAGAAGCATCATACAATAGACTCTGGAAAGTCTTTATCCTAGGGTATATTGCTGATGATAAAACGTTTATTATAGCTTCAATATTCTCGACTCTATTGACTCAAGCTAACGCTACAGTAAAATCGAAAAAAAAACTACCAGTCCTTAGCGTTAGAAGTTATTATTCCAAAAATGAAAGGAATAATACAATATAGTCTCAACAATGCTCTCCCCTAGATAAATAGTACATGTATAAGAATTTCATTACTTCAATTGTTTTTCTAAAGTATCTTCTTACAAAGAATATGCTTGTGACAGAAATTACACTCAATAAATTTGCAATGTCTACCCTCTTGAAACCATTAAAATCAGATGTAACGACCCTGGCTGCCCCTCGGGTCGCAGCCACCTACTCTCTAGTACTGACCCTCGCACCGATCGAGGTGGTCGGCTTCTCGAGGAGGTCCCACAGGAACTGCTGGTAATGGGCGCACTTCCCTTCTCCGAACTCTTCCTCGTCCCTCTGCCGAAGAGACTCAGCCTCCTTCCGCATCTCTTCGTGGACGTGCTCCTTCCGCTGGTGGTACTTGTGCTGGCAGCAAGACTCCAGGTAGAGCTCGTCCACTCCCCAGTATTCGAGGTCCTCGGAGAAGGCGAGCACACACATCTCGTCCACTAAGTGCAGCTTACCCGTCCGGTAGAAGTTGAGGATGGAGGAGAAGGACTTTGGGTGGCGATCGAAGAAATACTCGTTGTCGATGAGAGAATAATCGTCACAGAGCTCGGTGATTGCTTCATGGGTGTTGCAGTCTCTTAGCCGACCGAGCCTGCAATAGCAGTTTATTTTGTAACCAAACAAATAATGCTCATTTTATTAAATAATGCTAATAATTCTAACTTTATGACACTCTGAAAATAATAATGGCATAAATTAAATTAGTTAAACTCATCTACATTTTTTTACTTTTTAACATTTAAAATATAGGAAAGATTAATTCCTATTAAATATTTTAATATTAAATTCCTATTAAAATTAATTCCTTAAATAGTGTTGGACTTTTTTTTTATTAGAAACCGATTCATATTGTAGGTCTTCTTTAGGATGGATATAGAAGAAACCAACATATTAAAATAGAATAGAGAAAATTGTAAGCTATAAATAGATAAAATAATAAATAAAAATATAACTATTGGAGTAATGAGGTACAAATGTAGGCATAATTTAAATTATAAAAGAAAATAAAGGCATTATTTAAATGATTTCAACTAGAACAATGGGATAAGAATTACTGGCAATATTTTGTTTCAAATTTACTTATATGCTTTCTGACCTTTATTGCCAATAATTCATCCTTTACAATACAAAAGTCTAATATTTTGGGAGAAACCTTAGGTAAATACAACTCATTAAGATTTTAATTAATAGAAAATCAAATGTATTATATTTTAAATTTGAATGATTTTAATATGGTACAATCCCTGGGTAATAAATTATTAGTAAGAACTTTAATTGAACAGTCCAAATTTTTAATTTTTTGTCCGTATTTAATATCAATTCGTTTTTCAATTAAAGTCCGTATTTCAATTTTCTAAAAATAGACATTACTCAGATGAGATATGATTTGTTAGGCAAGTTCTTCAGCTACTTGTTGATCTGCTTAGCATAGCTATGGTGCCGTGGTGACACCTTGTGATGAGTTGCCAGTAATTCTGAATTTATTAGACACGGTTTTATAACAACTCTTTTGTTTTTATGATCAGATATTGCTTGTAGTTGCTTCATTTTACTGCTGCACATTGTATTATGCATATAACACCAATTAAATGCTTAACTAAAAAGAACCCAATAAACAAATTTTCTTTATAATTATAATATTATATGTATATGTGTATTTTTTGTTTATTTATTTGATATAAATGAAATCATGGATTGTATAATATTATTAAAAATTGATATATCATTGCTGGACTTCTTTCTCTTTCTTCGAAATTAGAAAACGATAAACATATACTTTTTTTTAAATGAGGCATTTGGTTCAAAACCTGTTACATCCATTTTCAAATATTTTTCAGGACTGATCAAAAAAGTTTAAAGAATAATAGAATAAAGAATAATAAATTTGACTAATTATGTTTTTTTCTTTTTACTTATTTACCTAAATATTCAGTTCAAACAATAATTACTGACAATTTTTTATGATCTTCTCTTTTTTTAAATCTCATTTAATATAAAAAATGTGTTGGATATACTTGACTGTATTGCTTAACCTGTTAACCAGACGGGACGTATAAATTCGTCAAACGTAATTTTGTATTTTCCTTTGAGGTATATTTAGCATTTCCAAGTCTATTTGAACCTTTTCCAAATCAGCTGTAATCTTTTACAAATCAAATGCTACCTTTTCCAAGTCACAAGCAACCCTTTCCAATTCAAATGTAACTCTTTCCAAATAAGTTGAAACCCTTTCTAAAGCAGATGTAACGCTTTACAACTGAATTGTCACCCTTTTTATTTCAATTGTAACCGTTTCCATTTCCATTGTCACCCTTGAAAATTTATCGTACTGAGGAATAGACCAAGTTAAGACCTCAGAGCTCACCGGGATAAATCACGACAGTATTTTTAATTTTGTTATTTTCAAAACTATTATCGGCACAAAGCAGTAAACGAATGAAATTAATACAATTTTCGAAAAGCAATGATTTTTGTTATTAAACATAAATAATTATTCCTTTTTGAAAGAAACCATAAAAAAATAAAATAAATAAAAATGCACTTTTTTTCTGAGAAAGTAAAACTACGTAAACTGAAGTTATCAACAGTTTCTTCGATTTGGCAAAATTTTGTTTGCATTACAGTTTACATTTTTTCATTTGTTTTTATTATTTATAACCTTGACAAAAAAATATAAACTTTTTGTTTTAAATGTTTTGTAAACAAAAAATATTATTATGTTTGTTATTTTATGGCCAAAACTATGAAGATATTCTTCTTAAGTTCAGATTACATGTTTATACTTTTTTTAAATAAACTCTCTCAGAAACAAAAATCAATTATTGGCTTTTTGAATTATTCCCCTCATTTTTGCCCTAACAAGAGTTTTGAAGGGTGTGATGATTTTATCCTGGCGAGTTCTGAGGTCCCAAATTATTCCATTCTCCAGTTTCCATTTTCAAGGATGACAATTAAAAGGTTACTTGTAAAAGGTTACAGTAGACTTATATAGTTCCAGGAACAAAATGTTTTAAAAAAATGGAAAATAAGGAAGAAACGACTCGCACGAGAACTAGTTCAATAATGACTTTATTACCATCTTCATCCTCTAGTTAGTCGACGGCCATACCCCGTTGATCACACTGGGTCCCGTCCGATCACCGAAGTTAAGCAACGTCGGGCGTGGTTAGGACATGGATGGGTGACCGCCTGGGGAAAATCAGGCGGTAAATATCTGTGAAAAACCGTGCTCTTGGATGGAAATATCCAATGCCAAAAAAAAAAATCTATTTATAGTATCTAACAGCTGTCTACAATGCCAGCTTGATATTAGTGGCTATGCAATCATCAGTCTTGTCTTAACTTATATATATATATAGCACCAAGGAAAATACAAATTTCGTTTGACGTATTTATACGTCTAACGTACCTCAAACCTTAGTCCATATTAATTATTTACCAGGCTTGCAAGATAAATTATTTAGCTGTTAACAGCGGAGGGTTGACACTGCGGGGTCAGGTGTTCAGGAAGTGAGTGACCATCCTCTTCGAATGGTAAACAGTACGGTAAAATGGCGAGAAACACCAAGGCTAATATGTACTGAACAAAAGATTATTCTTGGGAGCACAGGAAGTGCAGGGCATATATATAGAAACCAATTTCTGACATTTTCTTCACTGCAGTCTATGTAAACTTTGTGCTCTCTTCTATGATTTTGGACGGTGTTCACCAAACAACATCATTTGATATATTTAGTAAATGCATCCTCGATTCCTAAAATAGGAAAACAAGCTGAGCTTTGGGTTCCATTGAATTTGTTGGATCTTTCAAGAATTTCTAAGAAATCCGTTGAGAGATAGAAAGGATGTTTTTTTTTCTAGAACTTCACAATTGTAAATTTAAATGAAACAATAAAAAATCGTTTTAATATCAATGAAAGTTGCTTTATTGAAATATTATTTTATGTCATTGATCCTTGAATATTATTTCGGTCATGTTTTCATAAAGTTTAGCAGCAACTGCGACCGTATTTCGCCAATATCATGACGAATATAGTGTTCCCATATTCAATTGTTTATGGTTTATTGAACGCATTGAAGATAAGTAACTTGATATAACTAAAAAAAATCTAATTTCGATCGCAAGATCTTGTTGGCCAACCAAGAGGACCCAAAAGTCAACATTATTCGTACATTACATTTTTCGTTGAGTAAATTAATTGTATTTCGCGCTGTTTGGCATGTGGGTCCGTACAGATAGAATCACATGTCAGCAAGATTAATGACACCCAATTGAGATACGGAAGAATTAGTAATTGTATTATAGCCATTCACCGTTGACTTTACCATTTTTCCCGACTTTTATTTTGAAAACATATGGACCAATATTAACCCCGGCCTAAGAAGCGCATCAAACAGTGTCTCTCAGACTTTGATGTTTTTCAGAGAATGGCTTATGAATAATCTTCACTCAACCAAAAGACACTGAATAGAATGGTACCCATTCAATCAAAACTTAGCTTCATCGCTGAAAAAATTTTGTATGAAAATAAACTGAAAAATTAATTTATTTTTATCCAATTGGCCGAATTGGAGGCGCAAATGGTGGTTAGCTGGCCTTATTTCCTGAAAAAGTAGAAGTTTAAGCCCTTAACCAAATATTCTTAAATAAAATCTATTAATTGGGTGGAAGATTTTCCAGTGGTTGACAACGACGTCGAATTGATTGGCTTTAGTCTCCCTTAAAGCAATGTTGTTTAGTGGCTATCTCTTGCTTGGTGCGCACTGTTCAGCGTCTAACGGGATGCGTATTATCATTTAGTGTGATGTATGCGTGGTGTGAAAACGATCCATAGTTAATCGAATTAGCCTGATGGACAATTGTGACTCCCTTTTTACGTAGTGCGCTTAGAGTTTCGAGGAAACGGAGAATTCTCTAAGGAAAAGGAGAAATCATTATTTTGATAATAGATTTTAATAATTTGCAAGCATTTCTTTGGTGTGAGTCTATTCATTATAAAATGGCAAACTAGACTAATGACAAAGGGACTACCAGCCGGCAAAAGAGTTTTTTCCACCTCTAACGCCCTTTAGGTAGGCATAGACCCTTGTAACCGATATTACCATCTAGGACTTAATTACTTAAAGATATGTAGAGATATGTTTACAGTTTAGGTTACCTGGTGTGAGGTAGGCGCTCGAGCGTCCTCCAGAGGACCTCATGTTTGACGCCGCCGACGTTGATGACGACCCTCCTGTTGAGGGCCTTGGAGCGCATGATCATGAACGGCTCCGGCGGGAGCGAGCTCAGAGAGCGGGAGTGGGCCCGGAGCGGGCAGCCCGTCTCCCCCATCCTCCCGCCCTCTTCTCGTCCGGACCTACAAAACAGCAATATAATAAAATTAAATAATAGAATAATTTGAATAAATGTATAAGTTTAAGTTTCAGTTTTTTAATATTCTAATTCGGATAAATTAGAGTTTAGAGTCGGATCTGAAATAAAATGTTTAAGAGATACAATATGAAGATCAATGCGGTTAATCTTACTTTGAAACATCGGAAAAATAATTAAATCCTAGCATACCAACATAAATATATTTGCATTTAGAGAATAGAAAATCCTAATAAACCGTATCAAATATCTCTTTCAACACATTTCAGAAAAATAAAACTCACATTTAAATTTGTACACAAATGAATAAAAAATGAAAAAAAAAACTGGACATCACAACAATACACAAATTCATACACCAACAAAACCTCAGATTCTTCACCTCATGCCAACTTTCAGAAAACACACTCATGCAAGAAATGGGAAATTATACAAAACCAACAACACCAAAATACAGACACAAACGAACAAAACATACTATTATAAATAATATGCATTTTTTAATATGTATTCGTATTAATTAAATCCTATGTACTTCTTTTTTTCTGTTGGTTTTTAAAATTTTACCAACAACAAAAACATTGCACCTGTGACCATTGTAAGTAAACTCATTTTCATTGTAAGGGATTATTCCACCAAAGTTTTAAAATTTGTATATAATTTAAAATTAAATTAAACAAATATTGAAAAAAACGCTCTAAACAAAAAACCGTCTATGGCCGTAATCCTACATTGTCTAATATTGTGTTATTCAAGTTTAATAAACTCTCAATAACAAAACAAAATAATATTTGATAATAACGAATACAAAATAAAATAAAAACTACTGATCCTAATTCTACCGACAGTCGAAAATAGGACACATTTCTGTAATCACTGCTCTTGAACAATATTTAACCATTTTTACCATAATTCATAGTCATATTTAATAGATATTTTGATCGTTTGATTTAGTCGTATAGTAATAATAATAATAGCCTTTATTTATATGTATATACAGAATTAGCTTCTTCAATATTTACAATTTTTAATACTACATTTTGTATTTACATATAGACCTTCCCTTTAGGGAGATTATAGTCTTTTGACGGAGACTAGCCGAACTTTACTGGTGAAATTGCTGGCATATATTCCTCCACAGGTCCCTGTCTCGCACTGATCGCATCCAGAGAGAGCTTCCGCACATCTTGAATTCATCGGCCCAACGCTTACGTTGCCGGCCTCTGCACCTTTTCTTATCGCGCGGGATCCACTCAGCGGCTCGCCTAGCCCAGCTATCTTCACCTTGCCTCATCACATGGCCTGCCCAGTTCCATTTCATACTTCTAGCGTAGGTGACTTCATCGATAACCATTGTGTGTTTTCTTATACGGCATGAATTTATTTTTTCCCTCAGTTCAATTCCCAGCATTATTCTTTCCATTTTTCGTTGACATGTGGTTATCTTCCTCTCTAAGGCTTTAGTGAGTGACCATGCCTGACATCCATAGCTCAGGACAGGGATTATGCAGCTGTTGAATAACGTCGTTTTATGTCTTATTTCTAGGTGGCTTTTGAATACACTTCTAAGGCTCCAAAATCTCTTCCATGCCTTGCCGATTCTTGATTCGATTTCTCTTTGACTCCTCTTTTCGAATGAGATGATTTGTCCAGGTATCTAACTTCTTTAGCGATCTTCATTTCTGGGAGTCTGTGGCTGATATTATTGGAGGGTCCGTTGGTCATGATTGCTGTTTTTTGTGGGTTCAATATCAGCCCGTGGTTCGAACTCTTCTCTTTCAGCTGGTTGATCATTGTAATGAGTTCATCCTCAGAGCTTGCAATCAAAACTACGTCATCCGCAAATTTCAGTTGGTTAATTCTTATTCCGTCGAGAGAAATCCCTTTGTCACGCCAGTCTAGAGCTTGGAAAATTCTTTCTAACTCTGCGATGAAGATTGTTGGTGATAGGGAATCGCCTTGCCTGACTCCTTTCCTGATCGGAAATATTTTTCCTCTTCTTTCTGTTTCTACATATCCCTTGTTTTCGATGTACATATTTTCTATTATTTGCACGTATGCCTTGTCCACTCCTAGCTGTTCTAATGTCGGTCGTATATTGACGTGGTATATGCTGTCGAACGCTTTCTTAAAATCGATGAATCCCAGGTAGAGTTTGAAGTTGTATTATTGTGATTTCTCTATTAGTTGATTAAGAGTGAACAGATGGTCAATCACCGATTTATTTTTTTTAAATCCTGCTTGATCTTTAGGTAGGCTTTCGTCAATTGTTCTTGTTATTCTTGCGTTTATTATTTTGGAAAATAGCTTATATAAGGTGGACCCGATTGAAATAGAACGGTAGTTGTTAATATTTTGTCTGTCACCGTTCTTGTGGATGAGAATTATTTTTGAAGTTTTCTATTCGTAAGGTATTTCTTTGTTCTTTAAAATTTTGTTAAAGATGAAGCATAGTATTGTATGTAATCCGTCTCCTCCAGATTTTAAAATTTCATTTGTTATTCCATCTTCTCCGGTGCATTTATTATTTTTTAGATTCTTAATCGCTGCTTCCACTTCAGATTTCAAGATGAGAGGTGCTATATGATTTGTCTCGTCATAAGTTTCTAAGTTTTTGAGGGAGTAATCATTTGGGCAATCGTATAATTCTTGGAAAAAATCTGTAGCAATTCTCACAATATCCTGTCGGTTGCTTTGCGTAATACCTTTCTTATTGGTTAATTTAGTTGTCCATAGTTTTCCTTCGCTTTGTTCCATTTTGATTTTTTTGATTGATCGACTGCTATTAAGTATGTCAGCCATTCTTTGTTCTCTATATATTCTTAGGTTCTGTTTTATATTTTGTCTAATTCTTCTGTTCCAATTATTAAGGTTGGTTGAAGTTTTTATTTCCTTTTTCCTTTCTTCGATCATTTGTAGAGTCTCCTCGGATAATTTTGAACGATAGTCTTTGGATGTATATGTTTTTAGTTTGGCCTGTAGGGATGCTTTCTGAATTCTATTTCTAATGTCAATGTATAGTTCTTGGACGTTATCGTTTTTTCTATTTTCTATGTAGCTTCTTATTTCTTCAATCTTTGTTAGGAGAATTGTAGTGAGATCTTATCACAGGTGTGAAATAGAATGGTCGGGTGTTCTTCATTTTATCTAGCCTAAGAGTGGTCCTGATTAATCTATGGTCTGAGTTGAAATTTACATTTGGCATTATTTCACAGTTTTTTATTATATCTATTTTATTGCAAAGTACATAGTCTATTTCAAACTTATCTCCTGTAGGAGACTTCCAAGTCCATTTGTTTTTTGTTTTCTTTTTGAAAAAGGTGTTTAGAATTTTCAGTCGATTGCTGTGCGCGAAATTTATAATGAGTTCTCCTCCCTCATTGCGTTTACCGTACCACGATTTGCCCATGATGAATTCCTCCCCTATTCTGTATTTTCCCATTTTACCGTTCCAATCTCCCATCACTAATAGGGTATTTTTAGGGCCGACTTTTATTTTATCTATAATATTTTGTAGTTCTTCGTAAAAGCTTTCTTTGTCGTTGCATGAGGAAGAAGCTGTTGGGGCATAAATTTGAACTAGGAATAGCTTTTTATTTTTACCTATATCTATAATTAACATGGCTATTCTTGAACTAATTTCTAATTTTTTTAACAAATTTTTTTATTAACCAAAAATGCCACGCCACCTAATCCTTTAGTTGAATGTGTGTGCACTAGTAACATACCGTCATTCGTATTTAACATTGTTTTAAATTTTCGCCTGGTTTCCGCTAGACCTATGATGTCCCACTTTATTTCTTCTAGAGCTAGTTTAAGTTCTGCAACCCTTTCTTCTCCCATTAGCGTTCGAACGTTAAATGTACAAATTTGTAATTCCGAATTGTTTACCTTTTCCATAGCCGATGTTTTACCTTTTTTGCCATCTTCTTTATTTTCTTTTTGCTATCTGTTCGTTCTTGGATTTTGTTGTTGTTTTGTTTCGATTTTCGTCGTTCCTTGAACAGAGTCTGATTCAGGTGTGCCTGGTATGTTATCTTTAGAAAAGTAACGCTCTAAGCTGCTAGCTCTAAGTTTTATATTACTCAATTTTTTATTGTTTTTTTTATTCGGGTTATTCGGTGTGTTTTCTTCACTGTTTCTTTCTCTTTTTGAACTCTTATTTTGATTAAGATCTTCTAAAGAGTATAATTTTCCTTCAATCATAAGTTTATCGTATCTAATGGTTGCTTTGTACCCTTGCTCTTTTTTGGCTATCAGATATGGAAATAACTCTGCACGGATTTTTCTTATTTCTTCTGACAGGTCTTCTTTAATCTTAATATGTTGATACCTCTCTTTTAATTTTTTCTTTGCCCTTCGGATATCATTTCTCAGAAAGATTGATGTCAGACTTACCAGGCAGAGAGACCTCGAATTTTTAGTTGTTATTGACCTTATATTAGTGATATCATATAATCTTATATCACTCACCAGAAAACTTAAAATCTCAAGTACTTCTCCTTCTTTGGCCCTCCAGTTCTCAGATTTAAGTCTTGTTATTATCACATTCTTCTTCCTTTCTGATATTTTGTTCTAACTGGTTTCTGTTGTTATTTTCTATTATTTAATTTATTTTCAGATCTACTTTGTCCAACGTTTGAAGTTTTTGGAGTATTTCGTCCAATTTGGCTTCGGAACTCATTGTTATTGATAAAAGTTCGTATGTTTATCTATAACCTGCGATTTAATGACTGTTCTCTGAGGCCAGCTGACTGGAAAGTTGGTGGTGGGGGCTGACTTGTCTCCTCTTGCTCGCTGATAACCAAGACAGTTAAACAGATCTGTTATATTTTATTTATTCGATTATCACTAATATACTGTACCAATCGACACAGAATTACACTGTCGTACTCACTGATAATTAAACTACCACTGTACCAAAATTCACGGAAAATGGACACCAATTTCTTAATCGGTAGACGAACGGCACGGAGGAGGTGTTGTTCTGACCACGGCTGGCGAGCAACTCCTTCGTATAGTATAGTGTACCAATGATCGATGATCAATGATCGTAAACATTCAGTCTTCAATTGTAAGTACCAGTAATGTATTGACATCCTAAAAAAAACAATTTTATTTGTAGGCAAGTGTCTTCCAACTATAAGTTATGAACTAAAATAGCGATTATGCTCTTATCTATACTCTTTTATACATCTCCTCTCTTCTCTCTCTATCTGTTTATATAGTTAAGACGTCGAATATAAATACACATAAAAGAGAAGTGGAGGATTGAAGAGTTAAAATTGCTGACAACAAGGCAACAATGGCATATCTTGCCGGGTTAAAAATCCATAATTTAGATCATCGTACCATCCGATAACTGTATTCGTTTTACACTGCTTCTTTTGTTTTTGGGATAGTTTGTAATATATCAGAGCATAAAAGCATTACGGGACCAAATAAAAACAGTATTTTTTTCCTTGCGTTCTAGATAAGATCTTCTTATAGATAAATAATCCACTATACCACCCAAGATAATACTCTATAGACTGGACCCTAGCCTTCTGGGTCGGTTCACGAAGAGACATAGCCCAAAGACGGCACAAGATAAGACCCCAGACGATGCAGGAGGGGCACGCGAACCATCCTTTCCCAAGCTCATTAACATTCCGGACCTCCTTCCCCAAGTCCTCCGAGCCTGTCCCTTCCGCAGCAATAAAGGGCTAAATGTGTTTCGCTTCTTTATAAGCAATTTTATAAACCCAATCTCGTACTCGCCATCACTAAGACCAAAAGACAAAGGCAGGCCTGTTTTTGTATTTACTACACCGCAAGATAGTAAATTGCCTACGGTTAATAAATATTTCATGACCAAAAAAAAAAAATCCTGGTAGTAGGTCGTTCATCATCGATAAGGCCTGGCCAAGAATTATACAATTCGGTTTTGTTTTTATATTTGCCGTTGTTTATGATAGTATTCCATAGTTTCTTATGTATCTTAAACAGTAAAATTTTCCAACTTCCTTAATAAGGATGTAATTTATTATATTTTGTTTTATTTATTCTGTTAGTTAATGCGGCTTTCCAGTACATAAATAACTAAAAACTGAAGAGGACCAAAGATCGCAATGCACCGAGGAGAACATAAGTCAGAAAAGCAAAAGTCTTTCACTATCCACTATCCAATTTGGAGGGAGTTTCTATGATACGTTAAATCATTTTCTACTTAATTAATTGGCACTTAATTGTATTCCGACATTAAGATGATTAAAGAAATAGCAGATCGGTGAGGAAACTGCCTTTCTAAGGTTAAATAAAAAAATGAATTGTAAACTGGTGTTAAATTACATTTAAGAATCCTATTGGTTGCAAAACTAATATTAATATTGTAAAGAAATTCTTATTGGATCAAAAACGTATATCTTATTTATACTTTGAAACTACATATTTATCAGCTAAGTATAAGTATCTTTTTGTAATTACAAAATAAAACAACAATACTGAATTTCCAGTGATTCTAATTCACTTCTTCAAACAGTGTCAAAACCATAATTTGGATCAGTGACCGAAAATTTCCTGATGGAGGACTTGCAATTGCTAAGGCTATATTTATTATGTTTAGGGAGTGGGGTAGCTCAGTGGGTTGATCGCTGAGTCGCTATGCCAAAGGTTACGGATTCAATTCCGGCTCTGCCAAATAAATTATTTGATCTATTGACCGCCGTGATATGGTCCTGTGGGATATGAGGACCTTGCAATGGATCGCCCAATTTGTATAATGTGGGTACCCTTATTTGGGGAAAAATCTGGCTTTTGATTGGCTTAATTAGGCTGTTGAGCGTGATACAAACGCAGCGATGTGTCCTAGAAACATTACAGTCTCTTCCATTTGCAGAATCAAATGTAGTATATTTGTACAGATAAGGTAAAAATCCTTTGTACTTTATCTTATAAATTAAATCCCGTACTTGCCGCAATTAATAGAAGTTCATATTTGGATATAAAATATAAAAAATCCTTATGGCTAAATAATAGTAAAAATATTTTTATGGGAAAATGAAAAGGATAATGGGGGCATGGCCATTTTTGCCTTGTTCATTGTTCTGGGAAGTTTTGTTCAGGCGACAGGTAAGTGGCCTTATCGGAATGGAGCCTCATCTACAGATAACAACGGCTCCACAAAAAAGATTCTCGAACGAGATAGATGGACTCCGTCATCGGGAGAGATGGGTTTTCTCCTTGGCTATCAGGCTCTTCTGAAGGTGAATGCGGGTCGGAGATAACCCTCTCCAGGTGGTGTAATTCAGGAAGTCCGGAGGAGTCACGATATGGCTGGAGATTGTGGAAGTGGAGTCGAGGCTTGTCAGGAGCCTCATCCATCCTCTTGGCCTAGGAACAAGGCCCTCTTCAGCCCTAGGAGGAGGATCATCGTCTTAGAATAAAGCTGGATGATCTCCTTGATGGGGTTATTTATAACTCCGCGGTGGTACTTAGCGAGGATTAGGGCCTTACATCTTCTAAGGGCTGGCTATTTTAGGCTAACAATGGCAGCCATTCGTTAACTGTGACCTTTAACCGGACTTATAATATTAACTTAGTTAAAGTATTACTTATAACATTTCTTAGTAAGTTCTGTTTTATTTCAAAAATATTTTAATATACCGTATTTAAATTTTTAAATATATATTTACCTTAGAACGAGATAGGTTTGTGAAATGTATTGCTGGATCTCAAAATTGAGCTACTTTCATTTTATTTAATTTATAACAATCCGTATCTATCTGAGAGTGTAGTTATTAGTTTATATTATTATTAACATAAAAAATTTGACCACTACAACACATAGAAACGGGTTTTCAGGGATGTGATTTGTCAAAGATTACCCTCAACTCTCAGCTTGTTCCCTAATCAAGGTGTATAGGGGCTAGGTGAAATCCAGATCCAACAGTGTCCAGATCAAATATTATATCTTTCACAGCCAAATTTAAAACTAGAACTTCGGCACAGCAAATCAGCCTACAATCCTCTAATCTTCCCCACTCTCTAACCCTATACCACTGCGATTCAAGAATAGTCTTGGGTTCAGTACGTGGTAGAAAGTGTATTGTTTCAAGGAAGGATTGTGCAGAGAGGTATTTCGTCCGAGATCACGCTCAACCGCTAGGTTTTCCTCCAATCAAGAGAACGCACTATATTGAGGTTGACGCACTATATTTGGTAAATATCCTTCCTTTTTTACGAAGGATTTAACCCGGAACCTTCAGCTTAGCAACCCAGCACCGTAATCAATGCATTGTTGAAAAAGTGTAAATATTCAATTTAATTCAGTATTAAAAAAGGATAATCTGAAGTAGTGTGAAGCCAACGATTGGAAATTATTTATTATTGAATATAGTTTAAGGTTCATTATTGAAACGCAATGATATATTATTTATTTTTCAAAACCAATATTCAAGGTTCCCTAAAGAAATAATTTAGGCAGAAATAATCAGAGGATCATCTCAATTTTTTTATCTTTTATAGAGATTAATTCCCAAGATTCTCAAATTCCAATCGATGAAAGAGTGATATGATGCCTTGGTTATAATCGTTTTAAGGGTTTTATGACATATTATTTTGGTTTTGTGATATATTATGTAATAAACGTTGGTTTTTGGTTAATTTTTCGCACTGAGAACATAAATTGTTAACATTGATATGGCCTACAGGTCATTCACAGTAAATCATAATAATGCCTACTCATCCCTTTTTCCTCAATCTGCTGGTCTGTTCCTCAAGGCAGTATCCTCGGCCCAATTCTCTACACAGTTTATACTGCTGACCTCCCAACTCATCCTAATACTACCCTTACCACGTATGCGGATGACACATGCCTATTATCTGTCATCACTGATCCAGTTATAGCACCCCGTACTCTTTAATCCCATATCACTGAACTTGAAAATTGGTGTCAAAACTGGAGGATTAAAACAAACTCCCAGAAATCTCATTAAATCACCCTTACCATCCGTCGTAAACCAACGACTTCCTGTCCTCCTGTATAGTTTAATAACACCCCACTGATTCCTTTAGAACACGTCCGGTACTTAGGACTAAACCTTGACAAACGCTTAACTTGGAATCCTCATACTAGACTGAAACGACAAGAAACAGCTCGCCGTTTCAGGCTACTTCAACATTTACTAGAAAAACGCTTAAGCTCCCAATTAATTACAAAAGACTCATATACGTGACAATTAATGACCTTCTAACTTAAACTTTTTATTTGAGTACTACCACCGGATAATTTCTCTACTTGCCTTTATCTAGGGACATGATTTATCTTTTATTATATTTACTTGATGTATTCAATATAAAATTGTAAATTTCAATTAATACATAAAAAAAACATTGATATGAACTTTGCGCTATAACTTATTTAGCTTTCCTTTCCTCTAAAAATGAGATTTGAACTATTTATTTATATTTACTGATGAACATAAATAAATAATATTATTTGGAGAAACCTAAATTTTTATTTATTAAAAATAGATTGTGGTTACGAAATAGATGTTTGAAAAAATTAAATCATCTTTTCAGGAAAATAATATAATAATAACGTTGACTGAATAATAATAATAAGTAACAGATACCTTCTTCTTCTTTTTTTTACTTCAATGAACCGTTTCATTTTCGTTGAAACAGAATGATGTATTACCTCATACCGTCTTTATTTAGTAGAGTTAGTACGAATATAAAATACATTTATGTATTGTTTATTTATTTATATTATAGTGTAAACATTTTTTAAATAAATGCAATTTAGAAACAAAAATTAGAGTTATTAAACTTAACAAGATTTATAGTGAATAATAGCTTTGCAACCAACTAAGAATATGAATGCAACTGGTTTCTATCCCGATGAAATTATTAGTATGTGATGTATGTAATTAAATACTATTTTGAATTTATAAATTGTTGCAATGGTAGCAGCATATGCGGATGATGCGGGATCTACGCCACCAGCATCAGCACCGCACATGCCCTCAACAAGGCACAAATGGCGACTGCAACCATAGTGAACGAGCTGACACAGATTGGAAACTTATCAGGGTGAATCCGTCTAAGACGGATGCCATCGTGATGTCATTTCAGAGTGTGAGTAGGAAACCTCTACCGAAGACTTTTACCGTGGACTGCGAGGATAGAAGATTATCCACTTCAATCCTCTACATTGGCGTTACCTTTGATAGGCATCTCACCTTCTCAAAGCACGTTCAGGCAAGATTGAAGTTGGCACGACAGAAATCCCACAGGCTATACCATCTGCTCTTGTCGCCGCAGCTCTCACTGAGATTCAAATTACAAATCTACAAGTCTATCATAAGGCCTACGTTGCTCCATGATGCATCACTACTGAGACACCTCTACCTCTACCAGCGCCTGCAGCATTACCAGAATTCCATCCTTAGGAAGATCATAAGTGGCACATCGCTCGAGAGAGCACTTAACACCACCATCCGGAGCTTCGGCTTCCCTTGGTGCCCGAGGAAATAGGTCGGAGGCACATCAAATTTTTTGATGGGCTGAAGACCTGTGCGAACCCCCTATTTAAGGACTTTTTAAGGACCCTATTTAAGGACCCTATTTAAGAACCCCCAGACCTGGGAGATGGCTGGACAGTGTTCCCTTGGTCGATGTGCTTACATTTGATCTAGGGATGGGGTAAGTACTCCCTTGCTCTTAGCCTTCCTTCCTCCTCTTTCTTCTTTCTACAACTATTTCTTGCTCCCGCTAAACGGCCACTCCCTGTTTTGTATTGTATAAAGTCAGCGGCTTTGAGCAGGTTCGAGTAAAAACCGCCTTCAGCGGATTCCGCCCATTGTAACGCCTTAAAATACCGAAAGGTAACAGAAGGCTTTTGGTTTATATAGAAGCATTTTCAGGTATTTGTATTATATTGTAAATAAAATCTTGGAGGATGCGAAAAAAAAATTATAAATTGTAAAATAAAATTTGTACATTTCAAAATAAAATAAGTATTTAAAAAACAAACAATCGAACAAACACGAAAATAGAATCGTGGTACTATTCATTTGACTAAAGAACATTAAAAAAAATAATAATCAAAAATGGTTGGAGCTATCGTTGAACGTACATTGTTATTGCACATCTGTTTACTGAAAGAATCGAGATTTTTTAAATTAACTTAACCATCGGCTCACCATAAATTAAATCAATTAGAAACCAGTTTGATTAGTTCTTCCGGAAGATAAATAGAATAAGAAAAATGCACTTAAGAAAGTCTCAAGACAAACGACCCTGGCTGTCTCTACCAGATCCCATCTCCATCTTCATTCAAAGTCTTTTTATATAATGTAAGTATAATAACGTTTATAATAATTTAAACAAAATAATCATTAAAAAAAAAAAGCATGTGAGCAGCATCTTGTTGCATTTTGAGGTTAGCATGTGCTATCTTTGTTTTTTCCTTGCTATTATTCTCTTTCTATCCTGATCATGGAAGAAATATTGACAGGTATTTTTTTTCTGGGTTTAGTTTAGAGGCTTTTAAGGCTTCATGTTTGGAATGTTTCCACTTATGGCTTAATATGTATTTAATGCCTCTTTTCAGTTTTCGCTCTTTTACATTAATACATTTTGTGGAGTAGCCGTATCACTGAGTTCATTTCAATGCTCTCTGTTTTCTACACTTTTACTTTCCCTACCTTTTATTTTTGTTTTATTATTGTTTTGATTTTTTTCCTTCCTGCTTTTTGAAGAGTGGTGAGTTTATTGTACATTTTGTTTTTACTTTTTTATCAGCTTTATTTTTTATTTAACTTTTCCCAGCTGTTGTCTGCTAAGCCTTTTTATGATTCAAGAATTGCATTTGGACATTGGTAGTGGCGGAATGTTTCTTCTAGTGCCTAGTAGCATTTAGAGGATTGTAGGATGTGCTTTATTATTTTTTTACTTTACTGTTTTACTTTTCTGTCCTGAAGATGTCTGAACGGACAAAATATTGACAGGTATTTTTGTTTACTGTTTTTAGATTAGATAGTTAAGGCTTGTTGGTTGGAATTTTTTCACCCACGTATCAAAAAATATTCGTTAAGCTTAAGCCCGTCTATATCAATTACAAATAAATTTAATTTTTGATTAAGCTTATTTTATAGAGGAATGTAACATTCTAAGTACTATTTATTTAGGGAAATCGATTGGTCTTCCTCAATGAAATAGACTTTAAGTGTTTAAATGGCGGATTTTTCAATATAGCATCCTCTGATGTACCTTTCATATTAAAAAAATATATTTACTTAATATAGTTACTTAAATTAACGGTTAGGAATATTGTTTTTAACGATATTTTGTATCATTTTTACGTTTCAATTCCATTTTTCAGTAATAATTAATTAGGAAAAGTATTTTCTACTATAAAGTAGAAGTATTACGATTAGTAGCCAAGAAATTAATTTAAATGTAGTGTTTTAAGTATAAAATTTCTATAAAATATTTCAAGTAAATTTTGTTTATGAGATTATTTTTATTAAAATTATTTTAAAAACTGATTATTATTACATCACAGTAAATGAAAGTTTGTGAGAGACGTGCACCGCATTAGATTTATTTTTATCCCTAAATGGTTTGTCATTGGTTTGAATTAGTTCGAGCTAAGTTATTTTATTTATTTATTTTATTTTAGTTACTTATTTCTTTTTAAAGCGTATTTTTTTCATCTTATTCTGTATAATGAAAACCTCGATCTCTAATATTTACTGCTCTTGTGTGGCAGATAGTATTATTTTGCTATCCAATAAATATAATTTCGTTTTGGTTAAAAACAAAACATAGTTTCCTATCGCAATCTGCTTATATTTAATTCAGAAAAGGGTTCTACTGATGCTTCCTTTTTTAAAAGTCCCGCGTGACTTACAAAAAAGGGTGTTACAGGGGAAGGAAACAGTGGAGTAGAGTTCTTGATTTATAAATGTAAATGAACGCCACCAGAAAAAAAGGGGACTCGAACAGGTGTTTCTGGTTTGTTTCTTTTATTTTTTGCCGTTCTATATTTACATGATTTGTATATAAATAAGTGTTATCAGAATTTAATGATACGGTAGTGTTTTTGAAAAAAATCAAAGAAATTGATTTAAACATTTTTCTCAATTTATTATAGAAACTGTGTACTACTGACTCTTGGTTTATTTAAAATAATTACTAGGACTCAATGGAGTTTGTCAAATAATTCTAAGTGAAAATCAGTTCGTTGAGTTCGTCAATCATATATAAGATTTATCCGTTAAAATATTTTAATAGAAAAATTAATTAATAAACTTTAATCATACTTATGATAAGGACGTAAGCTTCCACATCAATAATTTGTATGGAATATCTAATAATTTATACAATTCGCATTTTATAATTATATTCATTTTAACTTAAAATAATGTAGAAAGTCCGGTTTCTAGTCTTCTTATATGTCGCTGTCTTGAAAACCTGCCATTATACCAAGAATTGATTTTTATTTAAAATTGAATCCGCCATTTGGACTGATTGAACTAAATATTAAAAAGCACACTAAATAAAATAAAACAAGGATATAAGAACCATACTTTTTGTCAAAATGTAAATATAATTGAGGTGATCAGGATCTAAAGCGGATAACTCCCTAATTTCAACACTTGACATTTCCTTATGATTCGATAGTTTAGCGATTATGTCTATAATTGACACTTATAGTAATACTTATACATATATATATATATGGATATTATACAGGGTGGATATTATACAGGGTCCCGAATTTAAATTGCAAAACTTCAGGAACTTATAGGGGACCGAAAAAACAAAGACAAAAGGTCCTTTAGAGATTTGCTCCTTTTTGCTTAGTTTTAGAGAAAATCGCAAAAAAAGAAACAAAACAAGTTTTCAATTTTTCAAACAAGGTTTCAATTTCAGTTTTCATTTGTATACTTATTTATTTACATTTATATTTATGTTATGTTCTTTTTAATGTAAATAATGCTCAAATGTTGTCCTCTTGCACCAATTCAAGCATTACATCTAGCACTCACTTGATAAATTGCAGCTAAACATTGTTCTGATGATATTTGGTGCACTGCATCTATGATTCGGTCTCTTAATTGCTCTCTTGAGTTGATTGACACTGAATAAACTTTCTGCTTCAAGGTTCCCCATAAGAAGAAATCCATGGGTGTCATATCAGGTGATCTGGCTGGTCAAGGTACTACTTCTCCACGTCCAATCCTTGTGGAATGTGGAAAAAAATTGTGGATAATTTATATACAGCTAAGCTCGAGCAACTCTGCTATAATGAGCTGGACATCCATCGAGTTGGAACCACATTTCAATCCGCTGTTGTAAGGAATGTCATCTAAATAATTAGAAAAGTCGTTCTCCAAAAAATGTGTAAATGTGATATCATTCAATCTTCCAGGTCAAAAATATGGTCCCACCAGTAATCCGTTCCAAATTCCAAGCCAAACGTTAATAGCAAATTCATGCTGAAACCTATTCTCTCTAATAGCTCTGGGATTTTCAAGAGCCCATACATGATAATTTCTTTGATTAACAATTCCTCCTCTTGTAAAGGTGGCTTCATCGGCATATAATTTTTAATGGAAATAAATTATCGCGAATTTTTTCAAGAAACCAGTTACTAAAATTCAATCTCTTGACATAATCTTGAGGTAATAAATTTTGAACTTTTTGAAGATGGTATGGGTAGCGATTATCACCTTTCACAGTTCGCCACATTGCCGCGATATTGCTAATGCAGCAGATGATATTTGGATGCTAGTCTCAGGATTGTTATCGGAGTGGCATTGGACACAAATTCTTCTCCGATAATCTGCTCTTACTGCTGCCTGGAATTGGTCGCCTTCATTACGTATTAAGAATGACCCAGTCTCTCGTAGTCTATTAAAAGTTAACGAAAAGACTCGTCGATTAGGCACTCTTCAATTTGGAAATCGGCGCGCATACTTCCGCACCGCTTCTAAAGTATTACCGTTACAGAAACCGTTAGAATTAAAGAATAGTTACCAACACAAAATTAGAATATGTATGCGGCATTTTGGCTGATGCTATCCCCTTTTATAGAGCTAGGTCCCCTCTTACCTCTTAGGCCCCCAGGGTTTTTTTAAATCCCTCTTGGCCGCCTCACGGTCTCGACCTACCCAATGGGGCACCACTTTGACGTGGTGGGTAGGCTTCGCTCGTACTAAGTGTGTCTCAGACGATTATACGTCATGCACTCATTCTCCACGTTAGTTTATACTGGACATAGAGTTTGTGCCTCCCATGTGTGGCTTTTTGTTATGGTCTGATATATCATGGTCTAATAATATCTGAGTAATTGTCTAAAGACTGATTTAGGAATTATAATCCTAGAAGGAAGCCAAAATGTAAATAAATAAAAGAATGTAAAGGATAACATTAAGTGTTTGCATATCTCACTGCCTAGCCTGACGAAATTTGAAAGGTGATAATCGCTACCTGTAACATTTTGTTTTGTTTCTTTTTTTTTTGCGATTTTCTCTAAAACTAAGCAAAAAGGAGAAAATCTCTAAAGGACTTTTTGTCTTAGTTTTTCGGTCTCCTATAAGTTCCTGAAGTGTTGCCATTTAAATTCGGGACACCCTGTATATATATATATATATATATATATATATATATATATATATATATATATATATATATATATATCATGTCTATAATGACACTGTTTTATTTCTTATTTCTAAAGTACGATTCTGAACCTAAAGTTTCGAGAACTTAAAATTGCTTGACCAAATCTGTGTAATATGCAATCTTCGAAATTTTGTATTTATATTGTTATATCAATAGATTAGCAAAACAATACAAGACAGAATATTTACAGTCCCGGTGAATAAGTGGCTAACTCTAATTTTCTCTAAAATGAGTTTCTTGTACTTGAGTAAGCGGAATCGAGTAATTTTCTTAGTGATTATGGGGCTACGTAAGGCATTGGCTTGAAAAGGAGTTATTGCTTATGTTACAACTCCATTTCAAGCCAAAAACTACGATAATAATAGGATTCCGGTTATCTGAAAGCAGTTAACTCTTTCTGGACAGAATCCGATTTGACCACTCATTTAAGATAAATCTTAAAAATTTTGATTATGATTTATTTGCTTCAGAATTTTTACAAAATAATGTTGGTTAAAATTAGATTCTCTAACAATCTCAATCTCTCTAACCACTTCTTCTTATAATGGCCGAAACGGCTCTTTTTTAATTACTGAATCAATCTTCAAACGTGCACAAGATTACGGATTATAGATTTTTACTTTTACGTGATTATTTTAAAGTAACCACTTCAATCTGACGTATCAATAGTTTTTTAAAACGTTGCTCCGCTTGGAAGAGTGAAATGAAAATGCACATTCATCTTCCTTTGGCCCGTTGCCCAAACCCAGGGGGTGATGATTTAGTGTTAGTGTGTTCTCCTAACGCGTTACAAATGGCCTCTTGGTTTCAGCTCCTGGCAAACCGCGTATAGGATAGCAAAATATACCAGGAAAACACGATTTATAGCAAATTATTGTTTATTTATTAATCTTTTGTTAGATAAATCTATAGTATTTGTTAAAGAAATGTTTATTATTGTTATTAACAAAAATAAATTTTCTTATGAAAATATACTGTTAATAACTGATGATAGCTTGATGAACAATAATTTTGACCAAAGGTGCACATTTTCTGGCAAAGAACTATAATATATTATAATGTAAAATTATGGAGTTTGATATATTCATTATTTATGTAAATTAAGTGTAGTATTTCTCTGTTTAATCCATTTTATTGTCCAATGGTGTCTAAGGAATATTCGTTTTCTCCTTCTAAAATTTACTATTAATATTAATAGTACTTATATATATATATATATATATATATATATATATATATATATATATATATATAGTACTTATTAATAGTAATTAATATTAATAATACTTATCAAGACTAGATTCTTAGTTTATTCTCTTATGTAAAGAAAAAAAAGAAAACCTGTATGACCAAGTTTCTTCTTGGGTTCAGTATATGGTAGACACTGTACTGTTTCTACAGTAATTAGTGCTTTGGTACAGACGATTTGGTCGAAACTATGCTCATCAGTCCGATTAACAATCGACGATTAAAAACTGTTAGCACACCATAATGGCTACTATATATTTATCATTGTCTAGCGATATTGAATATTATTTACAGCCCCTTTATCCTTGAATTTCACACGATTTTCACAATTTCTTTCAAGTTCCACAAACACCATTCTTCGAAGGCAACAGTCTTCTACTAGGATGACATTACATTATCTTATATACATTACGCGGTATACTGTGATTATTTTACGCGCACTAGTGCATCTGGGGATTATAGAATGGTTATGGAACCGTCTCCGTCTCATGGACCCTGTGTGATCTACAGACTCTCCTTGGGTTCATCCAACATCTATGCAGCGGGAATCTTTAATTAGGAGAAAAACCAGGTGGTTGAGCGTGATCTCGGCCAATGCACAGAAACCGTACAATGGACCCAAGAATATTCATAGGTTCAATTGATACAGCTTTTTTTGTTTTTAATTTTCTATCATTTTTATTGTATATGTTACTATCCATAAATCATCATCCGACTATCTTCAATAATCTATCGCTTATAACCTTTTGTTTCACACTATTCAAATTATTATTTTCAATATTAAATATTTTTATTTTGAAGAGAAAAGATTTGTCCAGAGCCGGGATTCGAACCCTTGTATACATCGCAAAATTGGGAGAACACGGGGATATGGGACCGGTAAAGAGAATGGATTTGTCTGGCCGTCTTACGAACCAGACTAGCTCAGTTGGTTAGAGCACCATGACAGAGACGTGGGCGACCCGGGTTCGAATCCCGGCCCTGGACAAATCTTTTCTCTTCAAAATAAAATATATAAAAATAAAAAAAATAATAAATTATGAATAATATAATGACGTACGTCAACAAGATCCTAATTAAAGTAATGTTCAATGGACATTCTTCCTCTTGTTAAATCGCAAAATTGCGAGAACACGGGGATATGGGATCGGTGAAGGCAATGGATTTGTCTGACCGTGGTAGGAGCCAGGCTAGCTCAGTTGGCAAGAGAACCACGACGGAGACGTTTGAAGACCCGGGTTCGTATCCCGGCCCTGGACAAATCTTATCACTTCAAAATAAAAATATTTAAACATTATAACAATTAATAAAATATAAAATAAAATAAATTATTTTTAATGTTTGATTAAATTCAATAGTCGCAACTTTTGAACAATAATTAGGACACGTGATATCTCAGTATGGAAAACGCTGAGTTGTCATGCTTAAGGTTTTGGGTTCAAATTCAGCTGTTGCAGATAAATTATTTAATCTGTTAACAGTGACGGATGGAGCCTGCGGCAACAAACCTTTCTAGGACTCACCCGGCCTCAATGAATTGGGTATGTTTAATTGGAGGAAAACCTGGAGATTGAGCATGATCTTGGGCAAACCGCCTCTTTGCACAACTGTTGTCCTAGAAATAATGTGGTATATACCATTTGGGTTTCATGGTTTGTAGTGATACAGTTTTTTTTTTTGTATGTTATTTTTATTTTATAGCTCTACTTCATACCTCGATATTGGTAAATATTGGTTTCAAAAATATTTTATATTCTGCAACTATCCATAAATGCAAATAAAAATATATTAAATAATAAATAACACGTAACGCTTGTTTTCTCGCTACTTCGTATTAATATTTTATTTATTTTTATAATTATTTTAGATTAAATTGATTAAATTTACAATTAAATTACAAATAATTTACAATTTACAATTTTGGAGCGTGACTTAAATTGATTTTAGATATGTATAGTACATATTTGAGCAATTTTTGTAAATATATAATTACCATAATTGAATATTTACAATTCTTGAACATTAATTTAATTAATTATAGATATTTATAGTACAAATTTTATAAATAATTACAATTCAATCTTTACAAATAAATTGAATATTTATACATTTCTGGTTTAAAAATTGATGTAGCCTCTATCCATGATAACGTAGTGAATTTTTAATTTGTTTCTAACGAATTGGTCATCTACTATTATTTTTTCCTAATATAAATAATTATTAAGCATTCCTCCACAAATAAACAATAGAAAGAGCCATATAGAGAGGAGAGCGGACGACCCCTGACCTTTTGAGAGTATTGATCCCAGGCTCGGACCCGAGAGCCAGCTCAGCGGGGACGTACACTCTTCCTAGCTCAATTACCTTCCACCTCCAACTAATCAACTTATATCTCAGATTTAACCTTATCTTATCACACGCTCTATCGCTATACATCCTTATGATGAACTGGGATAGCCTTGAATGTAATGATATCTCAATGAATATAATCTAGAGTACGATACACTCTTAGAAGAAAAAAAAAAGAAGGTAACTCGAATTTTTTTCGAAATGATGTCCAATGACTTTTCAGGGCATCGATTTTTTTCCGTCCAATTTATTTTTTTATTTATTTGTCGTGTACTTGCCTAAAAAAAGGTTTAAAATTAATAGTCACTTCAATATAATTTGATATAAAAAAAATAGCCCTCTTAGCGCTCTGAAACGTCAATTAATGTATTTTAAAAAAAAAAAAGGCTGGCAGCGAAATTACGTTCAATCGCAAAAACTTCAATGCATTTTTCATCTTATTAAACTTTTTTTATAGGTTTGACAAAAATAATTGTTTTTATAATTATTAATAATAATAACTTTTCGACCATTGATTTCCAACTTAGGAATAATATTTAAAAAAAATTAAAATATTTAAATATTATATTATATTATATATTATATTAATATTTAAATTTCCTGATTTCATTATTTTCGGTTCTTTGGAAATCAAACAAAGATCGTCCAGAATACTCCCTCCTACTTTGTTCTTTATTTTCTTCTTCGTGCAACGCTAGTAAAAAAAGTCTCGTAAGTCTCCTTGCAGGTCTACGAATGCTACTAGAAAGATCGAATTTCAAAAACTCATTTTGAACAATCGGCATATTTATGATATAAAATAGAATAATTACGAATACATAGTAACCAATTCAGCTATTGAATTTTAAAAAATATTTCAATAATTATTTAAGTTTTTAACTATTTATATCCAGGTTTTGAACGTTTTCTTCGGAAACTTTGGATTTTATGTATTCAAAGGTCCTACGCTTCCATTCATCGAGCTTAGTTAGTGAAGCACTATTGATCAAGCAGGTCCTTTTTCTTCTAAAATTTTGTCCTGTAAAAAAATTATACTTAAATAATGTGTAAAAACTTTTGTCATCAAAAATTCGCTACTGAGCTGTAATAATCTTAACTATATTGTCTGTTATTTACAGTTCTTATGGAGTTATAACTCGTTTCATGGAAACGTCAAACTGATTAAACGAGAGTTTCTGAACCGAGAATGCAAGAAGATTCTGCTTATTTGTTAAAGGGACTGATCTATATACATAGTGAAGATGAGAAATCATATAAAAGTTTAAGTTAAGAACATCCACGGTTATCCAAGTTGGTTTGGTCACCTGGAAAAAATTATGGAAGATAGATAACAAATTAAAAGCTATACCACTATCTAATCCATGAAGGATCTTGGGCTCAGTACATGCTAGAGACTGTACTGTTTCAAGGACAACAATTGTGCAGTGATTCGACTTGCCTAATCCTAGAGGTGATTCATATATATTTTTTTTAAATAAGAAGCAAATTCGGACGTTTATATTACATAAAATCATTTTACCTGATTTCTTTGAAATATAAGTAAAAAGATAAATAAATAAACCCTAATTTTTATAAATCTTAATCGTACAAAAGGATAGGTTAAATGAATAAAGTAAGCAAATAGTACATGCTTGTTAATAAAACATAAAGAAGAAAAATGCCGTACCGCAACAAGCCATTAGAGGTTTTAGGTTCAGTACATGATGGAGACTGTAATGTTTCTAGGACAAAGGTGGCGCAAAGCGGTGATTTCTACCAGATCACGCTAGTAACGGCAAACATATTATAGAGGCTGGGTGAGCCATAGGAGGATCCTCAGATCACAAAGGATCCAACCACGGATTGGTAAACGGAACCTTCGGCATGGCAACTCAGCGCTCTACCCTCTGACCTACCCCGCTTCCTAAGAAGAAGATAGATAACTAAATAAAATAATACACAGAAAACCAGGAGGAAAAAGGAGTGGAAGACACAGACTGCGATAGATCGATGATATATGGAACGGTTTGGAGAAGATAGGGATTGAAAAATGGAAGAATCGATGACGTGACAGACAGATTTGGAGAAACATTGTTGAAGAGGTCAAGGACCTACGAGTGGTGAAGAAGAAGCGGTGCGTCATTGTTTATATTGACGCCACTATCTTGATGCAATTCAGATGGCAACCTATCACGTTTCCGTTATCAGTGATATACTGAATCATATCTGGAACACATGTTTCATTAAATACAAACTGCTGTAATCACTTGAGAAAATTCTAAACATATATTTGTAATGTGTTTATTAATTCATTATTTACTATTGGCTCCTCCACAATAACATTGGCTACAGATGTTCTCTACGCCCCCAATCAAATCTCCATAAATCTATTTGTGTAACTAATGGAAGGGCGGTAGGCTCTACATAACCCGCAATACTATACAGTTTTGAGGTTTTAGTATCTATCTATGGATGGAGGGGAGCTTAGTGGCTCAGTGGTAGATCGCTTCTGCCGTGCAGAAGGTCCGGGGGTTCGAATCCGGCTGTGGATGAATCCTTTTGGATCTGGAGCCCTCCTGGAGCACACCCAGCCTCAATAAAGTGGGTAAAAAAATAGGGGGAAAAGCCAGCCATGAATACCGAGAGTTGCTGACGTGGAGATCAAAACAACAGGGATTAGATAAAACCTTGTGGCTAATGATCGCAAATAAATCTATCATATTACTTTTCGTTAAGGTTAATTAAAATTTATTTAGGTTTTTCTCTGTTCCTGACTCATGAAATTTTAAGGTATTGACACAAAACAATAGTTATATTATTTTATTGTATTTAATTATTAAAAATTAACGTTAACTCAGTGTGTAGGACGCTGAGCTGCAGTGCTAAAAGCCCCGGTTTCAAATCCAGCTCCGGATGAGATATATATTATGAGATATGATCTCATGATATATTATTTAACAGCCGGAGAGGACCCCGTGGGATCTGCAGACCTGGGACTCTGCATAGTGGTATGTTAATTGGGAGGAAACCCTGACAGTTGAGCGTGATATCGGACAAGGTACTTTCCTGTACACCTGTTGTCCTAGAAACTGCTAGTCTCTACCATATACTAAACCCCCTTCAAAAGACCCTTCCACTTGGAAGTTAGAGTAGTTCAGGTTTTTTTTTCTCCAGAATAAAATTGTCTGAAGCCATTCTCTTTATCAGATCTTCATCTAATTTCTAATTATATAACTAATAGACACGTGCAGACTCTATACTTAATCCGCATTACCAAGACCGACTGGTATCATCTGATTGTTACGTTAAATTTTTAACGTGAAGTTTTCTATCTTTTCGCAATTACATAAATACTCAATGTCTGGTTAAGGAACCAAAGTACAATGAATTAATTAAGAGTTACCCATTTTTCAATTTTGCCGTAAGGGAATTAGACATTTGTGTTATCGATTGCAAAAAAGAACGTTAAATCCAAATACCTGTTGCGGTTCCGATTGAGGAGCCAGTAATTGAGAGGAAACTCCTTCTTAATCAATTCTCATTAAATAAAATGACCGTTCTCCTGCCTAACCTAGGTCTCGGATATCTCACTGCATGATTGCAGTAGACTGTTAATGGGAAAGACCTCTTTAATAAATGTGATACGAAGAAGAGACAATTTTTGTAATATTTATTGAAAAAAATGTGATGAGCCACAAACTAATGAATAATCATCCAGGTATTTTGTTGATTTATAAGGATACAACCAAAGGAAATAGTTTGAGTTATCGAAGTAGTAGTCCCAAGTGATACAAACCTACTCAACACCAGTGCTGAAAAAATAGGACGTACCAACGACATTCCTTAGGTTTAAAATCGCTTTATCATTAGCAATAAGTGGTAGTGAATTCTATCGTCATTTCTCAGAATCACCTGACGCTAAAAAGCATAAGAGAGAAGACCTTTCCCTCGATTTAGAAAATATTAAATGGGCCCAAAAGGCTGTTCAGTTGGACAACTACAGATTGTCAGAAAATTCTTGAATCAGTACTAAACATTTTATGCAATCCATTGAATTTTTAATTTAGTTTCAGAAGAATCTGAGAGAAAAAAAAAGGAAAATAATAATTATAAATAAGCTAACCCGATGGTTCGATGCCGATAACATAGATATGTTTATAACTTTCGTTGACGGATTATCTTCCTAGCCGAAATGCTTAAGATTACCACTTATGTAGTACTTCCAATTATGTCTGGGTCTACCCCTTGGAAGTTTACCAATCGGCTAAGTGCTTAACGTTTTAGGAATTCGTTTGTTAGTATGGCAAAAGGCTTTTCAAGACCATCTCAACCCACTTGACACTATCTTCTTCTTCCATTGTTGTGACAATGCAGTACTCTTCCCGCACAACGGTAGCAGCCTCCGCCAGTTCAATCGGTTGAGTACAGATACCCTCTGTATCGTCTGCAACACCATCGATCCGTCGAAGTTATGGGCAGCCTCTGGTTCAGGTTCCATATGTTTCCTGATCCAGCAGTTTTTTTTTTTTTTTTTGTACCTCACAATATCGTTCATTCAGTTAAAATATATAGACCTTTTTCTTTATGTATTTACGTCTAGTTATTTTATATAACTAAAATATCATCAGAGGCACAAAAACACTGTTGTTGAGTCCAGCCTCCTCCAACTTCTTTCGCTAACTTGTGCAGCCGCGATCCAAATCTGCACATTTAGCACATTGCTATAATTTTATACGACTCCGTCTCTTCACTGCAGTTTCGATCTAAAATATATTATGCGTAAATATATGTATATATTGCGTTTTTTTTTAGCTATCCGAAGATTTATTACTTCGAAAGTTAAAAAAAATAATATGTTATTGACCAGTAAGCCATCGAATTCCTCTCACATCCAATTCTTACAAACCAAATTCCTTCGTATTTCCTTAATGCTCCTTACTTCGTTAAGAATAAAGTCATCCATAATGACCTTACTGTAATTTTTTACTGATTTGGCTCGAATCCGATACCAATTTCCACTCATACCACTCGTTTCAGCAGCCTCTCCAATTCCTGATAATCCTCCAAGGAGTCTGAAAAGAAGATGGTCTTATGACCTTCTAAGTTGAATTTTTTATTCGATTACTACCAGTGGGTAGTTTCTCTACTTGCCTTTATCTCATGCCATTATATATCATCCATTCTATTTATATGATGTATTATTATTGTATAGTTGTAAATTCCAATTTATAAATTAAAACAATTTTTTTAAGGAGAAGGATAAAATGTTATCGCTGTTCATATTTTATGTTCTGTAATATTAGTCTAAAGCTCCTTCTTAAGCTTGTCCAGAAATAAGTAATGAAGTATGCATATTTAAATTCAATTTAAATTGCAATGACTAACGATAGATACTGTGCCAATAGAGGACTGAGTCATACTTGTTTTTCACTTCCGAAAATATTGCTTGTTTGTCTCGATGATGGAGCGTTGGAAAAATATGATCATTAATATTTTCCAAAGTAATCAGTTCAGGTTATGATTTGAAGCAATCGTTATTTTTCTAGCTCTCTAATACTTAGAAAGTAGAAAAATACTTTAGAAAAGACGGACGAAAAGTTTTTCTGTTGTCTGCTGCCGAATCTGTAACAAACAAGGGCAGAGGCTGGAAGTGATCTATGACAAGGGCCTGGCAAACAAAGCTTAATGCCCTCGGCAATTAGCAAGATCCGCCATCGACAAGGGCGGCCCTTGTTGGGGGGATTAGGTTCTTGTATGCACGGCTTTGTTGTTGTAGTCGTTGTAGATCGCTCATTTCTCTGGATCAGGCGACGGGGGTCAGGGTTAATTATTGTCGTGTGCGGTGTGTTTTTAACATAATTTCACTGATGTCTTATGTTCTACCCAAACGACAATAATATCGACTTCACCAGGCTGTGGTTACCAATAATAGCCAAAACCATTGCTCCAAAATGTTATGAAACACATTTTGGTAAATTTTCTTGCAGACTAATTAATGTAAGGCAAAACAAGCATTTCGATTGATTTTTTAGCACATTCTTAAATGGAACAAAGAAGAACAGGCAACCAATAAGCCTTATGTTCATTGTATATTCCTTAGCCTAAAAAGTATCCTGGTTTTATTAGGACAGCATTTCATAGACGGGGGCGTAAGGTGTTGTAGGTCAACAGATTACTAAAGGACAACCACAGACATCTTCGACTTAGAGCGGAATTCCATAATTTCGGTGTATAGATTATAAGCCTCTTGTTATAAAGATGAGAGATCATGGAGGCGTACCAAAAGCTTAATAAAACGCCGGTCTTCGTCAACGTAACTTTGTAATGACGAATACATTAAACAGATTTTATAAACCATTCTTTATAACAATAATTATTAACGTAAGTTGAGGATTCACCTGTTCTGAAGTGGTTAGATTAACAACCTAGTATGCCTAATGTCCCTTTAGATTTTTAAAGAGAGTAAAAAACCCTTGGTTTTGCCATTCTTCGAAAGGCGCGTAGAATGGTCCTGATCATCTGGGTTGTCAGTTACTTCTTAAGATCCCTATTCTAATTAATTCTGGTTGGCTGTTGCACCTTCCGATTAGCCATCGCAGTATGAACTAACATTAAATAAACAAACAAACATTATACTTGTATTTATTTGATATTTTTAAAAATAGAGGTCATATGGCTTATCGGACCTTCTTTGTTTATACCTAATTTCTTTCACTTTTAAGTCACTACTCACTGTATTAAATTGATTTTTTTATTAGAAGATTCTTCTTAATCGCAGCTAATGAATGTACCTACTGTGTTTCTGAATTATTAATTGAAATTTTTAACGAATAGAATTCTAGTAATCTCACTGAAATAAATTTTTATCTATTCAGTATTTATCACTACTGAAGTTCTTGACAAAAGGAAATTGCTTTTCTACCGCCTGATAAAAAAGGAATACTATTAGTTGGTTATTTGTAACCTTAATTACTTTTCCAGGCCTTCATCTGCATATTTCGTTTAGGAGATTTTATTCCGTAGACTTTATTGTACCTATAAATATTCAAATATACAAAGCTAAAATAAGTTGAGGATTTAATGTATGGGAATGGATTCGGATCAGTAATGGAACTATTAATTTTAAGTTAACAGAATTAATCTTATCGGTGACAACTTGCTGATACAAGAATATTCCGACGTTCTGTTTATCATTTTGTTTCAAGGTTGGAGGATGATAAGGCCGTATGCGTTAGTGCCTGATCAATCTTATTTCGTTGAATCTATTCAGTGACCTAACTTAAGCAGACTGAAGACTGACGTCGTGCTTGATATTCATTTTCGATGTTAAGAAAGAATAACGATGAGACAAATAAATAAAAATACAATAGAGTAAATATTTGTATATCTATATATTGTCTATTAGAGGCAACTCACGAAATAACCGCATATCGGTTTGGTTCTGGGACGGTCTGCTTAAAGAAATAAATAAAGATCTTCGTGTGCCTGCTGACCCCAAGGAGCCATAAACCTTAAATCTGAATCGCTTAACGCTGTCCTTTGAAATGACTGTACGTCGGCAAGAAGGAAAATGGTGAATCCCTTTGGGGCTGCTTATGGAGCTTTGGACAGCCGGCCTCTGAAGCATGGAAACTTCGTGGTCCAAACCAGAAAATTATTTCCTGACTAACTATACCAACGTTACGTCGACCAATTTGATTAAGAAATTGTTTTTTTTAATCCTTAATTCAAATCCAATATTTTAATTTCCAGAACTTTTCAGATAAACTAATTTAAAATAGCATCGATTGAATATAAGTCATCCTGGCATGTAAATATTTATTGTAACTTCTCTCTTATTCTCTCTCTTTCTCTCCCTCTGTTTTATGTGTGTACATATATATGTTTGTATATGTATAGCATTATATATTCTTCCATAAACAAGAAGACAGATTATCCGTCTTTCGATACTGTTTTAGAACACCATTGGATACCGAATATATAAATGGAATATACCCTAATACTTTTAGCAATTACTCTACTAAGTATTTTTATAGACCTAAAGGTGTTGGGCTCTAGATACCACTATTAGGCCATTCAAGAGTTTTGGCCCAATGGTTTGCATGGAAGGATATTAATTGCTTCCAATCCTGCTAACTCTTATCCGTTATTATCAAGTTTTGGTTTGTGTATATATATATATATATATATATATATATATATATATATATATATATATATCTTTATCCGTGCGCGTGTGTCGCAATACTTCTGTTGAAATCGGTACATGTTTTATATTTCTGAATTACATAATTACACCATGAGGTATACCATAAATAAATTCTGTCGTGCATGCATGTTTGCTATTGGTTTCATGTTTGATAAGCTTATTTAGTGATGAAAAAATGTTAACTACATGTTGCATGATACATTTATGCATCTATCATGACGTGGGCTAATGATATAAGATTAGTTTGTAATTAAATTCCTTATAAGCACGAACGGGTTTATGCGAGGGTCTCGAAAAGTGCCTCCCCGGTTTGAGATTTCAGAACACAAATATTGCATGTCTTTCTTAAAAAATAATAAAAAATTGAATTAAGCTAGGATAGATTTGAATAATCCTAGCCTTGGAATGCAGGGGATATTGTAGTAAATACTCATTGAGTATAGTATCGTGAAATATAGCAAGTTATTAATCCCATCCTGTTCACTAATAAAGTTTGACCTGCGTGACGTTCTCCCCAATTTCCATGGTTCACGATGGCACGCTGGTTCGTGTCTGGTTAAATTACGGAGAAATGCAGCTGGCTATCTATTTTTCGAGAAATTTTAAAATGAAATTCGTTGTATCTATTGGGAAGATAAGTTTTAATTAAGGTAGTAGATGTAGGACTTTGTAGTGAAAAAAAAGAACTTTCACGAAAAACATTTAATTATTTCGCACCCGATAACGGAAAGTCCCTTTTTACTACCTTTGATGATGAACGGGGCAAGTACGGGACAAGTACGAATTTGAATTTTGAAAATTCGATGCTAGATGTAGTATTGATACACATTTAGGTAGAATTTTAATAATATATCAATTAACAGTTAACACTAGCATTTCAATGTTTAGATGATAATATATTGCTCCTTCAAAAGAACAATGTACAACTCAGAAAATCTAATTTTTTAATAGAGGCATTTGAAAGTTCCATGTGAGTTAAAACAAAAAAAAATGGATATTGGCAAGGCATTCTTATTTTAGTGATGATGAAATTCTTTTATTAAAAAAAAAAACCTACCACTACTACCCGTGAAGGATCTGGGGCTCAGTCAATGGTACAGATTGTACTGCTTCTTGTACAACAGTTTTGCAGGGAGGTGATTTGTTCTGGATCAACCGTCAGATTATTGCCCCCTTATTTTGGGTATCCACTTTATAGAGGCTAGGTTATGCAGCCCGAGGAGGGTCCCAATCCCTTAGGATCCATCTCCGGCTGCTAACAGATTAAATCAAAACCTGTCAGCGGCGGAATTTGAACCTAGGACCTCCAGCATGGCAACGCAGCACTCTACCACTGAGCCACTCCGCAATTCTTTTAGTAGTCATAAGAGGATTTTTAAAAGCTTACTAAGGTACGAGGTATATTATTTTATTTTATTTACATATTAAATATTGTGTTTAACTACTAAAAATTAACCTTTGACATTATGAATGAGAGCGTTGCAACTCAGTCAATAGCCCCGGTTTTAAATCCAGTTCTGTCAGAATGATTGCACATACCAACAAACAACTTTTTTTTAACTTTAATAGATGATCTTTATAGATTTTAATGTGCTGTATCTAAATCTGGTCTTAGTTTTTTTGTATAACTCATAGTTGTCCAGCAATTTATCTAAACCCCTATCTAATCCCCTATACGGTATACAGGGGAATTAATGAAACATTATGTTATATCGTAAGTACGGTTTGTATTTACAGTGGCTAATTAAAACAGTGATATAATGTGCTAATACAGGTTTCACTTGTCAATTGGAATTGGTCTATACTTTCTTTCTTTTTTTTCTTTGAAGTTTCTTGTGTAGCATTTTCTAGGATGAGTCGCTTGTTGAACATCTCGGTGAAGTCAGTAGTCAGTAGTCTCCCATCATGTTGGTGTTCCAGCGACCTAGTTTTCCATCACTTTAACGTCCTTGTGAAAACGCTCACCTTGGTCCTCACTAAAATCTCTCAAATTGTCCGGGAAGTAATCAAGGTGGCTGTTCAAAAAGTGAACCTTCGGGCTCATCAAGCATTCTAACTTTTTAAACTTCTGTAACATGTTAGCTGCAATAGAAACATACTCTGGGTCTTTTTCATTTCCCAAGAACTTTGTAACGATTTGCTTGAATAATATCCATGCTTCTTTCTGTTTTAAGGTCCTTGTGGATTCAAAGTTAACACAAAACATCATTTTTCTAATGTCAGGTTCGACAAAGACGCTTTCTTTTAGTTTAGCTTCTGAAAAGCAATGCTATCAACTTCATACACACCAATAGACGTAGTATTTCAGTTATTTATTTAAAATATTAAAGCTGTTCAATTCTTTAAAAATAAATTGTGGGTGATACAGCTTTTTTAACATCATATTTGGATTCATCACCCTAAAAACTATAGGATTGAAGTATTTTCAGTACAAAAGTTTTTTCATCGTTGACATGTGTTATTTAATCTGTTAACAGCCATGGAGGACCCTGTGGGATCTGCCGACCTTCCTGGGGCTCACTCAGCCTCTAAAAGTGAATAAGTTCATTGGGAGGAAGCCCTAGCGGATGATGATGATCAAAGACAAATCATCTCTCTGCAGAAACATCGTCCTAGAAATAGTACAATCTGTACGTTGTACTGAGCCCTAGAGGTACAGGAAAAAAACAGACGGATATTATAAATGAAATACCTAATGAGTTCGAATTATTATATAAAAGTAACAAAAACAAACATTTTAAAATTAATTTTAAACAGGTTGGTTTAGGTTTTTTTGGAAGTAATATTAGTTAAAAACAATTGGTAACCAAGAGCAATCATAATAGCTGTGAGATAGCAAAACATAGAATTACGCTAAAAGTTTCTTAGTAAAAATTTAATTAAAATAATTATTTAACTACTAGTCTACATAACTGAGCTTATAGATTTGCCTTTATGATTATCAAAAAATCATTTAGCATCCCTTTTCTTGACAGTTTGCATAACTTTATTTTAGCTATAAATTATGAATGACATGATATTTCAGAAATTTACTCCTGATTTGAGAGGATTGTATATTTAGGATTTTATGTAATGCAATAAAGTAGGTGGAAAATTTCTTTTATATTTTATTGCTGATTTTCACTTAGCTATGATAATCTTAAGCACTATGATAACCTAATCTTAATATTCTTATTACTTTAGTCCATGCAATGAGGTGGTAATAATTATATATATAAAAAAAAGTCTGTACCACTCTGCAACCCATGAAGAGGCTTTTGTTCGGAACATGAAAGATGTACTGTTTCAAGAACAACTGTTTTGCAGTTAGGTTTTTCTAGATACCCACATTATAGACGCTGAGTGATCCCCAAGAGGCTCGTCAGATCCCACTGGGCCCAATCAGCTCTTAATATATTAGATAGTTTATTGGTCACAATACATAAATATAATTCCACAACATGCTGTGGTAAGTAAAACAAAAGAAACCGGTATCGGAACACAATTTGGCAACCTTAGTTAATTTAGATACTGGTATTTTGTCCTATTCTATTTTCCTCCATCTTTTTTTTAAATACTACTAAAAACAATTTCGGACGGCTATCGGAAAACCAAAAAAACAAATTTTCAAGTCTCTAAAGTACAGAAAAGTAATTAATCAGCCGACGTTTCAGAAAAATAAATGTTGACAGAAAATAAATGTTACATCTTAGAATATAATACAACCACAATTTAACTAATAAAAAATTACGTGTTAGCTCCCAAAAGGAAATTAAAATAATTAAAAAAAAATTAAATAAGGTAGGAATAATTATAAAGAAAGAAAACTAATAATGTTAAATTAATATTTACATTAATATTTAAGGCATCATCAGGACATACATAAAAAAAAATCATATCAATGTATATATTGTAGCAACATCTCATATCAACAGTCCAAACATACCTATCAATCAGAGGCACCGAATTTACAACAATCTTTAAATAATCAATCAAATACTCAGTTTTTCAGGAAACGTTTGAATGTTCTGATAATGTCTAAAAATATTAATATTTTTTTTAATTTAACGTCACTTTATCTTGCTATGGCTAATCGGACGTTGCTACAGCGAAAGTATTAAAAGTGTCCATTCCAAGTATAATTAGGATATGGATATTTAACGAAAACATGACAATGTACATGCTAGGAACCACCATTTTACGCCCCTTCCGAAGGACGGCATAACTAGGAGTTTTTATCCCATTTAAAAAATCCGTGGACTGCGAACCCGCGATCTTGGGCCTAGTAGGTTGTTCTGCTCACTACTAGACCACAGTGAGCCCCCCCCCATTATTAATATTAAGCTGCATCTTTATTCCGTTGAATTCTAAGGAAAAATCAGAAATAAACTCAGGATATGATAAAGATATTCTCCATATGTATTGCATTATATAAAACACTAAATATACCATGGTCTGAAATCAGGAGTAAAACTATTACCTCTTTTATTCAATAAAATACTGAGTTTGTTTGGAAATGCTACCATTGCGAATCGTTGATTGCTTAGAATTTTCAAATGCATTATAATTGCATCTTATTGAATTTTTTCTCACTTTTATTTCTTAAACTTTTTTTAAAATTCTACAACAAGTTTTTATTAAACGTAATATAATGTGATAGTTATTTAATTTATTAATAATTACATGGGGGATGATGGGACGTCGACCTGAGGGAGGGCGGCGGCCAGGAGAACCTCCGCTCCGCCTTGATCGAGCCTCGCGTAGTCCTTCATCCGCTCGCCCTGTGAACTGTAGCCATTGCTAGCGTTAGTCACCAACATTTGTTTGTAAAATCGTATTAAACAATAAGTTATTACCGAATGTCCGGTGTGTGTGTGTTTCGTTTTGGGGGAGTGTTGTCTGACATTTTAGAAAACGGCCTTTTTCAGTACCGTAGGAGGTGCACGGGACATGTAGTGGAGAGAAGGAAGTTCCCCCCATTTTCGCCATTAAAGCAAAACTAAAAATCCGAAAGCCAAAAATTTCAGTTACTATTACAGGCCCAAAATGAAATACAAGGGTAGCAGGGTGAAGTTCAAAACAATAATAACTCTAAGATTTAGCAGTGACAGAAAACTAGGCCGCGATCCGGACAAGTGGCGAGTGAGTCGAGCTACGAGGAGGTAGTGGGGAAAGGGCTTCGCTTCCCTCTTTACATAATTAAATGTGAGGGACTTGTTTCATGCAATGTATCATGCATATATCATACAATTTCCGGCTTTGTTATTGGAAAGGAAGATATGAATTTGGAGAATAAAGGTGACGGTTGCAACAGGTGCGGGTACCACTAAATAATTAAGTACACAGGAGGTGAGAGCATAGAGAAGGGGGCTGATATACCATAAAAGAGTACAGAGAGAAAAGTCGAAGACTTGCCTTCAAAGAACACGGAAGGAGGCTGGTGAGAGATGCTGACTTGGGATAGAGAAGATTTTGTACCAGATAGGTGTTAATTTAATACGTGTACGTATTCTATGACTAAATATCTGAATAATTATAGCTCATAAATTAATTATAAGGTATATAGTACATTTATTGTTACTATTTTAGGGTGGTACAGAAAATAATCTAGGATTTTATGTTTCCTTTAAAATACCGCTTCAAATAGTAAAACGCCTATGAGTCTTTGACTTTTATAAATTCAAGTACTTATTAACCCTCTCACAAACAAAAATGTTTGACGGAGTAGTGACTGAATTGTGGAACATCCTTAGTTGTCAGGAATTGGATTGGATCCCTACGTTTTGGAATATAAAGTTTCACGTTGATTAGATAGAGATAAATGTAAAGACAGGAATATTTCTACGGTTATGCAACCCTTCTTAATTAGTCAGTAAATGCAACTAAGGTTTTGGCATTACTGTGAGTGAAATACTTGAATGAAGCCATAGGGATAGATCCCCACCGAGCAAGCGCTCTAAGAATAAACGTAAAAACGTAGTTAGTTAGGAGGATTACATTGGGTCTGATGTTATGAATTTTGGTTGTGATGGATTTGATGGGTGTTCTTGGGTACCGGTTGATGGCATCGAAACTCAAGTTCAGTGCATATATTATATTTTTATTGTTTAATTATTGTAGTTTTAATAATTCTTATGTAATAAAATAAATTAGTTAATATTAGTTCATTCTATGTAATTAAATACATAGAATGAACTAAAAATTAAAAACCTTTTTGTAAATAATATTAGTCTGTGTTCCTTAGGGTGTGGTTTGTATATCATGTGTATTGGTGTCAGTAATTTTTTTTCTAACATCTGTACAGTATTCCATAAGTGTAATGTACAATGCCAATGGAATTACTGCTTAATAGGAACCAAATGTTTATTAATTTCAACCCTTATACTTTAGAACGATGGAACATAATACCCAAGTATTGATCTTGGAATCGGCGATGATAACCAAGCGAACGTTGTCGATGCAGTATGACGCTATCAGCGGAATGCTGATGTGAGTTGGGCTGCGATAAGATCTATCTACAACGCTCTGTCATCAAGGTAGAGTCATTTAGCGTTTGGTACTTCTATCATACCACCTTACTAGTGTCAATATAAGAATGATCTAAGGTACCATAGACTGGTAGATGGTAGATAGACCACTGCTATATTATCGGATCGATCGATATAGATCTACATCTGTTCTTGTATTACCTTCCTTTGCGTTAGTTCTTTGTGGAGCGTCTTGGAGCAAGGTTGCTACTCTATTTGATGAGTCTTTTTGGACTTTTGGAGTGAGAATTGCTGCATTTTGTCTTTTTTGATTTCCTTATGAAGTGTTCTCCTGATGATGCTGAAATAGGCTATACGTCGACTGGTTGTTTTTATTCCAGCATTTTTGGAGACTTAAGCCTTTGTTCTCTGGTTCGTTTCTATTGAATCCTATTCATAAAATCATTTTTATTTGTCTATAAAATGTATGAAATTAGACTTCCATTGGTTGGTGTCGGTTTGGAAAATATATTTCAGTATCGATTATTTCTTTAGATTTTTCGCGATTTCCACTTTTTTTTGGAATTTAGTCCAAAATTATATTTTTTATTTTCATGATAGTTAAAGATAAATTCGCTCTTAAGGTTTTATAATCATAAATTGTTTCGATTATTTAAACGAATAAAAGATTATTTATAAGTTGCTAACGTCTCAATATTTATCCAAATACAATCTTGCTTATTATTCGTTTTATTTTACTTTGATATTTTCTTTTGATAATGGTGAAAAACGCATAATTGAATAAATAATTTATCTATAACAGTCGGTCTCGAACTCGGACCTAGAGATCTGTAACCCTAGCACTCTATGCACTCAGCATCTCCCCTTTTGTGGATTAAGGGGTTATACTAACCAGCTAAAAGTTGTCGCATAGTTCACGTCCTCAGTATATTTTTTTATGTTATTCTAGTTATTTTATATGAGAGCGGGGTGGCTCAGTGGAAGAGCACTGATTTGCCACGGTACGGGTTTAAATTAATTTGTATACATCTCTAAGGAGTAAGAAAATTAAATTAAATTCGTTGCGGCCAGTTTTAAAAGATAGATTTCAATATCAACTATTTCTTTAGATTTTTTCCTATTTCCAATTATTATTAATTTTTAGTATGATCCATAAATGATGCGTTTTGATAAAATCTTCTGTGTTAAAAATAAACTTACTCTGAAGGTTTTTTGGAGAATATTAATCATAATTTATTACGATCATTTTAATGAAATAAAAGTTTATTTATTTGTTGATAACGCTTTTAATCACTTCCGTGCACAACCAGTGTTCCTAAAAACAGTATTGTCTCTTCTGAGTACTGAACCCAAGACTCTTCAAGGGTAGTCGCAGTACAGTTTTTTTTTTGTATATTTTAATTTAGAAATACAGCAATAGTGCAAATATTCTAAATGCAACTTTATAAGCCACGTAGCCTCAATATAGAGACATAAAGAGAAGGCACGGAAGCGGAGAAAGTGACTAGAGCGCCTACTGGGGCAGTGAGCCACGGCATTGACCTGTTGCAGGTCACTTGGACGTCCTCCAGGAACCAACTTCGGATCCTTCTAGGTGACTGATGGCACTCCATGCGGCAGCCCTGCAACGACCGCGTATCGATTTTTTTCCTGCCAGGCCTACTGCCGCTAAATCTGTCTGATTCCGTCCTCCCATTCGCTACCCCAAACTGGAACGCATTGCGGCGCTAGTTGGTAAACATGTTTCCCAATATTGAATGTTTTTTACATGTTACATAATCGAATTCGTATTGACACACAGTTCAAGTATGTGATGTAGTGCTAGATAACAAAGGACGTTTTGCACATTGTATGATTGTACGAACATGAACGGGGAAGAGTGTTGTAACGAGCGGACCATCCGCCATTGGTTTGAAATTTTTTCAGTTGATGACACAAATTAATTCATTTCTCCTTTTTACCCAGAGGATAAACCATAACACCCACATCGTCTAGCAATGATAATGACATGATGCAACAAAAATGCATAAAACCGATATTCATTGGTTAATTAAAAGGGACACATTGAATCATGATTTTCCATACCAGTTCTCATGTTTTTCACATTTTATGATTTTACCAATATGAATTTTGTATGTGAATTCTTTAGTTTTATTATGGATTTTGTAATTTAATAAGCCTTTGGAAATCCAGAATCTTTTAATTTTAAAATAATATTCCTAAATAATAAATAGATAAAACTGAAAATGTCATTCTATTAATTTAATTTGTATTATTAGCTGGTTACATACACAGAGAGGGCAAAATGCCTAGTGGTACTAGTTACAGTCTAATATTTTGAGATAAAAGCAAATTTAGAAACCACCCACTGGTAATACTCAAATAACAAATTCAACTTAGTTCACCAGGGTATCTTCTTTTCAGACGGCTCGGAGGAATATCGGGAATTGAAGAGGCTTAAAACTAGCGGGCTTGAGTGGGAATGAAGTTTTTCATTAGAAGATTGATATCGGATTCGGGACAAATCAGCTACAAATCAAACATAAAGGTCATTATGGGTTACTTTATTTATATCTAACGAAGTAAGAGACATTGAGGATTTTACTAAGGTTTTGGATTGTAAGGATTAAATTAATTTTAAATATTTGTATGAAACGAAAAACGTTTAAGTAAATAAGTTATTTTTATTTTATGGCTATATCGGTTTTTATATTTTTAATATATAACACTAAAAAGTATCTATCCGAAATTAATTGTTCTTGGAAATGGAAAACTCACCCTCCTTAGTAATTATTTTCTACGTCGGGTAAAGGTAGGAAAGAGTACTAATGCTGAAAAAATGACACATTACATATTTGTGTATCTTTAATGCGTTATTTAGGCTAATATATTTATTATTATAATTAATTTGATTAGTGGTAAAATGAAAAAATGAACAGGTATACATTTTTTTTTTAATCAAATTTCTTAGTGCTTAGCAATTTTACTGTACTGTTTACCTCCCCCCACCTCTCCTCCTCATTTTGAATTATTACGGAATGTGAGTTATGAGTTGATGACTCTGTTATTACGATAGGTATGAAGTCTTTGCCAAACTATCGTCAAGTCTTGATGCTAATAAAATGAGCCATTGCATTGAAATATTCCCTTTCTCTCCGTTGTCCTTTAATCCTCTCTTTGAGAAAATTCCGATTATTAAAAGTAATGTATTATCTTATTATGTTTTATCTTTGTATTATAATTGTTCCTGATTCGGTCCTGTTCCCTGTGGAATTCTATCCCTTCTTCCAGCCGCTGTTCCAAGACCCTTCCTACCTTCAATCCCGCTTATTTAATTACTTGTTATCCCTCCAGTTCCCCGAAGTGCATACATAAAATTATCGATAGAATATTATTTATTTTGTTTATTCATTTTTATTTTTATTTTTAATGTGAAATCTTCATTTTTTCATTTTCATAAGAAGCTATTTTTTATTTATTATTATTTAATCAGCTTTATAGATTGACTTTTCTACTTGTTTTTTTTCTTTGTACTCTAAGGCTCTTAAGGCGCTAGCACTACTATATTTGCCATAGCAACTTACTTTGAAAGTTATACTTGAAAAGTATTATACATATGTTTAGTATAATTGGCAATAAAATGCTGGGTTGTTTCTTATCCGTTATTTCAGAGACAACAAAGAATTTTTCTAGAGCTATGGGAAATTTTTTACTAAAATTCACATCACAAATAATCTTTTAAAATAATTATTAAGCAACGCACTGTATCAAATTTATTATTTTTGCTTTTAAAAAACTTATGTTTAGTAGCGGATTTGTTTCCAAGTATTTCAGCTCTAGTGATACCCCATTGTTCAGCCAAGTAGCTTTGAATGAATCAATTTTTAGCGGTTGAAAGAATGCTTAATATAACCGAATATTTAAATCTGATAGGTATCAAGACTGCGTGTTGCGCGTACGGAGGATTCGGTAAAAACAATAAACACGACATTGGAGGTAAAACGATCAGATCCTAAGATATGGTTATTGAAAGAGAAAACAATCTCGCTGATGGTTGAGATCTGGGCCATTGATCTCAATCAGATATCTCCTTGTTCTCTCAATCCCTCCCAATCCTAGAACTTATCGCTCTCTCTTCTGCTTCCTTAAAAGCCTCTATACGCAATGTCACGTCTTCCCTTACGGCGTTGTCATGTTTTTTCTTTCATTTTGGCTTTATTCAATCTAATACTCTTAAGTTTCTTAACAATTATGTTAATAAATAGTCTGTAAGAGTACGGAATATTTCGAAGTTATGAAATATTTGTTAATGGCTTTATAGTTGTAATTTATAACATAAAAGTTGGATCCAGGCTTCAGAAATGAGATTAATTAGGAATATATAGGAGAAAAAAAACGAGACCGAATTCGCAACTCGAACAGTCGATCAAACCTCGGAGTGTAGCCTTCAGAAAAAGTCATTGAAAAAGTCAGAAAACGATGGTAGGGATATGTTTCAAGAATGGAAAACAACTGGCTGGCCAAGATGGCATACGAGGTTAAGGTTGATGGAAGTAGGTCCAGAGAAAGACCCCGACATATCTGGGAAGATGGTGTTAAGGAAAGCTCCGCGAAGGAAACCTGGAATGGAATAGAAGAAGAGAAATGTTAGAGGATCGTGCCGTGTGGTCCGGGATGTACAGAGGGAAACCTTACATTGCATGAGCAGTAGAGAGGGTGGACGATGAACAGAGTGGTGATTTTATAATTATAATGTTGAATAATTAGTTACATGAGGAAGAAAATGGAGTTATCCGGGTGGAGGTAAAACACAAAGAGAACTGTATATTTGAAAGCCAACGTTTCGACCCACATTGCAGGTTTTCTTCATGGCTAATTATACTAATAATTATGCCATGAATATAATGATTAACAAATTAAAATGATAAATCGTGAATAATAAAAATACACATAGGCATCAAGGGGTATAAAAAATAAAAATGGGGACCCTTAGGTAAATGTAAAAGCAGAGAGGATATTTTAAGAGTATTATAAAATAAGTAATAAAGAAAGTAATACAAATTAATCTAGTGAATGGTATTTGAAAAAAAAGAGAGATGGTGGAATATACAAAGAAATAATGGGAATATACATTTTTGATAAAACATAATGATGGCTACGTGCATAAAATAGATAATAGTATTGGAAAATATAAATAACATGACATTAAGGCATTATTTAAAGCAAAAGTTTAGAAGACCTAACTAATAAGTTATAGAAGAGCTACAATAGAAGAAGGGAATTGAATTATGGACTAAAAAAGGAGTAATAGTTAAAACCAAAAGATTAACCAATAAAAAAAATTGTATAAATACAATTGTCTTACTCATTCATAACATAATGGAATTATTTAAAAATAAATTAGAAAAGGGTTGCATGGAAAATTATAGAATAATATAGAGAAACAATTACATAACGATGAGAAATTAATAAACCTACTAATGAAGCATAGATAAAAAACTCAGCTTTGTTTAGATACTCGCCTGCAATTCTTTGGAAAAAAATAGCACAACCAATAGACCGTGTGAATTTTAAAATGTTATATTTTATTGGAATTGCAATAAACGAAATATAATCCGAATTAGAAAAAAAATGTATAACTTTATGTGTGCTCCTAATCTTAACGATTAGTAAATTCTTTCGTTGTAAATCAAATTGTAATACTATTTAAGAAGTATGTGTATTTGTTTTGGTTGAAATCAGATGCTTTACACATCACGCTATAACCATGTCTTACTAAACTAAATCATGAATTGCCTTCACCCTCCCTTCAACTAAGACATCTGTAAAACACGAACTGCTTTTCATGAATCACCATCTTCCAGGATTTTATGCTTAGATTTTTAATCGGGTAATTTTTTTTATAAAAAACTATACAATTCGTATTTTTACTTCTTATAATTGTATATTTTTTCATTGAAGTTTTTATAAATATTTTCTCGTGTTATGGAACTGGCTGATCGAAATAAAAACTTGTTATGAATTCTTAGCTGTCTTTTGAATGAAATACTAAAGTAATGTATAGAGTGTCTATTCGTGAGAATACGAGTTTGGTGCTTGGTATATTTTCTCTATTAGTTGATTACAATTAGTTGATTGATAAATAAACATCAGCCCCGACAGAGGTAATATATCATAATATATCACCGGAAAGATAAAGATGATTAAAAAAATAATTTTAACGACATAAAGAATTTAAATGTTAAGTTTGTTTAAGGAAGCTGCGATAACTATTGTCACGGGCTACTGGGTATTAAAATAAATTAAACAATTCCTTAATTAAAGATACTAATATTTATTAACGAAAATGATAAAAAGAATACAATTAAATTATAAACAATTAAATTATTAAACGGATATAAATTTACAGTAACAATATTCTAAATATTTATCATCTAGGCCTAACTCCTATTTAGTTATTACAATAATATAAGTTAATACTAATTCTAAATGACTTGACTATTTACATAAATTTGTATGAATATTATAAAATTACACTACAATTTATAACTACTAATTAACAATTACAGTTCACTAGTCCACCGACCGTAAGATTCTCCAAGTATGACAAACTGAGACACAGTAACAAACAGAAACAGTTTATTACACTCGCGAGACTGTCACAGTTCACTGATACACTTATTACACTAGCCGGTTCAACACTGACTAGTTTTTCACACTGACACTCACTTATTAAAGATCATCACCGTGCGTGGTCTACTCTAAGACTGACTCGCTCGAGACGAGGGAGGTATTTAAATAGGCAAGGCCGAACATTCTAGAACAGTCTCCACCCTCCCGTGTTCTAGAATCTTCTTAATCCTTTTCCAACAAAGCAGAGGCGGATCTACTATGCTGAGAAGGCCCTAATCCTATTTTAACTTCTCCCGCCGACGGATTTAAGCCGCTAATCCCTTGCTTCCGTCTTCCTCTCTGTGACCGTAACACTGCCCCTTCCTTAAAAGTGCTCTGTCCCAGAGCATAGTCCGGAGAAATCGGGCATTTATGAGCTTCTACTGAAGGAGACGCACTTTCTATGCACACCAAATTACAATGCACACCAATATGGCAACTCCAGAGTTGGCGAATGTCCGTTCGATCATGTCCCTGACAACCTTCCACTCCAGGCCGTCGTATCCACAGCCCAACTTCGGAATAGCGAGCTTGGTGACACGCAGTCTCAGAAGCTTACTCCGTAGGTCGTCGAGGCTTCACCGCTGTGCGTCATATGTCGGCTTCTGATCAGTGGCACGCTTGGTAACCAAGTAAAACAGGTGTCGACCTTCGTGCGTGCGGTGGAGTGCCTTCCCGACACTTGGTCCTTGGTGTTCCAGCTTCTCAGTACCGCCAAACTTCTTCCTGAAGACCGCTGCAATCCCTCGAGAAGTCCTCAGATCCTCGGCAACGTAATGGCAGAGAATAGTTCACTGGTAACGAGAAGATATCCCTGTAGATTACCTGAGTTACTCCACGGAACCCTGGTACCTTAGTATTTGCAACTGGGTCATTATTTGTCCACTAATCCCTTGCTTCCGTCTTCCTGTCTGTGATCGTAACACTATTATAGCATTTGAGAGTTTGTTGGAGTTAATAAATTATATTGTTATTATATTTGATGAAAATAAAGTGTTCCAGGAAAAAAATTTAATTTATTTCATGGAACTGAAATTTTTGGGTACTTCCGCAGGTTACTCACAAGGCGGTACTCACAGTAACTCATTTTTACGTCACGATCTTACGAATTTTGTAGTTTATAAAATTGGATTGGATTAAAATTGTAATGGCTAGAAAAATATTAGTTTGAAAATATACCTAAAGAAAACAAAGTGAAAGCTCATTCGTTTGCCGATCTTTTTACCGCCGATCGTAACGTAGTAATGACGTAACAGACATCACTTGACGTAATTACCCCTACCAACATGCTGGCAACCTGCGGAATAAGTACTAAATTATGTTATAAGCGAGAATTTAATGAATTATTGAGACATCTCTTTTCTATTTAATGCATGGCATTTGTGTGATATGTATTATTATTCTATATTCAACTAATTACTTTTAGAATCCATTTTACAAAGAAATTTATATCTACAGTTCCTAGAAACGCGACTATTTGACCCTTTTGGATAGCCATCTTTGCATACATACATTTTAAGAAATATATGCTATTATGCAATAGCTCCATGACAGACAGAATCGGTTCATCTACATCACTCCGACTGACTACGCCGTGTAATCGCCCCAACACTATCGAGCGCCCTAAAGTAGATGGGGAGATAGCAGGGGTAGAGGAAGTGCTGTGTACATGCCACGGAGTTAACTAGCAACACGCCAGTGTTAGATTACAGGTTTTCATCTTCCTTCCAAGCCAAACAGTTATTACTAGCGAGGGATCTGCACAACACCGATTCGAGTCTATTGTTGGTTCATCCGCTCATCATTGGTTGGCCACTTATCTTCTCATTTCTGGGCCGCCATTCGGCAAATCAGGATGATTTGATTGGCTGTTCAATTGAAGGGGCCTTTTCATTGGCTTTAGCTGTTTATCTCCTATAAACAACGGATCCCTGAAATTTAGGGTCTTTTTAGCGTCCCTGATATACTGAAGAACAATGGATCAGTTTGGTTTGCGGCACTCCTAATTTTTCGAACAATATGAACGGTATGAATCTTTAATATGTTTTTTAAATTATTTATATTTATATTTATTAGGTAAATAAATTGTTATAATAAAGCAACATTTTTAATAAAATGTAATAAAAATAATTACAATTTTTCAGATTTTATGAACGCTTAATGACATAACGCTTATGATTACAGTTCAATTTTTGAATTATCTTTGTTGTTGTTATTATAGAAATACATAGTGCGTTGTATTATAGAATTCAATTGCTATATGAATACTTATATTTAGCTAAAAGGTCGTTTGATAGTTGTGAAATTTATAGTAATAATAAACAACAACAATAAACAGTTCAAAATTTGTTTCCCCCAAAACTGTGTAATAACTATTATATCGATTAAGTTGTATTGATTTTTTGTATTGAGCCTGTACAAACTATCATTAAGTTTCGATTAATAAATAAACTAGTTGAAAATGAATTATTTACATTTTCCTCGGAATACCGAAATTTACGGAAATGACTACACTGGATTCAGAATTTAAAAAAAAAAAATAGTTATTCTTTAGTTTTGAGTTTTCATTTCTGTCGGCAGATCTCATGTTTTATTTTAATTTTTGTCTTATACATTTTAAATTATATTTAAGTACCTCGTTTATTCCAATTATTTCTTTTTTTATATATTATTTTTTGCTTATCCCAATTATTTTAGTTTAATATATTTTTGTATCTTGTTCATTCAGACATTTAAGAAGACTTCATACGTGGGTCGAAATGTCGGTTTCTATTTCCAAAAATTAAAAAAAAAGTAATTATTTATTTGACCAGTATTCGGATCATTTTCTTCTCCATATTTATAAAGTAAACTTATAAAAAATTATAATGATTCAAGTTGTGGATATAAGTATATATATATATCTATATTCAAGATATATATTATATATATATATTATATATATATATATATATATAATATATATATATATATATTCAAGTATATTACATATATACTTATAAGATATATGTAAATCTTGAATAAAATGGGCTGTATTATATTTGTACCATTCACTCTTTAGTATTTATTTTTATTATTTGTCTTTAAATGTATTTGTTTGCTCTGCCAACGGAGGCCTGATATACTACCGTATAAATGGTCGTTTTAATTAGGAGTGAGTGAGATTGTATATATATAGTATGCAGTGGTCCCATTCAGTCAGCCTCGTCCTATTGATTGCTCTGGATGTAGTTTAGAATCCAATTTCACAGTTGAACTGGTTTCAATGAAGGGAGGGTAATTTGAAAGCGATATGTGATACTGAATTTGCCATTGATTTAGGAAATAACTTTCTGTTTATGGTTATATCTTTTGCTTGAAATTATTTTGTTTATATTGCTATGTTTCTATTCTTAACTCTATTTTGAATATGTAGATTGTTATTTGGCATGCCAGAGTATCATTTAGGATAGATAGATAGAAATTTTATTTGTCTTTGGGGGCTTCCCCATACAAATAGAGCCCTGCTTGGCTATAAAGTAGTCAGTAGTTGAGTATCATTTAGGATGAATACTCAAATTATTATTTCTATGCCTTAAAATTAATTGGGTTCTTTTCCAGAGGTCTGTTTTTGTGTTTACCAATTTACACATCTATTATACCTTCAATATATTATTTATAAATAAATAGTGTATCTGGGGTATAGAAGCACCAAAAGAATTACAATAAGTGTAGTTTATTTATTTAATTTTAAACAAGATAAATTATTCAGATTTTGATATATAATATGGATTGCCATAAAATACCTTACTGGAAATAAATTAAACTTATCTGTGAAACAGGGGTTGATTGGGTTACAGGTAGGTCTTCGCCTTGCCGCCTCCGGGTCTCGCCCTATTCTCGGTCCGCGTCGTTCGCCGGCTCCTTCTTCCGCTTCCTCCTCGCTCCTCTGGGTATGTGTAGAGAGTCCTCCTCGCTTCTCCGGCTCTGTCTCGAGAGTCTCTTTCTCAGTGGAGTTTACTTGCTCCCCTTTTCTTCTGTCTCCCGCCATCTTGACTGTAATGGCCCCACAAGGGGACCAAAAGGTCTGTTCTTTGTGCAAAACACATTCCCTTTCATGATTGCCGCCCGGCATCACTTTCATGGTGCCGACATTACATAGCAATATGTATGATCAATTTTTTTGTATACTTCAAATATCATTTTTCATTTTAAAATGTATATCAGAAAATTGTCTTAATTAGTATTAATTAATTGTATTAATTGTATTAATTAGTAATTAGATGTTAATAACATCTGAGGAATGAAGAAGTATTAGAATCTTGCAGCACTTCTTCCTTGAGTACATCCGTTAGGATTAGGATGAGGTTCTGGGGCGATCAACTGCGGGGTTATTACGCCCTTGCTTTTGAAGTATATCCTGTTATCTTTGTTAGTTTGTTTCATTTAATGTCAGATTATGCACCTATGGCTAATCGGACGATTCGTTCGGATGTTACAGTGAGAGTCTTAAATTTTGTCTTAAATAATCTTTAAGAAAGTCGTAAATCCATGTTGCTATATGTGACACTATCTGGAACATAAGGAGTACCTAGATAAATAGGGTAAGGGGAATCGAAGTACTTTGAGGTAATTTTAAGATACAGAATAAGCAGTTGTTGGCTAGGAGCGGGAAGGTCAAGAAGGAGGGAACTGGGCAAAGCAATTGTAGAGAAAAAGTCAGCCACATATAGCGCCCCCCTTCCTTTGTAAGTAGTTTTACAAGTTATCTTGTGACCACGATCAACACAAATAATTATAATATTACTGAATTATTATTATTATTATTTAATAAACAACTCCTAATCAGTCAAGCTTTGTAGAAGAGATGGATATGTCTCTTATTCATTAATGATGTAGAATTACCATATCTCAAATATAAAGATCTCAAGGTGGCATCCCATTTTATTATTTCAATATTAATCAGTTCATAGGATATGACTTTTCCTTGAGATCGTTTCTTGGGTAGTGAAGCCAATATAGCTATGTATAATTAGTATACAATTTATCTGAGTACTCGGCACTGTAAAGGCCCATGACCACCATTTTACGCCCCCTCAGAAATACTGCAAAACTAAGGATTTTTAATATTCCTGACGGCCTGCTAACCTGCGATCCCTGAAACTGTAGATTGTTATGCAATCCTTTGTGAATTAATTTAGGAGATCTCCCACCCAGGACTTTTTTATGGTAGGGATCTTTTCTAAAAATGTTCATTACTGAGCCTAATTATTATAAAATATTTGAGTCGTTTGTATCAGTCTTGTAGTTTACATAAGTGATATTTTTTTAAAAAACATGTGGAGTTTTTTTTCTTATTTTTTTGTGAGAATTGCATCGTAAGCTTTAGTTGTAGGCAATGTCTTACTTTTAACGGGCACATGAATGTACACAATGCATAGCCGTGACGCACGTCTTGGAACTTGGGGTACACTTGCCAAGACTGAGCAAATATAATAAATTTCCGATCTCTTCCGGACTGAAAAGAACCCGTTGAAGAGAAAAGATGAAGGATTAGATACTATGTTTAGGATAGTATGGTCTGGAGAAACAGAAGATTGGTGCAGTTTTTAAAATGCCGTAGTGGCGTTTCGAAATAATACGATTGATGGTTTAGTTAGAGACTGTTGGTAGGTTGTAGGTGCTTGTGTATACTATTGTTAGTCATATACAAATATACATTTAGAATAGAATAGAAAGCAATTTTTTTCTGGGACGAAGTCCCTTTAGAGTAACAAATATGGACAGAAAAATAAAAATAATATATATCTGGCCAGTACGCTACATAATAATACAAATCATGAAGTATTTAAAATTGGCAAAAACATAAGAAAAAGAAAAATAGAAATGATATAACTAAAAAGTACGAGCCTTTTTTACTAAATAAAATAAATGATTGGGATAGCATGCAATAAAGTCTTTACATATGTAGTCTATGGCTTATTTGGTAAATATAAACAAAAAACGCGTAAGCAACTAAATCGATTATTCAATACTGTAATATTAATTATTTATATTATTATAATAAATATAACATTATTTATTTAAGCAAAAAATCGACCTGCTTAGGGAGCATCTTTTTGGGAGGTCAGGAGATGTTGGAAAAGCAAGGATTTATAAGAAGCATGAAGGATAAAAGGAGGGATTGAGTTCGGGCTGTGGAGACTGTGGTTTATGATTCGCAACATTTTCGCAACAAACGGGCGATTTATGATCCAAAATATTTTTATTAAAAAATTTGTACGTCAATCTTAAATTTCGCTATATTGTGTATATACACATGTATGTATAACTACTCAAATAAAAAGTTCAACATAGAAGGTCATGTAGACCATCTTATTTTTAGACGCCTCGGAGGATTATCATGTATTGAAGAGAAAGCTAGGTTTGAAACTAGAGGGTTTGAGTGGGAATGAAGTTTGTTATGAAAGGATTGATATCGGATTCGGGCCAAATCAACAACAAACGGGACCTTAAGGTCATTATGGATTACTTTGTTCTTAGCAAAGTAAGGAGCATTGAAAATGGAGGACAAACGAAGAAGTTTATGTCCTTTATGGGGAGCCTGACATTGTGACTCTGATCAAGTGATACCGCCTGAGATGGGCTGGCCATGTGGCCAGGATGGACGACGAGGAAGCTCCAAAAAGACTACTGCTGGAGATCATCCATTGGCGGAGGAGAATTGGCCGCCCCCGACTTCGATGGGTCGACGGTGTGGCTGCGGATGCAAGGAGCTTGGGAGTCTGCAACTGGATGGCAGCAACACGGGACAGAGACTTATGGCGGCTGCTGGTTGAGGAGACCTGGATGCGTCAACGTGTTTTAGCGCCAGACTAAAAATAATAATAATGGATTACATTGTTCGTAGGATTGAGAATTTTACGAAGGATTTTGGATTGTAAGGATTGAATACGAGAGGAATTGGATGGTTTAGTAGAACTCCAAAGCTCAACTCCGTATGTCCAAATAGGTCTAGATAACTGTCATATAAATGAGTCTTGTCCAGGATTTTGTCCAGTAAATGTTGAATTAGGCGAAAACGTCGAGCAGTTTCTTGTCTTTTCAGTCTTGTAAGAGGATTCCAGGTTAATCGTTTGTCGAGGTGCAACCCTAAGTATCGTATCTGTTCTACAGGCACCAATGGGATATTATTAAAGGATACTGAAGGGGAGGAAGTCAGTGGTTTACGACGTAAGGTAAAAGTGATTGGATGCGATTTTTGAGAATTTATTTCAATTCTCCAGTTTTGACACCATTCTTCAAGATCAGTGATATGGGATTGGAGGCTTTGGGATGCTATAACTGGATTGGTGTTGACTGAAAATACACAAGTATCATCAGTATACGTGATAAGGATAGTATTAGGATGAGTAGGTATGTCAACTGTATAACTGTATAAAGGATTGGGCTAAGGATACTACATTGAATTTATTTTAATTGGAAATTAAAATTAAATAATCTATAACGGATAAAATAGGCCGAGAAATTATAGTCACTTATTACAGCCAAATTAATTATTGTTCAAATAAAGACTTTTTCAATTCATAATGTTTGTTATAATATTAACATTAAGACTTCATATTGTGGATAAAAACTATTAAGTAAAATGATAACATTTTGGAATAAGTTCTTTCTAAATGTTACACGATGTGTTCTCACGTTCTGCTTATCATCGTCACAATTGTGGTGGATTCATTCCAGAAAGCATTTCTAGAACGGCACCATTAGCGGTAATGAGGTGGTTTCATCTTCATAAAAAGTCCGTTGAGGGCATTCGAAAACTGGGGCACAAAGCCTCTGCTCTATAGACCACATGCTTATTGTCTCACTTATCTATGTGTCTCTAAATGAAAGCAGGAACTTGGAAATTATACTCATTTAAAATTTTTTTTTTTTAATTTTATCTAATGATTGTCAAATGTATTTACTTGACAGGTGTGGATACAAATACAAATAGAAAAAATATTAATATTTAAATTTGTTTTTGTTAATATTATACAATATGTCAAACTCATTTTGTATTTCATCTATAATTTCTATAAATGTAAACTATATGATTCGTGATTCTTTTTCATATACCACTACACCCCATTGAGGTTTTTTATTTACTTATTGATATTTACAACTGTATTACAATAATACAACAAGTAAATAGGCTAGGTGATGCTAATGGCATGAGATAGTGACAAATAGAGAAACTACCCACTGGTAGTACTCAAATCATAAGTTCAACTAAGAAGGTCACTTAGCCATCTTCTTTTAAGACGCCTCGGAGGATTATGCGGAGTTGAAGAGAAAGCTAGGTTTGAAACTAGAGAGTTTGACGGGGAATGAAGTTTGTTATAAAAGGATAGATACCGAGTTCGGGCCAAAACAGCAAAATGGAACATGGAGATCATTATGGATGACTTTATTCTTAACAAAATACGGAGCATTGAGGATTTTAAGAAGGATTTTGTATTTTAGGGATTGGATAAGAGAGGAATTCGATGGCTTAGTGGAGTCCCATAGCTCTACTCCGTAAGTCCAAATAGGTCGTATGATGTTCATGCAGATAAGTCTTTTGTAATTAATTGGGATCTTAGAGAGTTTGGCTAGTAAGTGTTGAAGTAGCCTGAAACGTCGAGCGGTTTCTTTTCTTTTCAGTCTTGTAAGAGGATTTCACGTTAATCGTTTGTCGAGATGCAACCCTAAGTATCGGATCTGTTCTACAGGCACCAGCGGAATATTATTAAAGGATACTGAAGGGCAGGAAGTCATTCGTTTACGATATAAGGTAAAAGTGATTCCATGCGATTTTTGAGAATTTTTTTAATACAGTTTTGACACTATTCTTCATGATCAGATACGGAATTGGAGGAATGAGTCAGGATGTCAGCTATACTTATAAACTGTATAAAGGATTGTTCTAGGGATATTACCTTGAGGACCATGGAGGTTTTTAAAAGTTTTTTTAATTATTTTTTTCTTCGCCCAGGGTCAGTAATGTATCAAGATATGAGCTGTAATTTTTTAAAGTGATAAAATCCATTTTAAATTATTTTAATGATTATTTCATAATAGAATTCAAAAGGCGTCAAGGGTTTAAAACGTCACTCTTTGCTAAGGGCTAAGTGATAAAAACGTTTGCCCGTATTTTAAAATTAATTCGAATCGGGAATATGTAAAAGTGGATAGATAGTGACCGTTTTAAGGACTTTTATCATTTTTGGCAAAAATATAAATATTTATTTATTAAACTTTATTATATTTATTATTTCTTCTAGCCTCATTACGAGTATTTATGCCGCTCAAAATTTTCATATCATCGTTAGAATTACGAAAGCTTTAATCCTTTATTTTCTATGAATTTATGAACTGTTATTTTTAATAGTGCTATAAGTCCAATTTTCAATAGGATATTTATGGATTTGCATTTGAAATTATTTAAAAGTATTGGCAAACATTAGGTTTTTAACATTTGTTAGTTAGCAAATAGTGAAGTTTTTCTTCACCTTCACCTTCTAAATTTTATTATGAAATAATTATCATTTAAATTGTTTAACAATAACAATAATCGATTTTTTAAAAATCCAAGTGGACATATACCACTTTCAAAAACAACAACTATACTATATTCTATTGACTATTATAAGCAAGAAATGATCACGGGGCAAAGATTATACAGTACCTTCAACATTCAACGACATTGCATTACGCTTGGTATGTATGATAATTTGACTAACAATTTTGGACAGTTTTTTGAACAAAAGTAGTATAAAGAAAACAATTGAGATGACAAACTATTTTTATCTTCAGCTGGTACAAAAACATGTGTTTTTGGCTCAATTAATTAGGACTAAAGTACGTCTTTTCTCCCTGTGCTTTTGCAATTGAGTCAAAAAGTTATCTTAATTTTCTAGGGAATAAAGTAAAAAGCTGACAACATAATTCGTCTAAATAATGCAGGTTTTGTACTGAAAAAGTTCAGGGTTAGATTGGTACACTTGTCCCACCGGCTATTAAAATCAGCTGTTGTTTGAAAACACCAAAACTGATAAACAAAAGTTCATTTGTGTTCTATTGGCTCCACCACATATTGTACGAGAAGCAAATAATGTTATTTCAGATTTATTGCCAGCAAAATCAATATCAGCAATCTGGAGATAAAATCTTGTATGTCCCTCGGGACTAAATTGATCATTATTCCCAGCAATACTTTACTCCCTCGGCTTGGCCTCGTGAGTAAAGATAATTATTCCCTCGCATTCGCACGGGTACAAACTTACAGCTGAGGGAATAATGATCATAATGAATAATGAATGACTTACGGATGCGAGGCCTGGTCACAGACAAAAAATTGCAAAAGGTTCTTGAAGTATGGGAAAGAAAAGTCCTGCGTAAAACTTTTCGGCCTATCAGAGTGGAGGACAATTGGAGAATCAGGCCCAATAAAGAGCTAAGGGAGCTACATGAAGAGCCTGATATAATAAAAGTCATCCAGCTCAAAAGACTACGATGGTTGGGGCATGTGGAGAGGATGGACTCAACGAAAACTCCAAGAATGTTTGAGATACCGAATGAGGGTTCAAGATTAAGAGGGAGGCCCAGTCTCATGTGCCTCGACGATGTGGAGGGTGACCTAAAGGCGATGGGCATAAACCGCTGGAGGCGCCTTGCGGCGGTGATTGGCGGAAGAAATTAACCGAGGCCAAGGTTCTTCAAGTAAATAAATACGTATAAGGGTTATTACATATACATACAAGGGTTATTAATCATTTAATGCAATGTAAAACATTTATAATTAAATTAAATAAATATCATATTTATAGTAAAAGCCAGAGTGAGCTTCCTTTATTTCCTTTTAAGCATTTATTGAAACATTTTTTTTTTGTAATTCAGTTTCATTCCAACTACTAGAAATTCCATCATATAATAGATAAATTATTATATTTTATGAACGATTATTTTTGTTGTTAAACTTGCTTTTATAATTAACCAATGCATAAATCAATTGAATAGGTCACCAAGTATTTACAAAATAATATGGGATATACTAAATCGGGTAATATATTTTTTATTATCATTAATTAATCCTTAAATACATTTTTTGGAAATCCTCAATTTAGTTGATGAAGTTTAATTATGGTGCAATATAGCAATACATATTTTATCGATAGTAGGTACGATATCACGGTTTAAATCAATCATTTGCATTTAAGTTCTGAATAGTATGTGTGAATTAAAAATATATGCTACGCGAACCTTGGGCATTGGAAAATAGATTTGAGAATCTATCATTTTTAAAAATAATTTATGGTATTTTTATTATATTTATTGTGATTTTATGAAATCGTTTAATACCCCGTGTTCTTTTGATAAAGTTAGAGGTATTATGGAGCTATTACTCGTAGTTGGTGTAATGGGGAATCTTCTTAACCAATCATTATTTTTTCAAACAACATTTTTTTTTGTCTATTTAAGATTAAACCATTTTTGTTGTTTTGTTTTCCTTTTTGGTATAATTATCCTTATTGGCAGCCTCGGTTCTTTTATCAGATGTTAGTTGATGCCCGCTACGCACGATACTAATTTCACTATTAACCTTCCACAGGCAATTTAAAGGTGAGAGTTTCGTGTGTTTGACCCTTTTAATTGCAGTGAACTCTGCGTTAAAAATATGTTGATCTTTCAAATTCGTTTGAACTTATTGAGTATTTTTATTTATAGTATTTTATTATAAATTATGACGGTAGCATTTATTGATTTCTCCAGCTGGTAACAAGTTGGATTGAGAATCGATTTCATTGGATATAAATATATCATTATTCCAATGCAATATATTATTCCAGTTATATATCATATATACTTGTAATTTTTTGTGAAAGCGAATGGAAAGTTCAAAGATCAAAGAGAACTTTTCTTTACTATTGGTCCGCCAATAATAACGAAAAATATTTACGACCTGTTAACCGACGATGAAGAGGATGATATTGAAAACCCAGAAAAAGCTCCAAAAAAATCAAAAATTCCACACAACAAAGTTAAACATCACAAAACCTCTGTCGAGCATTTAAAAAAAAACCTAAAAATGAATTTTCATTGAAATATAAAGTAAACGGAATATTAATTTACACAACTAAAGAAGACTTTTGCACTCTGAAAAAAACTAATACATGAAAGCAAAGGTGAATATCACACCTACACACTATATGAAGACAAAACACCTTCATTTGTACTAAAATAACTGCCTGCTTAAGTAGAAGTAGAAGATATAATCGAGGATTTGAAATCACAGAACTTTGCAGCAATTAAAGCAACCCAATTAATAAAGTCAACAGAAGAAGGGGATCGAATTAAACTCCTAATATACGTAGTTACTCTTCAAAATATGGAAGAAATCAATAAAATAAAAAAAGTAAAAAGAGTTTGCAAATGTCAAATAAGGTGGGAGAGCTTTAGAAATCCAAAAGAAACAACTCTATGAAAAGAAGCAATGCTACAGATACATATGTTTTTTCTTCCATATAGCAAAAAACTGTCACAGAACTCTAAAATGTCTAAAGTGTGTCCTAGATCATGAAACAAAAGACTGTATGAAGCAAGACGATGACTTAACTTGCATCAATTGCAAACAAAAACACGCGGCAAATAACCGGAATGCTTAATTAATAATTAAGCAAATCGAAGCCAAAAGAAAAAGAAGCGTTTGGAGAACGGATGATTAAAACAAAATTAAGCCAAAATATAAATATAGGGCTCAAGTACATCCCTCTCTACCAGCCACGAAGGAAATTAAAGGTTTCTCTGCAGCTACAGAAAACAACGATAATTCAGGTACAGGACAGTCTAGTTTTATAAAAGACCTTAAAGATTAGTTTCAAACATTCAACGAACCTCATATTATAAAAACGATTAAAACAACAATAGGAAAATTAAATGCATGTAGAGACCCCTAAAAAAAATGAGTACCCTAATTGAAGGGTTCAAGGAAATTACCCCCTAATTATGAAAAATAAATGTAAAATTAATGTTATGTTTTGGAATTGTAGGTCCATTGTGAATAAAATACAACAAATTAAAGAATTTTTAAATAGTAATAACGTGCAAACTGTGGGCATTGTGTAAACACATTTAATTGATACTTGTTCGTTAAATGTTGAGGGATACATAGTGAACAGAGCAGATAGAAACAGGCATGATGGAGGAGGGGCCCTAATTATCCATAAATCCATTAAACATCGCCGTATTAAAATTCCTAATTTACAAAACTTGGAATGTTTAGCAGTAGAAATTGAAAATAATGAATACCCAATTGCAATAGTTCCCTGCTACAAGTCACCAAACAAGAAATTAAAATTAAGAGATTTAAACATAATTTTTAAATTAAATAGCAGATTAGTTGCTATGGGGGATTTAATTCAAAACAATTTGCATGGAATTGCTTTAATAGCAACCGGGATGGCACAAAATTACTAGATTACTGCCTTCAACACAATATAAAACTAAATGCACCGGATAAACCAACTCATTATCCCACAATCAGGATAAAACCCAAACTATATTATTGGCAAAGAGACGACCGGATAATATCTCCCAATTGAAGATTAACAGAACTTCTGTACCTCGGACAACGCATATATTAAATACTTAGGGCTTAACATGGACAAAAGGTTAACTTTTACTCTCCTCACTGATGATGTGTGCAGCTAATAAAGCTAACAGAGCTCTGTGTACTATATATCCTTACTTTAATAGAAATTCTAAATTAAGCACAGATAATAAGTTATTATTATATAAAGCCTGCTTATGATCTATACTAACATACGCATGTCCAATATTTATTTACATGTCTAAAACTAATTACAAAAAATTACAAATATTCCAATACAAATGTCTTAGGATTGCTGGCAATTATGCTTATGACAATAAAGTTAAAATTATGCATAAAGAATTAAGTATACCTTGCATTGATATATTTATCAACAAACTATGTAAACAATTTTTTTTTAAATGCATTGTTTTTACACTTAAAAACCCACTAATAACAAAAATATTGGGAACTATACAAAAAATAGTACAAAGCGATATGTACATAAACGAACCAAACATTTATTATTGTAGGATACCAAATTCTTTCATTTCATCGATATTGTTATACATATGTATATAAGTTGCTAAGAATGTATCGTTATAATTTTTGTTTATTTTATTATTCTTTTTTTTTCTCTCTGTTGGAAGTTTTTTATACATATTTTCATTTTTTTTATACATTAGATATATTAGCGGGGTGCAGGTATAAGTGGCGGGTTTTTATCTAATAATTTAACCCAAGGGGTTCAAAATTGTAGTAATCTATAAAGAAGAAAATTTACTAGAATATTTAAATTAATTGAAATATTTTTATATTTTAATACATTTTGAGGTTCTATTGATACATTTTTTATTATCGCCCAAAGCCTGCCGAGTCACGCCACATCTTTCCATCTCACTACTGTACTAAGGACAATCTTCAACGTAAAGTACTCCTTACTTATTCTTATTTTGTTTCTCTCTGTTGGAAGTTTTTTATACATTTTTTCTTTCATTGTAAATTATGATTCTCCACAGATATATTTAAATTTGTACAATTGCTTTTAATTTGAGACTGGTCTATTGGTAGAAAATTTTTATTTTGTGAAATGTAGCAAATTATACAAGAAATAAAAAAATAAATAAAAAAAATAATGTGGTATACATTTGTATAGCTATATCCTACAAAACACAAAAATAACTTAGCTATTATGAAAAAAATAGTTCTTGTGCTTTATTAAAGGATGAGAATTCTGTTGAGAAAAGTTTTTCAAGTAATGAGTTAATTGTGTTTTTGGATATTCAATGCATATAATATGTTTAAAAATAAATAAATTGTCACTATTGTAGTGGGTAAGAAAATAGCTGTTATTTTTTAAAGTAGGTAGTATTAGTCCATTTAGATCTTAGATTAATTATTGATATTTACAACAATAATAATATTACAACAAGCAAATCTGCTAATATGAACAAATGACATGAAAAAAACAACAAAAACTTGTGGAGAAACTACCCATCGGTAGCACTCCAATAAAGTGATATAGTAAAAGTCTCGAGGCCATCTTCTTTTCAGACTCCTCGGAGGGTTATCAGGAATAGTATGGGAAGCAAGTTGAGAGACTAGCGGATTCAAGTGTTTATGGAGCTTGTCATGGAAGGATAGGTATCTAGTTTGGGCCAAATCAGCAACATAAGGGATATTAAGATTATTAAGATATATAAAAAAAAAGAACTAAGATTAAGAAATTACAATTAACTTAGAAGGGACTTAAACTGACTTACTTAAGGTACTTATTCTAACTAGACCAATTACGATCTCCTTCTCTTGGTAGAGGGGTTACGTATATGGATTATGACAATATTTGAGTCAGTTTATAAGAAAAGTGTCTACAGCTGTCCTTTTAAGTGTGATACAGCCCTAGGTTATAAAAACTTTAACTTCGCAAATTAATTAAATTGTCACTCGTTCCCCTTGACGTCTCATTCTCTCATATATAATTTCATATTTTTGATATATTACTGTTTTTCTGGACGGCATTCTTTATGTGGTTCCGAGAAGGGACATATAAATTAAAGGAGACGGGAGATGATGGATAGGATCACTCCACACGAACTACGGGAAAGCTCGCTCGGGCCCGATGCATCATAAATTACTTCGGGAAAGGGTTTTCCAACAGAGAGGGAAATTCGGTGTGGTTTATGTCCTTCGTATCATCTACGTTATCTTGTTGTGACAAGGTTGTTTTCGTTTTCGGAACCGAGGAAGATCCGAGAAAAAACGAAAGAAATAAGAATTCTCCCATTATTGACTTAGGGCTAGTTCTTGTTAGCTAAATTTCACATACAAAACTAAATGCTAAAAGTCCGAAAAGTAAATATCGCACTAGTATTTATAAAGTGACACAAATCAAAAATCGGTGGTTTGTTCGATGATAAAGATAGATAAGTATATCTTTATCACTCATCAAAGCTCATCCTAGTGCTTGTTTGCCAGCAGGCAATTAAGAGTATGTCACTCTTAGGGTCCTAACGCTATTCCAAGCTCACTAGCTTTGGAACTGATAGTTATTCCTTTTTATCTCAAAATGCAGGTTTTCGCCTTATGTCATTTTAGAAATACTCATGCGGTTTGTTGGTTCTTATAATTGTTTGATTGAGAAATTAAAACATTTAGTCTGTTAGCACCTAAAGATGGATCATCATCTAGAAACCTTCCGGGGTTCATCCAGCCTCTATAAAGTGAATACCCAAAATAAGGGGAAATATCTGGCGGTTGAGCGTGATCACAAATCACTTCCCTGCACCCTCCACTAGGCCAGCGGCACTTAAGCACTTAAAGAGCACTGGTATCCATTATTAAAGTAGATTAAATTGGTTATAATTTGAGCCTAACCGCAGCTCTGTAGCTTTAATAGGTTCTGAGTTATATCTCTTTGAAAATTGGTAATTTTTCCAAAATATCCAAATTTAAGTTTTGGCCAACTTTCGTGAGGAACACTGGTCGAAGGAGTGATCCTACGATGAAAATCAAGTAAAATGAAGCTGTAGTAAATTTAATTTTAATCGAAAAAACGGATTGGGAAAACTTTTGGTGGCCAAAAAACCTCGAAATTTTCGGATTATTTCAGTTTTTTGGCCTCTTTCTCATAATTGGTGCATTTATGTAAAAAAACACCATGGGTAGCTATTTTAAAGTAGATTAAATTTTCTACAATATGAATGAACAACCGCAGTTCTGTAGATCTAATAGATTCTGAGTTAAACTCCTTTGAAAATTGGTCTTTTTTTCCAAAAAGTCCAAAGACATTTTCAAAGCATACATTAGATATATTAGCGGGGTGCAGGTATAAGTTGCGGGTTTTTATCTAATAATTTAACCCAAGGGGTTCAAAATTGTAGTTATCTATAAAGAAGAAAATTAACTAGAATATTTAAATTAATTGAAATATTCTGATATTTTAATACATTTTGAGGTACTATTGGTAAAATGTATATATAAATGTATATTTTTTATTATCGCTCAAAGTCTGCCGAGGCACATGTTTCCATCTCACTACTGTACTTACGACAATCTTCAACGTAAATTTCTCTTTACTTTACACAGTGTGCAAAGAGGTGGATCTTCTCCTTTTCATAAAGTATTCGTGGGTCAAATGGCTATGTCCGATTCGAAGGCAGAAAATATGACCTTTTTTACTGTCTTTAAGAAAATGAAATATTACTGTAGTTTATTTTTTAATTTATGTCCAAATATTCCTCTCTTTCTTTTCTCTCAAGAGGATTTAAGTGTTAACATTGTCGCGGTATCAATTAAACATTTTTTTCTCACGCAATTAACTGTAAGAAATTCTCGTATATTTTGGATCGAGCTTGTTCATAAACATGAGGTGAGGGAACATGAGGTGATTATAGCGCTGAGTACCCACAGCAGGTCAATACCCAGCCTCATTAGTGAGCTTTTCAAAGGATTTCGCCATTCATTGAAGTCGTTCGTTGATTTATTCAGTTCCGAATTGATATTTCCCGTTTCCAGCATCATAAATTAATTAAGAGCAATACCGAAAAAGGCTAAAGTTATTTTTATTTATAAACTAGTGATAGAAATTAAGAGGAAATATGTGAAGAAAGTGTGGTTTCAAATTTTTTTTCTTGTTAAAATAAAATATTTAAATAAGAATTGAATTTAAAAAAATAATATGTACATAATAATGACTATATATCTGTACCCCACAGGTAAAGGACACAATGTCACAGTTTTGTATTTGTAATTTGTATGTATAACACATTTGTATAAGAGCCAATTTTCCGTAAATTTGAAATATTACATTTAATTTCTTTGTTACTTATAGCAACATCTTAAAGACAATGCTCACAATATTATTAATATTGACAAGTAATTTAAAGTATAGATTATAGTATTTATTTATAACATTTTACATAATCTATTACCTATTTTGTGGACAAGGTGTACTTTACCTCTGGGGCACAGATCTGTAAAAACAGGTGGTTTATGTGATTTTTTCAAAGATAATGTTAACTACTGTCAGTGATATAGATAAATATTTTATCAAAAGCAATTCTGCTCAGTTTAATGCACAATTTAATCAATGTTCTGTTGAGCCGTCAAATTAATTCTTTAAACATTTTGGGCTAAATTAACATATTGTACCATTGATAAATAACAATTATGATATTATGGGGTTTATGGGCAGCAAAGGTGAAGAAATGTTTCTCCATCTCTTAAATTTGGTATGGAAAAGAAAAGGATATCGAAGGACTGGGATATCGCGGTGGTGGTGCCTCTCTACAAGAGGGAGACAAAATATGCAATAACCATCGAGGTATATCTATCTATAGCAAAGAATCCTAAGAAGAGTGGCCGACTGCCAGATCGGAGAGGAGCAGTACGGATTCAGAAACTCGAGGAGTACACCAGACCTGATTTTCACTTTGAGGCAAGTCATGGAGAAGTCCATCGAGAAAGGTAAAGAACTTTCTGTCTGCTTCGTGGATTTAGAAAAGGCATTTGACGGAGTCAAAACTAAGGATATAGAGCGAGCTCTGTCGGAAAAGCAAGTGGATATTAGCACGATTCTGGCAGTCAGGAATCTCTACCGAAAAAAAAGAAGCATTATAAGGACTGGCAACCAAACCTCAAAGAAGTTTGAGACGATGCAGGGAATACGCTAGGAGTGCGGCCTAAGTCCCCTTTTGGCGCTGGATGGGGTGCTGAAGAGAGCCAAACCTAGATTGCGGCGCTTTAAACTAGGGCACAAGAACCTACAGCCTACTTTATATACAGTTCTCGCTTTTGCTGATGACCTCGTCATGTTCGCTGCGGATGACCGGGACCTACAATACAAAGTAAATATCATGCAAGATGATTTGTCGAGTATTAACATGGATGTTAATCCAGATAAGACAAAATGCATGAGAATAGGAAGACGTCCTCACCGTGTTATAAGAATATTGAGACTGAAGGGATCTGTCCTAGAACAGTTGCAGGATTTGAAATATCTAGGTGATTGGATCAACGAAAGTGGTTATATCGATGGAGAGGTTATGCAAAGGCTGGGAGCAGCTGATAGATTGTTCAACGCAGTCCGGAAGGGTTTCCTCAACAAGAGAGAGGGTACGAAGAAGACGAAGATTTCCGTCTACAAGTCTACGTTCCTGCCCACCCTATCTTACTCCTCTGAATCATGGACCCTTACCTCAAAAAACAAAGGGCAGATACAGATAATGAAAATGAGACACCTAAGAAAGGTTGAAGGAAGGACCAGGAGAGATAGGATCCGCAATACTACAATAAGATCGAATCTCGAGGTACAGCCGGTAGAAACCACTCTTGAAGAAAATAGACTAAGCTGGTTTGGGCACCTCATGAGGATGAGCACAGAGAGAGTGGCCAGGATAACATATGAGATGAGAGTAGACGGAAGATGACCAAGAGGAAGACCACGGATCACCTGGGAAGAAGGCGTGCGGGAGGCGTTCAGGAAGAGAGGGAGCATGCTGGAGTGGAGCAGGAGAAGAGAATTGGTTCGGGAAAGGGGCACCTGGGTCCAGCTCTATAGAGTGCATCTCCACATTGCGCAGCGGTAGAGATGTAAGGATTATGATGATGATAAATAATAATAATGAATAAATATGAGACCAAATAAACCATATTGATTTTTTTTCAAATATATGTATCACTAAATTCGAACTTATTTGGAGTTTTTTTAGTACATTACCATAGTAATGTCCAAACTCTCTCTCTCTCTTTTTTTTTGACATGAGCTTGAAATAAAGTGGTGAACTTCACTAACAATAAATTTATCTTTTGAAGTTATCTATAAAAACGTTAAGGATTATAAGTATCATTGCACGATATAGGTAGCTAGGACGTTTATATATGAAGTGTTTGTTTACGGTTACACATCGTCGTTTATGTTTTTTAATTCTGAACGATATGTTTGTAAAGATAACGATGTGTAAAGATTAAAAAATATGTTTAATAATTATTATATTTTTAAGAGATAATGTTTTGGAATTCGTTGTAATTTTATTAACACAACAATGCAATTAGTTTTAATGTGTTTCATATTTAGTTACAAGAATGTGTACGATAACAAAATTAATTTATAACTATGCTTAAATAAATGCTTACGATAATTACATCTTAAAATTAATGATATATTAATCATAATTTATATTAAACGTTTAAAATGAAATAAATACTATATTATATTTACCCTGTTCTGACTAAGTTCCGTTTTCTTCCCTCGAGGCTCTATCCTCGCTTGACCGCGACATCACCTGCAATAAAATTTTAATTACTATAAATTATAGTTTTAATTACATAATTACAATAATAATTGATAGTTTCTAAATTACGAAGTAGATACGAGGGATAGGTGCTATTTTATGACCTGTGTTCTTAATTTTTCTCGTGTAGAATAATTTTGTCTTTATGTCATTTAGTATAATTAATTATATACATACAAAAGGGGATAAATCCGAAGCAAAACTAAGAAGATTTTCTTCTCTTAGCTTATAAAAAATATGCTCTAAAAATATGTAGAAAAGTAGCAGTAATATCAATAATCAACTGACTGAATAGAATAATAAAATGTTTCCCCTGCTTATTTTTGTTGTATCAACAATGCATTGCTGAATCTAGGTCACTTCCTTAAAGCTATTGATATTTATCTCTTGTTGGAACTGTCCAACTTTGGATGTTAAGAACCTGTCCAACACCGGCTGTGATTAACCACCAAAAGAATCAAACATTGTACATATATTGGGTCGTAACAGATGAAATGTCAGTTTCGTTTAATTACAGTTATCTTTTCATTAGAGTTGTTTGTTCATTTAACGTCACTTTATGCAGCTATGGCTAATCGGACGATGCTACAGAGAGAGCTCTAAATTTTGCCTATCCAGATTTAATTAGGATAGGGATTTTTAACGAGCACCTGGCATCGTACAGGCTCGGGATCCCCGTTTAAAGTCCCTTCCGAAGGACGGCGTAACTAACGATTTAAGTAAAAGTAATTAAGGAAAAGCTGAAAGAGCTGGTCGAAGCGAGGCCTTCCCAAACCACTCGTGAATTAGGTTTACAACTTGGAGGAAGTGCCATGACGGTTTCCAGACACCTTGCTAAGACAAAGAAGCTGGAAATATGGGTACCACATGAATTAACCGAGGCCCAGCAGCTCACCCGATTTTTTTTTTAGGTGCTGAATATAGAGGTCCTTCCTCACACACCATATTCTCCAGACTTTTCTCCAACTTTAATGTTATTTGTTATCCAACTTTAGTGTTATTAACAACTTTTTCCGTTGTTTGAATAATTTTTTAGAGAAGTAAAAATTTGACGATGAAAATGCCCTGAAAACGGCTTTCCAAGACTTTGTTTCTTCTTTGACACCTCATTTCTGCAGAGTGGGGATACAAATGCTTGTTTCACGCTGTGAGAAGTGTATTGCAAGTGAAGGTTCCTATTTTGTTTGATAAAAGTATTGTTTAATAATTTTCTTGCTAATAATTTAAATTTCCACCTTCACTGAAATTTCATGTGTTACACCCCAATAATAATAATTGTATTTTATTTATTGGTTTTCTTTGCCAAGTATCTTTAAGTTGAGACTGAACTACACCTCATATTCCTTTCATGGATAAGGTTTCGATTATCTCCTGTTTAAAAGTTTAAGTTACATGAAAAAAACTTGTACTAGTACAACCAATGAAAGGTTTCAGTAAGATGTCAAGACTGTAATGTTTCTAAGACAAAAGAGAGGTAACGTCCGAGGTCACACTCAACTCCCAGGCTTCCCCCTAATTAATGGTACATAGTCTATAGAGTCTGGATGAGAAGGGTCTGCGAACTGCAGGGTCTAGATGTGGTTGTTAACAGATTCAATTATTTATCTGCTACTGCTGGGTTTGGACTCCGGATTACGCATATCAGCGCTCACCACACTGAACTACCCCCCTCCCCGATTTTTTTATTACTAGGCCTAAAATAAACTCAATTCAAACACTGAAAGGCTTTAACATTTTGGTGGTGATGAGTCAAAGAATGGAAACGGGGAAGCCAAGTTCTTATGTAGTTCTTGTTGCGTGCATTAGGGAACGAATATAGATGAAGTATTTATGATGTGTCAATTATTTTTTATTTTTTTAGTTTTGTAGATTCTACAATGTGGCATTCATTTATATAGCGATTAGCTTTTGCCCACGGCTTCGCTCGCGTGGAATTTGGTATGCCACACAAAGTTTGGTGACAGATCAATTTTAAATAAATAATTTAATTTTTTTAACTATAAGTTACTTGTGCATCCAAAATTTCAGAGATCTAACTTCAAAACTGACGGACTCCATACAATGTTTGAACCCCTAGTTATTAAGAGGGAAACCCTTGGGGTGGAATTGTCCAAATTCCTTTCTTGGAGCTCATTTAAGATATACAAAGAACCTATCTGCGCATTTAAAGATGCTAAATTCAGTGGTTTCTGCTGTGCGTTGACGGCTGGGTGTGTTAGTCAATCAGTGTTGATAAAAAGTAGCCTATGTCCTTCCCCAGGCTTGGGATTAACCATTTAAAATTTCATCACAAACGGATCAGCACAGCCGTGAAACATACAGTGACACTGATTAACAAACGGGACGGACAGAAGTGTACTGTTGTTCGTGTCAGTAGAAGATTAGTTTGTAATGTTATTGAATTTTCGAAAAGGATTACTTGGTATAACGGTTTCACTTGTCGTCCGGCAGCAGCGAGAAGTGAACTTTTTTTTTTTCTTAGCCTCTTTAGGTTTGAAGGTTGTTAAGTAGAATTTTTAGGATAGGATGGAAAGGATTTATTGTACTGCACGATTTTAAGAGGAGGGTGAGAAAAAGGAGAAGTTCTAATTTATTTATTTATAATCACTAACCATATATTTTTCTGAGTTGGGGCTCACCGTGTCCTTTTATTTTTATTAATTTCTTTTCTCAGTCCAGGCTGAGATTTCGTACATGATCTCGCCACGTTTGTGGCCGTCCTGCTGGGGCGAGAGTCCTAAAAAGTGGGTTTTTAAAGTATTTCAGGCTGTCGGAAAATTGATTATTTCTGCGTTTAATGAAGTCTGTTACTGTCGATATGTCGAGAGTAGTGTGCAGGAGTTCCGTTTTGGTTTTATGTAATGTCGTGTGTTTTACTATGCGTTCAGTACATCATTCTGGAACTGTTGGAGCTTTTTCGCCGTTGCAGGAGTGATGTTGTCTGTCACTGGTGCTCCTTTGAGGACCTCCTCCGCCTGCCGTAGAGCTCTCTCTGCGCTGATCGAGCTGCTGTAGATCGCTATGTCGTCGGCAAAGGCTGCTCCAGAAGCTTTTTTGTAGTTGGCTCCAACAGTTTCAGCTGGGTATATTGAGAAAAGTACTGGAGATAGCACAGACCCCTGAGGTACTCCGCAGGATAATGCGATGGCTTCCGATGATGTTTCACCGATACGGACTGCTATTGTTTGCTGTTGAAGAAACGATCGTAGGACCGAGTAGAGCTGTTCCGGAAATTCGTTGTCCTGCAGTATCTTGCATACTAGGCTATAGGACTCTCAGTCAAACGCTTCCGTGCAGTCAATAGGGATCAGAGGTGTCGCTTCGTTCTCTGCGGTGCACTGGCTCACTTCCGCATGTCACCAGGTGATGATCCGGACAGAGGGCGGTCTGATAGGCGGTTTGCTTTGATGGGATGAGAGCTATCGCTGAGCAATATGTCTTGAGATAATTGAGTACAATTTTCCCAAGGTCTTTGCCCAGATACGGAAGCAAACTGATGGGCCTGTAGTCTGCTAGCTGCGATCCTGACTTCATTGTTTGAGTAGAGGACCAAGACTAGCTCTCTTCCAACTCTCAGGAATATATCTTACCCTGAGGCAGAAGTTGTATAAATTTGTCAAGTGAGCTATTCCTCTTCTTGGGAGTTGCTTCAGCGATATGGGTTGTATCCCTTCGTGGCCTGGTGCTTTAATACCCTTCGTATGACGGAGGAGAATAAGAAGAACTAGTAGAAGTGAACTATGTTATTAGATTTGTTTTGTTCAGCAAAAATATGTAGATTTTGCGAGTTAGAAACACGTGAGCAAGCATACTAGTACAAGCTTTTCCCCCCTTTTTCACCCCCTTAGGGGTGAATTTCGAAAAATCCTTTCTTATCGGATGCCTACGTCATACAAAGAACATACCCTCCATGTTTCAGGACTCTACGATCAACGGTTTAGGCTGTGCCTTGATCCCTCAGTCATTCAGGACAAAGTAATTTATATGTATAATCGTATAATCGTACAAAACATTAAAAATAAATTAACCAAAAAAAATAACTGCAATGTTTCTAAGACAACATGGAGGTGAAGTCCAAAATCACCCTCCACATCCAATTTTTTCCCCAATTAATGGTACATACTTTATAGTGGCTGGTTGAGAACGTTCTGCAGGTGCTACACGGTCAATATATGGCTTGTAATATGTTAAATAATTTATCTTGTTACAGCCTACTTGGTATTAAAATGAATTAAGCAATTCCTTAATTAAAGATACTAATATTTATTAACAAAATGATAAAAAGGATACAATTAAACTATTAACAATTAAACTATTAAACTAATATAAAATTATAATAACAATATTCTAAATATTTATTATCTAGGCCTAACTCCTATTTAATTATTACAATAATATAAGATATTACTAATTCTAGATAGCTTAACTAGTTACAATAGTTTCTATGAATATTATAAAATTACACTACAATTTATAACTAATAATTAACTCTTACAGTTCACTAGTCCACCGACCGTAAGATTTTCCAAGTATGACAAACTGACACACAGTAACAAACAGAAACAGTTTATTACACTCGCGAGACTGTCACAGTTCACTGATACATTTATTACACGGGCCGGTTCAACACTGACTAGTTTATCACATTCACTTATCACAGATCTTGCGTGGTCTAATCTCAGGCTAAGACTGACTGGCTCGAGGTGAGGGAAGTATTTAAATAAAAGAAATGATGAAGAAAAGAGAAGCAGCAAGGAGAAAATTTCGTCACACACGTCTATCAGTAGACTATGCAGGTTTCAAACTACTTCGCAATGAAACACAATCTGCAATACGTCGTGCAAAATCAAACCACATCCAATTCATCCTCACCAATGCAACCGATCCCAAATCCAAATGGAAAATACTCCGACAATTATCGCCAACAGTATCCGGTAAACTCTGTTCCTCTTCAATCACGCCAGACAATCTCAATAACCACTTCGTACCCATCACATCTCCTAAATCCTCATCCGCTACCGACATTGATCACATAAACTTTAACCCTGATAACTTCTTTTTCTCCCATGTATCATATGACGAACTATTAAACGCCATTCTGAAATCGCGCACCAGTGACTATGGCCCCGACAATATTCCTTTCCTGCCTTCCTGCCTTAATGCCCGTATTACATCATATTTATAATTTCTCGTTACAAAACTCCATATTTCCCACGCCTTGGAAAACCGCGTTAGTGCGCCCGCTAAATAAAGTTGAAAATCCCTCCTCTCCAAATGACTTCCGCCCTATCTCCGTTCTCTCTAACCTCTCAAAACCATTAGAACGCCTAGCCCAAAACCAAATTTCAAATTTTCTAGAAGAACGTTCCCTCAACCCTCTCCAATCCGGCTTTCGTCCAGGCTATTCAACTCAATCCGCTCTCCTCAAAATCACCCATGATCTCCATACTGCAATTGAACAGCAAAAATTAACCATTCTGATCCTTTTAGATTTTTCCAAAGCCTTCGACTCAGTAGACCACAATATCCTTCTCGCCAAGCTACGAAACTTACCTATATCCAACAGTGCTCTAGGATGGTTCAAGTCTTTCCTCTCAGATCGCTCCCAATATGTTTTGGTCCCCGGTCAACCTCCCTCCATAACCCTTCCGCTATCCTGTGGTGTCCCACAGGGTTCATCACTATCCCCCACCCTATTTGCCATTTACATAAACGACCTTCCACTTCTTATCCGACATTCCCAGTATCATCTCTATGCCGATGACTTTCAAGTGTACCTATCCTTTTCCCCTTCCGATCTAATATTAGCCACCGAAAAACTCCAAGATGACCTGAATCGAATAAATCGATGGGCAATGGATAACAAGCTAAAGTTGAACGTGGACAAAACCAAGGCAATAATAATAGGGTCAAACTACTTCCTTAAAACTATTCCCCATAATCCAATCCTCCTTCTAAACAATAATCCTATCAAATTCTACCCAACTGTCAAAAACCTTGGAATTACTTTTGATCAGACCCTTTCCTGGAAAAACCATATCTCTGAAATTTCTCGTCGTACCTTCTCCACCTTAAAGCGTCTCAATTACCTTCGTCACCTGTTCCCTTTTGAAATTCGTAAACTCCTAGTTTCTTCCTTAATTTTCCCCCATTTTGACTATTGTTGTTCGGTGTATGGGGGTATCTCTGGGGATCTCGAAGCAAAATTAAAGCGGTTGCTTAATTGCTTCGTTCGATTCATCTTTGGGATCCCTAGAGATGCCTCGGTGACCCGATATTACGAAGAATTGAAATGGCTCTACCCTTCCTACCGCCGTAAGTACGTCCTAGCATCTTTCCTTTACCAAGTTATCCAATCCCGTCGACCATCTTACATTTTCGATCTCCTTCAATTCAAAACCACAGTCCTCTCCCGCAACACCCGTTCTCGGCTCTCTGATCTATATACAGCATCCCACCGAACTGCAGCTTTTGACAGAGCTTTCCTGATCCGATCCTCCTCCCTTTGGAACTCTATACCTTCTTCCATTCGTCGTTCCAATAATCTTCCAACCTTCAAATCCCGTATATTCCAGCACCTATTATCCCTACAATTCCCAAAAAATCGAAAACAGTAGGGGATCAGTATTGACTTAATGCTCTCTTTATTCGATGAATGAATGATGTTTTTAGATGTACATTTGTGTGTGTTATTTTGTATTCATATATTTGAGTGTGTGGAATTTAAACCACGTACATATGTATTATTAATGTCATATAGATAGATATTAAAAAGGACAAAAAGGGATGAAAGGTAAATCTCGGATAATCTTGTTTAATCTTTTTTTTTGTTTTTTTTCTTGGCATAAATTTGATATATGTGACCATAAATTTGTTTCTCTTATATAATTATTGTAAACTTATTTTAATTTTTTTTCTTTCTTTTCTTCTAAATGTTTTTGAAATACTGTTATTGTAGGTAATTCACATTTTTTATTTGTTATTTTTTTTTATTCGTTCTCACTAATTAAATTAATTGTAATAATTAATTAAAAGTAATTATTTAACACTCTAAGATTTAATAGCTTACAATGCCTGTATTGTTATTCTATAGGGACTCGTCCCAGAATAAATAAAGACATTATTATTATTATTATTATTAAATAGGCAAGGCCGAACATTCTAGAACACGGAGGGGCCAGAAAATTCTGGAATCTTCTTAATCCTTTTCCGACAAAAGGAGGCGATCTATAACGGTCCTAATCCTATTTTAACTTCTCCCGCCGACGGATTTAAGCCGCTAATCCCCTTGCTTCCGTCTCCTGTCGGCGACCGTAACAATCTGTTATAGTCTGATTTGAACCTAGGATCTTTAGCATAGCAACTCATAGCTCTACTGAGCTACACCACGATCCTTTTCATGATTCCTAGGTTACGTAAATTTAATTACCCCAAGGTATCATCGTTTGTCGTATATGTAACTTTTTATCTAGTTTACCTTAGTAAAGTAGGTGAAAAGAGTGGGATAGCTGTGTAGTGGAGCGTTGAGTTGTCGTCCCAAAAGTCCTAAATTCGAAACCTGCTGTTGCAGATAGTTTATTTAATCTTTTAATAATCGGAGATGGAACTTGTGGGATCTGGAGATCTTCCTGAGGCTTATCTATGGGAAAAAACTAGTGGCTGAGCGTGACCTCGGACAAATCACCTCCCTTCACAACCGTTCGAGGATTGTAGTGGTATAGAGAAAAGGTAGGCTAAATATCTTAGTGTTTTAATTTTTTTGATTTAGTCCACTAGTCACTATATGATGATACGCGGAATACTACATTACCATACCAACATCAGGTTTGAATTCTGAACTGGCAGGGATTATTGACCATATTGAAAAATCTTATTGTTATTAATATTATATCTCAGGCTAATTAAATTTATTTCTAAAAGATCGAGCTGGACGAGCTGATAATCTGGCAAGAGAAAGTAATTGGACTTTTAAATGAAAGCGTGCAGAAAAGCGATACCAAAAGTCCCCCTCCTCTCACCCTCGCCGTAGCCCTCGGACGAAATCGATTCGACGCCTTCGTGACCCTATCTTACAACTCCGTTATAAATCGTTCTTTTAAATCCAATTCCTCTAAAGGTTTGGGCAATCTTTCACTGACCTTTATAATTCGTAGGTTCCGTCCTAAGTGCAGACAGCTGGAAAATTAAAATAATATATTAATTTTGTGAAAGAAGAAGTATTTCTAAGGTGGAGCACATGGAACATGACGAAGTAGGAGGCACGAGGACACAAGACAACTTGATTAAGGCATGCCTTAAAGTAGTTCGATGTATGATTATCTTCTTCTTCTTTTCTTCTTATTCTCGTCTACTTTGCAGTGTAGATATTTTTGCACAAGGAGTACTACCTATCTCTGTAAGCGTTGCTCTCCTGGCTTCCGCCCATCCGATCTATCATGGGTCTACCTTCTGGCTGAGACGAATTGCTGCAGCTGATGACTGGACAAAAATACCAGCTCCATCAGGAATCAGTTTGTTGCTGGAAGATGGTAGTGGCTCCAACACACTTTTCCTTGGATAGAAGAGCAGGAGATGAAACCGGTAGGCTGAATGCATAGGAAATCGAAGAAGGAATTTAGAAGGGGCGATTGATGTAACAAAACCAACTTGCAGCACTGTGTTGTTAAGCAGAAATGTATACCAATAAGTACTCGTATATTGTAAGAGTGACAAATAAAATAAAATCATTACCCTGATGAAATATGTGATTAAAGAGTGCAAGAGCCAATGAGACACTACTTGCATAGTGGAAGTTACAACCTTTAAACTGTTCATCGTTTGTATTTGCTGGCGACATTATACTACGGCAGTCAAGGAAAGCTACAAGAAAATTAAGATTTCCGGACAGAAGAATTGGTAAGAAGAAATGTGGTTATTACCATTCCAAGACCACGTGTATGCTGGTATGCTGGACTTAAAAGAATTAGAGGATTTGCGGTCCACACATTCAAGTATTAGGGTGTAACCATGAGTGAGAATAAAAAAATAAATGAATAAATTAATGGGAGAGTTGCCTTTTTAGGATGGATGTTTTCCGCTACCAATAAAAGGATTTTATCTAAGTGAGAAAGGAAAACAGAAGTGACGAAAGAAACCGCTCGGCATACGTTTTTATTGTCAATTTTAAAATCTGAAAGTAAATCCTGGGCCCTAAAACAAGATGGTCACAGCCATATCCATTGCGTGGGAATAAGAATAGTGCATAATAATAGTAGTCAAGGTATCAGAAACCTTTCGATAAAATCGTCCATCATGTAATATTTCTGATCTTATCGGAGCAAATCACACTCAAAATTTTCATGAACTAAATCTCTTACTGAAGCTACTCTAATAAGAGATGTATATTAGAAGATCCATAGGCCAACTTCTTTTCAATCTCTACTGTTTATCATCGGTAATCGAACGTAAGAAACTTCTCCAATAACAGTTCCGTATTAGATTATTTCTTCTTTCAGTTTTTTCGATGGTTTGTGTTATGCTAAATAATTTTTCACGTAGGCTTCCACGGTCGTTGATGTTCTTCATTAACTTGAAGAAGCTCACAGTCCGATGAGCGAAAGCTTGGTTAATAGCACCGGTCCATACCGGAAGAAGAATATAAGAAGAATGTTAAATAGAAAAAGAAAAAGAAAACTTTGCCTAAATTACCAAATCTCGTCTTATACATTGTTATTCCTAAGGAACTTAACTTAGTAATCATTATTACTACTATTATTTGCGAATGAGCCCATCAAGCCTACGAAGAGTATTTATGTTTGAGTGGAAAATAGTTGACTGGATAATTCTAATGATGGATTGAATTGGTCAGGGGTTGCAGTCAATGATAACAAAAAATAAGCAGAACTTATTTTTTAATTGTGCCTCGTTGTAGGCCATCTTCAGGGCAAATAGCGGGTGCCGCGGCTGTGGTGACTTGTCAAACTAACAGTTGTGAAATCACAGGCCGAAACGTTGGAACAATTAAAAAAAAAGTTCTGCTTATTTTGTGTTATCATTGACTGCACCCCCTTACCAATTCAATGATCATTAGAAAAGTATTTATGCTTGTCTTACTTGTTTCATTCTATTGCATTGGACTTCCTTTCTTTCTTGAGACCGTGTTGATCCAGTCTTGTTCTTTGTTTTTCCTCTGGATCAACTCACTAATTATTAATTTTAAATCTGCAGAATACCATCTTTTGGATATCATATGGGTGTGCTTTCGGTCGGTTTCAGATCTTTTTTTAATTCGCCAGTCCATTTCATTGTCCGTTTTGGGTTGACTTCGTTTTTCATATGACTGTTTGACTATTTTCTTAGGAAGTCTACCTAAATTTATCCTATTGTCATTTGACGTGATCATAAAATATCAATATGTATTTCCTTTAATCATTTATTTATTAAATTATTATTATTATTTCGATTATTTTTTTTGAATGATCGTATTCTACATCAATGAAATACAAAAAATAAAAGTAAATACACTACTTATATACAAAAAAAGGAAAAAATATATCTATAAGTTTATGTACACATATAATTTCGTGACTATTGGCAGACTAATAGGTAATGAATTGTTAAAGTTCAAATTAAGGTAACTTTTTGAAAGAAAACTAAACACAGATCGATTAAAAGCGTATTAAATATTTCAAATGGAGTTTAATATTTTATATCAGCTAAAGGCGGAAAGATAAGCTTGCAATATTTTAAAGAATGTCATTGAAAGGTGGGTTTAAAAAAAATATTAATAATTAGTTTTACGTTAAAGATTGCCCTGAAAAGTTGGGGAACCGTGGAAAATAAAAATGTTGAGAAATAAATAACCATTTTCTACTTATGCTGAATTTTATTAGCTCTTGTCATGAAATGCTTGAACAAATTTTAAGTTGGCATACTCAGATTGTAAATGTTATTAAGTACCCAGGTTGGAGACAATAAAACTTAAGATTTTGCTATTTTCAGTTTTCTAAACGGAATAGTTATTCCTGCTTTTTCAAGTTGCAGCTGTATTATTGTCATATTTGATTTGTTAATTCCAATATTCGCTTGGGTACTTTTAATTATAAACGGTTGCAATTTTTTTTAAAAAGGCTAATTCATCATTTGGATTTTGACGTTTCGATTCTCATAATAAATTTTATGATTTATTCTTGTAAATAAATCACAATTTCTCATTACAAAACTCAGTATTTCCCATTGCTTGGAATACTGCCTTAGTGCGTCCGTTAAATAAAATTGAAAATCCCTCCTCTCCAAATGACTTCCACCCTATCCCCCTCCTCTCTAACCTCTCAAAAACATTAGAACGCCTGGTTCAAAACCAAATTTCAAATTTTCTAGAAGACCGTCCCCTCATTAACCCTCTCCAATCCGGATTGCGACCAGATTACTCAATTCAATCCGCTCTCCTCAAAATAACCCATGATCTCCATACCGCCATTGAACACCAAAAATTAACAATTCTTATCCTTCTAGATTTTTCCAAAGCATTCGACACAGTAGACCACAATATCCTTCTCACCAAGCTTCATAATTTGACTCTATCCAACAGTACTCTGAGGTTGTTCAAGTTTTTCTCTCAGATCGCTCCCAATATGTTCTGATCCCAGATCAATCTCCTTCCATATCCCTTCCTCTGTCCTAAGGTGTCCCGCAGGGTTCATCACTATCCCCCACCCTATTAGCCATTTACATAAAAAACCTTCCACCTCTTATCCAACGCTCCCAGTGCCATGTCTACGCTGATGATCTTGAAATATACTTGTCATTTTCCCCTTCCGACCTATCAATAGCTACGGAAAAACTCCAAGATGATTTGAATCGAATAAATCAGTGGGCCATAATTAATAAGTTAAAGTTGAATGTGGAGAAAACCAAGACAATAATAATAGGATCGAACTATTTCCTTAAAACTATTCCCCATAATCCAATTCTCCTTCTAAATAATAATCCCATCAAATTCTTCCCAACCGTCAAAAACCTTGGAGATATTTTTGACCAAATCCTCTCCTGGAAAAACAATATCTCAGAAATCTCCCGCCGTACCTTTTCCATCGTAAAGCGCCTGAATCATCTTCGTCATCTGTTACTATTTGAAACCCATAGACTTCTTGTTACTTCCTTAATTTTCCCTCATTTGGACTATTAGCCTCATAGTAGAGTATATGGAGGTTTCACTGAAGATCTCAATGCAAAACTAAAACGGTTGATCAATTGCTTCATTCGTTTCCTCATAGGGATCTCGAGAAAGGCCCGTATCACCCGATTACGATTACGAAGAGTTGAAGTGGCTTTACCCTTCCTATCGCCGTGAGTACTTCCTAGCTTCCTTTCGTTACCAAGTTATCCAATCCCGTCGACCATTATACATCTCCGATCTCCTTAAATTCAAAATCTCGGTCCACTCCCGTAACACCCATTCTCGGCTCTCAGTCCTATATACAGCATCCCACCGAACAACTGCTTTTGATAGAGCTTTCCTTATCCGATCCTCGTCCCTTTACAACTCTTTAGCTTTTTCCATTCGTCGTTCCAATAATCTTTCAACCTTCAAATCCCGTATATTCAATCACAATATTCCTATATATATATTCAATTAAAAACAAGTTATATTAATTGATATTGTTCATATTTTTGTTTCATTTTCTGCTTTCTTAGTTTCTACTTGACATTTTAATTTGCATACATATGTAATTATCTATTGTTTCTCTCTACATAATTATTGTAATCTTATTTCTGTTATTTTTATTTCTTGTACTCTGTTTTTTTTTCTTTTTTAATTGTTATCACTGGAGGCACTTCGCAACTTTTTTTTCTCATTAATACTTTCTCATCTAGCAATAATACTTTCTCATCTCAATAATACCCTGTATTAAAATACTTAAAGACATAATATTATTATGATAGAATATTTTTAATCGACTGACGCAGGTACTGGCCTTTGCAGATGACGTGATAATTATTGGAAGGACATTACCTAGTATTAAGGACGACCTGCAAAGGCTTGAGTCGGAAGCAGAAAAGTTAAGGCTAAAAATAAATGACGAAAAAAAGAAACTGATGGTGCTGAGAAGAGGAAGGCGAAATCAGCAAATTCGGCGGCAACAACTCTACGTAATGGGATCACATACCTTCGAGGTGGTGAACAGCTTCCAATACCTTGGCTCTGTCATCAACGACAAACTAGATGAAACAGAAGAAATCAGAAGAAGAGTACTGGCTGGGAATCGGGTATACTTTGCTATTGCCAGTTTGCTGAAAAGCAAAAATGTCGACCTTAAAACTAAGATCACGCTCTGTAAATCGCTGATTCGGCCAATAGTGTCATATGCTTGCGAGACATGGACCCTAAACAAGAAGGATGCACATCTGGTGGATAGATTGGAAAGGCGTATCTTCAGACGCATCGTAGGATCCGTACAGGAAAACGGTGCATAGTGCAGAAGAAAAAACAGAGAGTTATATGAACGCTATGATGACATGACGATCTCTTCTTTTGTCCGGTTACAGAGGATGAAGTGGCTGGGTAACTTGCTGAGAATGGGAGAAGAAAGAACTGCTAGAAGAGTGTTCGAAAACTGCCCGGATGGAGTGAGGCGTAGAGGAAGAACCAGGGGCAGGTGGAAGAATCGCGTTCTAGGAGATCTCAAGAAACTGAGAATAATTTCCTCACAATCACAGGACTGAAGCAGATGGAGCTTGCAAATTGCAGATTGAGCAAGGATGCTTTAAGCATTTGTCGCGCCACTAAAAGAAGAAGACATAATAGCCTGTATAAAAACCTGTATTGTTATTCTAAAGGGACTTGTCCCAGAATAAATAAAGAATTTAGTTTTAATATTATTAAAATATGGTAGCTAAAATTTTAATTTTTCATTTTAGTTTGTTAAATATCATTCAATTGTTTCGATATTACGTCAAATAAATAAATAACGCATGCTTATAGTATTATTTATTTAAAGTAGTTATAATAGTAAAGTGCTTATAGTATTATTTATAGTTTATTTATTTAAAGTAGCATTATGCTACTTAAGCTAATCGGACGATGCTATAGTGGGAGTCAAACTTTGCCTATCCAGGTATAATTAGGATAGAGATCATAACTAGCTGAAACCAAAGAAATTTGGAATATATGATTGTTATTTATGTTCAGGCACTTGGTGAAAACGAAGCTCCCATCACGTTGGTCCTTCAGTTTTTGAAATAACATCCTATCCTGGCTCAATTATAGTTCAATTTGTATCTAAATTTTATCTGTCATCCAGTTTGAGAGTGTTCGTGAGGTTATGTATGGTTGTTTTGCGATTGTTGATCAATAATATGTACAAACCTTTTACAAAGCGATCCTAAAGACCTATAAATTTTACGACTATAAAGACCAACACACAACGACAACTACCACTACATAATAATAAAGCAATTTTAAAAATTAAATATCGTTCATTATTTTAATAGATTGAATGGTCTAATCTTGGCTAATGACAATACTAAATTTTCAAGTTATTTTAATATACATGAGAAATCCAGCTTTAAGTGTGATTATAAATACCTTGAGAAGTTTCTTTGTTTATTTATTTATCGTCACTTTTTGCTACTATGGCTAATCGTTGGAGCCCTACATTTTGCCTATTCAGATATAATTAGAATAGGAATCTTTAACGGGTTATATTCCTAAGGATATGGAGTATAACTAAGGATTTTGTTTACACTAATTTAAAAAAATAACTTATAATGCTGTTTTCACACATTGTTACCTTTTTTTTCTTTAATTCTGAAAGTTCAAATGTTTGTGACAATAAATTTTAGTTGGTATTGTTATACGTCACTGTCGTATCAATCTTAAAGAAGTTATGGGCTCGCTTCAGTTATAATGGATTGGAACATTCGGGAAGGGAGCGTTAGATAAATGGAGGGATGTTATTTTCTATCTGAAGGAGCTGAGCGATCGGAAACACTCCACTGTTCCAAACTGTCGTTAACGGGAGTCGGCGATTCTCTGATTAATGCAGCACCACTCCAAAGTGAGGAATCGATGTTAACCAAATCAAATGCGCCAAATCGACATGAAGAAAATCGATTATAACGAATTGAATAGCCCCAGGCAAACATTTTTTATATTAGTAGTATTAGTATTATTAAAATGCTCAATATAGATCCGTGTTGTTATGTAAATAATAAAAAAAAAAACTGTACCACAACAACCCGTGAACGGGTTCAGAACAAGGTTGAGAATGTACTGTTTCTTAAAGAACGTTTGTGCAGGGAGTTGATTTGTACTAGATCACGCTCAACCGCCAGAGTTTTCCCTCTTATTTTGAGTACCTACTTTATAGAGGCTGGGAGAGCCCCAGGTGTGTCCTAGATTCCATATGATCCATTTCCGGCTGCTCACAGATTAAAAAAAAGTCTTGCCAGTAGCGGGATTCGAACCCAGGACTCAGCGCTCTACCACTGCCATTATGATTTTTTTTTATAACTCATAATTTTAAGATTTCAATGTAAACCAGTTCCATAATAAATGTAAAAAACTTAGGTTTTTAAGTTTTAAGATTTTTAAATGTTTTATCTTAATGTTTATCATTCATCATAACGTCTTCAATTTCCTATTTATTGTGGAAAGCCTATCTTTAACCAAACCAATTTTTGTAAATACACGTATCTATATTAGAATGTTCAATATAGAGCTTGCTGTGATGTTTTGTAAATTATAAGGATAAGTTATATAAAAAAAATATATCATAATTTTAAGATTGTAGTGAAAATCTGGCTAAATATATATATATCTCATGTAATTTTAGGTTTCAGATTTTTCAGCGTTTTATAAGTTCTTAATATCAATCACTCACTATGTTTTCAATTTCCTATTTACTAAGGAAGGTCTATCTTACACCAAGCCAATAATATAGGTAAACATTTAATTACTTTTATTTTTAAATATCCCATTACTCCCGTCAAATCACCTTTATCCTCCGTCGTAAACCAATGACTTCCGGATTTCCTGTATCGTTTAATAACATCCCACTAATTATCTGGTACTTAGGACTACATCTTGACAAACGTTTAACTTGGAATACTCACACTAGATTGAAACGGCAAGAAACAGCTCGCCGTTTCAGGCAACTTCAACATTTACTAGACAACCCATTAAGCTCCCAATTAATTACAAAGGACTTATATGCATGACTGTTTTAATAGCCTTTTGAACTTACGTGGAAGAGCTCTGTCGATCCACTTAGCCATCAACTTCCTTTCTTATTCAATCATTACAATTCAAAATCCTTTGAAAAATCCTCAATTACTTGTTTATGAATAAAGTCATCCATAATGACCTTAATCTTCTTTCTGTCGCTGATTTGGCCCGTACCCAATATCAACCCTTTCATGGCTAACTTTATTCCGACCCAAACCCACTAGTTTCAAATTTAACTTCATCTTCGATTTCCGGTAATCCTCCGAGGTCTCTGAAAAGAAGACGATATCATGACCTGCTAAGTTGAATTTGTTATTATAGAACTACTACCAATAATGGAAGAGCGATTGTGCAGGGAAGTTATTTATCCTAGAGCAAGCTCTAACGCCAGATTTTTCCTCTTTATTTTGGGTACCCACTTTATAGAGGCTGGATGAGCCCAAAGAGTGTATTAGGTCTCATAGAATCCTCTATCTCCAACCACTAACAGATTTAATAAAAGTCTGTCAGCAAAAAGGGATTTATAGCCGGGACCTATAGCAACTCAGCGCTCTACCACCGAGTCAATCCGCTCCCATGATTAATAATTAATTAATAGATTAACATTAAGGTCCATAACTCGTATAATTATTTTTTACTTATTCCTTGTTGGGAGTTTTTTCTCGTTTCCTTCACTGATCAGTAGGATCGCATGTCCAAATAAATGTTCAAATAAAAGTATTTGTCTTTTTCGTCGGTTGTGTTTGTCTAACTCATCGGTTATAGTAATGCTTCACTGGTTTCAAGTAATTTAAAGATACTGCACTTTTTGTTTCCTTGCCAACTTGGCTATGTTCCTAGCCAACAAACAATCGCTATAGATTTATATAAACCAATCATTTTTTTTTTAGGATATTCTAACTTTACTGTACTGTACCAATAATTATTTGTTTCTAATTTAATAATTTGTTTAAATTACCAATCTTATATTAATACCATTCTATATACCCTCCATTCTTTAAATTGCCTATTTTCTGATGAACTCATAATTTTTTAAAAATATATTTATTGAAATTTACAACAGTATCATGACAATATAACAAGTAAATTGTATGAATGATAATAAAAGTGGCCTGAGATAGAGGCAAGTAGAGAAACACTGATAGAGTCAGATGTGGTACTATTGGAGGCGTCCTGGTGGGTCGCATCTCAAGGAGGGCCCTGAATGCGATACAAGGAGACACTTCGCTTGTCCGGGACACCCTGAAGGTGAGGTTGAAGAAGTTGGTGGAGGTCGTTGGACACCGGTGGACACCTTCTATTTATTTCATATGTATTTCACACGGTCAAATGAGGCCCGCAACCAGAAATGGGACATGAAGCGGATTAAAGGGAGCAGATGAGGAGAGTCTTCTAGCGGGGAATCTTCTGAAGAGGAGAGTATACGGTCGGAGCACAGCTATCCTTCTCCGCGAGGACATGAGGTACAGAGTGGGAATCCCTGGAGAGTGAGTCCTCCCGGATCCGAAGAAGTAGTGGCAAAGTTGAGGGGAGCGGGTGTGAAATTTTAGATGGACACAGGGAGCACAAACTCCCTAATAAGTAAAAAGGGGGCGGAAAGGTTAAAAATGTGGGAGGGGCGCTTAAACAATGCGGTTGTGAGATATCCACAGTTAATAAGCGATGCAAGACGTTAGGCGAGAGTTATTTTAATTTTAGGAGGTTGGTGAGGAGGAATATGGGAGTTAAGCTGCATATTACGCTTTAATGCCGGGGTACGACCTTATAGTTGGGTGTGACTTTTTGCAACAAGCCGGGTTAAGAATGCGGCTTGAGCTGGAGATTCTATAAATGTTTGCAAGGGGAGCGGGGATATAATACAACTATTAAATTGTATTTAATACCGTTTAAATAAATAAACGGGTTCGTTGTCGAGATCGGAGCGATTGAGTGCATTAGGCTATGGAGGCTATTAAAGATGTTTTAAGCCAGCACACGGATTTATTTTATTGAGAGAACGAAATATTACCGACCAAGGGAAAAACTGTGCACTGGATCACGCTCAAGTCAGATAGAGCCGTGTACGTCCGGTACCCCCAAGCGATGAGGGGTGTTATTACGAAACAGAACTATTAAAAGAAGGCATTATACTGCATAATAATACATAAGCCTTTTAATAGCTCCCTATGGATCGTAGTGAAAAGACAGCGTGTGCCTGGAACGGGTAAACAATAACGAGTCGTAGTAGCCTATAGACTAAAGCCGAACATGTGAAACATTTGAAAAACAGTGTTCAAGAGAGTAAGGGAGTTCAGTCTGAAGCTATCGCGGGGAAAAACTAAGTTCGATCTGAAAGAGGTTAAATTACTGGAGCATGTGGTCTCACGAACGGGGGTGTGGCCTGATGAGGAACGCTTAAAGGCGATTCTTGGAGTTCGGCGATTTTTAGGTATGGTGAGTTATTACCACAGGTTTATTCCGGGTGTTGTGTAATTGACACAGCCACTGACAGAAGTACTGAAGAAGGGGAAGCGGCTCGAAGAAGGGCAAAACCTATAGTGTACGCCATCCGGAAATTAAAAGTTTGGGCAGTTGAATATTTTCGACCGTACGTTTATGGGAGGAATTTCGAGCTATTCACGGACCGCAAGCCGTTGGTGCATTGAAACACACTAAGGTGGTTGTCAACACGCGTATCGCGGTGGAAGGAGCGCCTAGCGGCCTACACGTTTCAGGTCGTCCACAAAAAGGGAGCTAGGCCAGCGGCCTGGTGTTTGAAGGTCGCAATAAATTGAAGAGAGCTCCATTTTTGATATGTTGATGATGAAAAATCTAAGCGAACAATAAAAGCAATTGGTAACGATTTAAAGAATGAACTGGACAAAACCATTCTTTGTATTGTTCTGATGAAAAAGGCTCCTTATTCACTGAAATCTAGCCATATGATTAACAAGCATTTCTGAAGAAACTTTATGGTCATGCTTATACAGATTTTTGTTTTATACGATTTAATCAGCTATGTAACTATATAATTGTTACTTCAGTTCATAAGCCTATCGCCCACCATCTATCTTGTTCTTTCAAGTAAAAAAGCATCGTTCTAGTACGGAAGAGAAAGATCCTTCGTAAAGTGTTAGGACTTATCAAAGTAAAGGACAGTAGATTATCAGGTCCAACAAAAGAATTAAGGGACCTACACTGATATAGTAATAATTATCCAGTTCAATAGACTGCAATGATAGGGGCATGTGGAGAGGATGGACCCATCAAGAATTTCAAGAAGATGCATGGAATATCGAATGATGGTATAAGATTCAGAGGACCCCACCTCAGGTGGCTCGACGCTGAGGTGGGTTACCTGAAGGCGATGGGTAAAAACCGCTGGAGGCGCCTTGCGGCGAACTGAGGTGAATGGAGGCCGAAGTTAGCAGATCCCACGATTCTTCTTTAGAGACCAGCAATGAATGAATAGTTTAAATTAATAAAAGATAAAAAGAACTTGTGCTACTATAACCCATGAATGGCCCAATGATAAAACCCACAACAATGGTTTGAGCCTAGGTGTTTATTTGGCCGATATCACATTATATCGCCAGGTTTCTTTTCCAATTAAGGGTATTCACTTCATAGAGGCTGGATGATCCTAAGGTGAGTCAGCAGATCGCACAAGGGTCCATCTATTGTTAACAGATCAGACAGTCTGCCACAGCCAAATGTAAATCCGAAACCTTCAGTGCAGCTACTAAACGCTGTATAGCTTGAATTATATTTATGATTTTACTAAAAGGAATGCCTTGTTTTGAAATAAGGTTGACGGAATATAAGAACAAGGATTGTTATTGTTATACTCCATAAAGAGATTACTTCTTTAAATTACATAACTCGTTCAAATAGCTAAGCGGACATTGTTTCTAAGCCCGAGCGGGTGTGAAGTAAACTACTTTACGCGAAGCCTTACTCGGCCACTTGGGGAGGATTCGCTTTGCCGCCTGTAAACGGATGAGGCTAAGTAACACTTATTGGCCGCAAGTGGCTTCATCGATCTCCGGCCCTGATTTGGTAGACCGCCCCCGCACCACCCCCGGGGGCCTCAAGACGAAGGCTGTCAGGGCGTCCCAGGACTTGCTAATAAAAGATTGAACGATATTCCACGTCTCTTGGCCAAGGTTCAGAACTTTATAGCACTTTATGATCCAGTTTTGACTCGGACACGATATGGACAATTGAGCCTATCCTCAAGTAGTCTGATAGTATCAGTGTCGGTAAGTTCTAATGAGAATAAAAAGTGATAATTTCATTGTATGTGATACTTACTAACACATCTACCCGAACACTCCATTACTCGACTAACTCCCTGTTTATTTGTGAGATAAATGGTCAATTTCCATAATCAAAGTGTAATAAAACAGTTATAGGAGTGAATAACTGCACAAACAAATTAAAACTCAACTTAAAAAAAGAAACCGTATGGAAATCAAGGATTTTATTCAGGTGTATTAAATCAGTAATAATAATAATAATATAATTATATATTACTAGCAGCGAAACCCGGCGTTGCTCGGGTTAAAATACATTGCATGTTTAATGGCATAAAAAAATATATGAGGATATATATTTTAACATAGATATAGATTTCTATTTTCGATATTGGGAGACTTATTCGGCCATTAAACATGCGGTGTATATAGAGCAAACTAATTAACAAATTGAAATAATGTTAGGAAAAAGCTTAGTAAATGAAGAATTTATGTTTTATTTACATATTATATTATTCATATACATATTGCATGTTACATTATATATTGACATATATTATACATTTACATTTTTTATCTTAGTATTATTTTTTGTTTTGAATTTAATTTTACAACACTTGCTTATCACTACATTTATAGTTTTGTTTTTCGGACTGTAAATAAACAAATTTCGAGGTAATCCTACTCGTGAGCATGCGACATATAATTGGCCGTGTGCAAAGCATGGTTCCCTTAAGTCAACTCCACAGTACTGAAATGTTTGGCCCTGTGCTTTGTTAAAGTCATGCTGTTTGCCAACTTCACCGGGAACTGTTAGCGTTTAAAAGTAAAGGGCAATCCATTTCATATTAAAGGTATCCGTGGTATAAATGCCAAATTTCTTTTCTTTTCCTTTACGTCATTATACTGGCTTCGATGACGTTATTTTGTAGCTGTTTGAAGCTGAGTCTCGTACCATTACTGAGTCTCGGCGAGTTCTGATTTCGTAATAAAATAACTGGTGAACGAATTTTTAATTTAAGACAGTGTAATGGCATTCCTGGAACATTGAATAATTAAAAAATTCAGTAGGAAAATTAACACTTTCTAGCTCATCAGTCATTGTATCAATTGACTTGTAAATTTTCTCTTCCGCCGGAATCAATCCCTGGATGATGTTGATGTCGTTGACAATGTCGTTCTTCGTGGCTAGAATAATTCGGTCGCAAAACCATTCTGAATGGGTATAATTTTCAACAATATTTGGATATACTTCATTAATAAGTTGTTCAGGTGTTTCAACAACATTACATAACTCATTAGTTAATTTGGCCAGTTATTTTCGTCTATTGGATATGTCCATTCTCCTATTTGTAAATATTTTTCAGAAAATTCTTGTGCCTTTTCATCTCCTGAAATCTTCACTCTCATGTTCGTTGTTAATTTGATTATTTTTACGTGATTATGACGACTTCTTTTAGCAAACAATAATTTCATCTGCCGGTGTCGATTTGGGAATGGCAGGGAGCGTTTGACGAAAATCACCTGATAGTATTAACAACACACCTCCCATTATATTTGTGTTGTCGCGTAAATCTTCTATAAAAAAGTGTTCTATTTAGTGCTTCTAGTGGTTTTCTATGGGCATTTGTGCTTTCTTCCCATACGATGGCTTTGCACTGTTTCAATATTTGTCCACTAGCTGATGATTTTTTTTCTACATTTTGGAACTTTCTAGATCAATCTAGAAATTTTTAAAACTTTCTAGAACATTCCAGATCAGTTATAAATGTTTCACACATTTTGAAACTTTCAAGACCATTTCAAAAATTTTAAGATCTTTACAGGAATTTGGTCTGCCACATGAAGTTTCGTGACAGATCATTTTATAAATAATTTAATATTTTTTAACTATAAGTTACTCTTACCTCCAAAATTTCAGATGTCTAACTTCAAAACTGATGGATTCCTTCCCATCTTTGAACCCCTAGTATATTAAAGGAGAAACCCTTGAGGGTGGAGTTATCCAAATTTCTTTCTTAAATTATACAAAGAACCTATCTGCAAATTTCAAAATGCTAAGTTCCTGATTTGCTTTTAATTATGTACTATAATGGATTCTCCACAGAACACAAAAAACTGTCTGGGGGGCACGTGGCCCGAATCCGCCCTTGCTGTAGCCTATGTGTTATTCTGAGGTATAACCTATATTACCGTAAAGTTTCATCCAAATCCGTTCAGTAGTTTTTGCGTGAAAGAGAGACAAACATACAAACTTTCGCATTTATAATATCAGTAGGATTAGTAAGATTAGTTGGATAACAAAACAAATAGTTTCACTCATGTTATTTCTGTTATTTTAACAACTATGATCATGCGATTTGCCTTTAATTATGTACAATCATGGATTCTCCACAGTACCTAAAAAACTGTTGGGGGGGGCACGTGCCCCCGTGCACTCCCCCCTTAAATCCGCGCTTGCTATAGCCTATGTGTTATTCTAATGTATAACCTACAATACTGTAACGTTTCATCCAAATCCGTCCAGTAGTTTTTGCGTGAAAGAGAGACAAACATACAAACTTATGTGTTCTATTCTCGGAATTAATTCAAAACAAACCACGTTTTCCTGTTTTTCTTCCGTCTTAATTTTTGTAAAAAAAAAAAAGGATGAAAATTTGGGATTTAACTAAAACAGAAAAAGATGCAGTCTCTTATTATCATGAGAAAGGTATATTGGCAAAAATGCAACATGCCATCAGAATCATGAAATATAAGCTCTCGCCTATCTCAACTATTTTTCAACTGTTCCAATCTACAACTGTATTGTCTCCATATTATAATACATCTATCTCTGTATTACAATCTACATCTATATTAAATCCAGTGGTTTTTTTCACCATTTGACTGATGTCATCTCTTCGCTCCAGTGATAAAAAATGCTCAAAAATGTTAGAACTGGACGATTAGAACCACATGGTGTTGCGAATGCTCTTCTTCGTGCGGCATGTTAAAATATCGCACCGCCATATACTCCGTCACAAAAACACAGTTTCATTTTATGATTCTGATCGCATGTTGCCAATTCATTCCATACACCTTTCTCTGGAAAAGAAGGGACTCCATATTTTTAAGTTCCAGCTAAATCCTAAATGTTTATATATTTTTTTAAAAAATTAAGACTGAAAAAAAAAAGATAACGTGCTTTGTTTTGAATGAATTCAAAGAGTAGAGCACATGACCCCAAACGAGCATTCCCCTTAAGAATGTAAGAAATTTGGGGGAATTCTACATTATTTGGTAATTTTTAGCTTGCGCCCGGCTAATGGAAAAGCACCTAAATCTCTTCTGGAAAATTTGAATTCATGCCAAACATTAAGACAGCTCCCAAGAAAATGGAAAGAACTATAGTGTCATCTACAAAACGGGTAAATTTAAGTTCCATGTAGAAGCAAATGAACAGAATGGTCCAGAGAAAGAAGGTATTAAACCAAGTGTCAACAAAATGGAAACCATACCATATGACCAGATAAAATACTATTAATAGTTTGGATAGTTAATACTATCCATACGTTAATACTAATGTAAAACACTGTATGGCAGTGATTCGTCCCAAAGCACTATATACAGCAAAAGGACGAACTCCGAACAAGAAAATGGTGATGAAAGGTTAGGAAGTAAACATTTTCGGACCAATCAAGGAGGGTAAGGTTTACAGGAAGCGACACAATAAGGGTCTCTACTTACACAATGAGAAAATTACCTATTTCTGAAGGATAAGTTCCAAAAGATTTACAGGACTATTGTTCAACTACATAAAGCAATTGAACTTTATAAATATAACAACTTTATAAATTGTATACAAGGAAGTATGATACTAGAATGTTAAATTTTATACACTAGTGTTACAACATAATAGTGTAAACACTAGATGTAATCAAAATGAAATAAAAATTATTGTAATACAAATTTTATCTTTCAAATTACTACTAGCTTCCTCAACGGTGGTGTTTTATTTTACTGCCTAGGGTACTATAAAATAGAACAGATACAGTTCTTGTTACATGAAGAACTCATTTGATTAATGAGCATTAGCCTCATGCGAAAGAGTTGTAATGCCTTTTATACGTTTGTAATTTTATTACATTCTAATTATATTAATGGAATTACTGTCAACCGTTGAGTTTTCAGGAAAAAAGTGTTTATTCAACTTATGCAATAACTACCTAAGAATGAACTTGTTAATATTAATTGATTATGTAAGATTAATTATTGAATACAACTCATAAAGTTAATATTTTTTTTATTATTATTTATCAGGCCCTACTTAAATATTACTCTCCAGTTATTATTAAATATAACAATTTTAGTTCTTTATAATTGAAATGTTTACTGTTATAAAACTTTAGTTAAAAAGTTTTAAACACGTTAGTCACTTGTAAGTTTAATTATTTATAGGCAATCTCCTTCATCTTATCTCAATTCATAAAATGTGGAATGTATCCATAATATGTTAGTAATTTTATTATTTATTTTAATATTTTAGTAACTTATTTTATTATGTTTTCTGCTTTGTAATTAACAAATAACTTTGTAAAATTAATCTTATCATCATATGTATTAAATTATTTTACTGTGTTTTTATTACTGATGTTTGATATATTGTATTAAATTAGATCTGTGATAAAAAAAGAACTCTGGGCAACAGATATTTTAACTCAGATTAGATAGATAGAGGAAAAGTGACGGTTAGGGAAAACAACAACGATAGTCAATTGGTGATGAACGTGAAAGCTTGATTTTACATTTACATTCTAGTCAATAAAAAACATTTTTTCCTACAGAATTTTGTCTGAGTTTTATCTGTGTTGAAAAATATTATATTTTTGTTTGTAATAAGAACTCTATATGATCAAGTGTTTAATTTTAAATTTTTGGCAACTAAATTTATCAACTATAGTTATAAGGGAGCGGGGAGACTCAGTGGTAAGGCGATGAGTTGCTGTGCTATAGGCACCGGGTTCGAATTCGGCTGTGACAGATTATTATTAATTATTAAACCTGTTAATAGCCAGGGATCAACTGTGGAATCTGGAGACCACTCTGGGGCTCACCCAGCTTCTATAAAGTGGGTACCAATAATTGAAGGAAAACTCAAATACTTTGGCGATTCATGTAAAAATTATATGTGGAAGAAAATGGTCCGATACTTTTGACCTAGATTACTAGCCTTCAAGACGACCTGCAACGGTTTCTAATAGTTAATTCATCACTATTTAAGAATTTTTGTTTTTCCCTCCATTCGGACCATTTTCTTCCCCATATATAAATATATTGGTTTCATCAACTTTCTATTTAATCAAGGCCAGTTAGAAATACTTTACAAATTAAGACATTGTAGGAAGATGGAGTATAAAAAGCGTTCAACCAATAATTATTCTAGATAAATATTCTATGTTAAGTGATTGACATGCAGATAGTGTTTTTTTTTTTATATATAAAAAATTAACCCTGAAGGAAGGGCGTCAATGAGACACATTTTAAAGATGATTGTAGATTATTAACTAAGAGTTATAAGAAAGCTAAAAACTGTCTTGAAAAATATTTTCTCTGATCCTTTGAGAGAGCATTATAAAACTGAATACATGAATCCATTGCATAAATTTGCATGGAATCATCCTGTCTTCCCGAGGCGCTAACACATTCAGAAATATAGGCAGGAAATTAGGATTAGGCCGAAATGAAATTCCACACTTCATGTAGCATCTTAGTTCCTTCGTTCTCATGAAAATTTTGCGGAAGGTCACGTATTCTTACATGAATATTTAATATATTTATTAATTAATTTGTTTATTAAATCCTTATTTGTCTGCCACTATGAAGACAGCGATTCACCACCCACAGGTGCCTCTTCTAAGACGGCACGTGCCATACAAAGACATCTCACTACCTGCTTTCCTTACTGTCACTTTAAGCTCTTTACTGACCACAAGTTGTTTCTAAGTTAGATAGATCTCTTTTCATCTAAAATTTATTTTATGTTTATTCTATTCATTTTATAAATATTTCTGTAAGCATTAATTACCTGTTTTGTCCTTAATTGTCAGTATTATTTTTCATGTTTGAATTTGAGTTTATCCATTACATCGTCCTAAATACACAGCTATATATAGTCTGTCCTAAATGCCTTAACAACATTCAGCAAGACTGAGATGCCTTTTTCCTTTACATACTGCAAACCAGGCAATAATTAAGGCTGAAGATATTATTAGATCTATTCCATAGGACGTTATGTGCTTCAGGATTATATCTACAGCCCCGGTGAATAAGTGGTTAAGTCGGAAAAATCTTTGTCTTTTCTACATTCATGTTTTGAAGATATATAATATATAACATATTTATCATATTATCTATCTATATATATATATATATATATATATATATATATATATATATATATATATATATATATATATATATATATTACTCCATTCCTACCATTGATAAAATTTTATTTTGTTAATTGATATTCATTATTTCCGCTTATCTAAGGTATTTACGGGTTTAATTGGGCAGATTTTAATTACCTATATTCACTGATAAGAACTGGAATAAATTACTAAAGCTAAATTGAAAATCTTACCTTGAATTGATTAATTACTTTTATTAACTACTAATAAACCTTTTATCATTTGAATATAAATATGGATAAACATCAGGCAATCAATAGATAAGGCAAAATACATTTCACTAACGTTGATTTATTATTAACCACAATTAAAAGCAATAATATGAACAAATTGATTTCAACTTAAAACAATATAATGGACAAATCCATCTCAATAGAAAAATAATATAATAAACAGATTAATTTCAAAATAAAATAATATAATGAATAAATTAATTTCAATAGAAAACGGTTTAATGAACAAATCAAAGAAAATTTACATTTATCAAATATTGAATATAATTATTAATTTCTTAATATCAAATGTCTTTATGATTAAAGCATACTAACAGATTATATATATATATATATATATATACATATAGCGCTTTTGAATTTATTGAATTCAAATTTTATGAGCTCTAAACAAATTGTAGTTAGCGACGTATTCTGCAGAATAATGGTATATAGTACTTGCGTTGATAGACGAGGTGATCCTTCCCCCCGCGATGGTCAATCTTCTTCCATAGCTTGAGATGGAGCACTTGATGTTGATCGAAGGATTGAAATGAAGTCTCTAATGTTACTCGCTGAAAGGGTTGAACTGAAGTGGATGTTTTATCTATGGAAGGGATAGGTGAGACTACCGACCCCTAGCGGCATTTTATTTAAACTCTTCAATGTTCTCTAGGAATGATTATATTTTCTTCATTAGACGATAGTTGCGTCATGTATCTATCTATATATATATATATATATCTATATATATATCTATATATATATATATATATATATATATATATATATATATATATATATATATATATATATAACATATTATGTTCTTTCACAGCTTCACATTTAGTTGAATGTTATCCTCAATGGTACTTAGGCTTTCAACTTCTTTTTCTCTTGATTTCTATATCTTTTCACCTCTTTCATGATAGTAGTGCTTAAACTTCTCTTTATTCTTTACTTTAATCTTCTGACTCTTTTAATGACCGATTTTTTTTACCTATACCTTCATTCTCCCAAAAAAGTTTCTAAATTCTGGTTAAAGCATTGCCGTTTCCTATACTTCATCACCTAACAAGTTTTAGTATTAAAGTATTAAAAAACATTGTTTTAATTAAAAAATCAGCATTAACCTCTGTACTTAAAACTTCTGAAGTGTATGTTAACGCTTAAATGATACATTCATAATGAACGAATATGAATTATAGTTCAAAGTAATAAAAATAGAAAAAATAACGATTGAATTAATAACCTCTGAAGTCATCTTCTACAATTATATCCAGACTAGCTTTTGCCCACGGCTTCGCTCACGTGGAATTTGGTCTGCCACATGAAGTTTCGTGACAGATCATTTTAAATTAATAATTTAATTTTTTTAACTATAAGTTATTCGTACATCTGAAGTTTCAGATTGTCTTCGAACCCCTACTATATTAAGGGAAAACCCTTGGGGTGGATTGTCCAAATTCCTTTCATAGTGCTGGCTATCTGCGAATTTCAAGATGCTTATGTTCAGTGGTTTGCTTTTTGCAACTTTGCCCCTTTTTCACCTCCTAGAAAGGAGTAGAATTTCGGGAAATCCTTTCTTTACGGATCCCTACGTCATACAATGAGCAAACCCTCTCAGTTTCAGGTCCAGATCACACATGGTCCATCCGTGGCTGTTAACAGGTTAAATAATTTATCTGTTAGAGCTGGATTTGAATTCGGAACCTTTAGCACTGCACCGCCACCCAAAGATATGTAAATAAACAGTTTTTCAATCAATCGAACTCCAAATTTTTATTTCTTATTGATGTTTTTCATCATACAAATTTTAATACTTGATAAAAAGATTTAATAAATTAAAGCCTGGTATTAAAAAATAAAATAAGCAGTCAAAATAACCTTATTTTGAGTTTATTTATGTTTAGTATTAGTTAACTTTCTCTTATTTATTTATTTAATTGTACTCTAGCTCTATATGAAAGTTACATAGATTATAAATCGAGTAAATTTATTTTTTTTCATAATTACAAACAGCACTTGCGTTATGTGATGAAATACAGCGCTATCTGGGAAGCTAAACCACAAATTAGCACTGTAAAGCTTTTGTTTGTGAGCTCATGTACAAATGGCTCTAGAATGGATCAATATTTTCCAGAAATAACTCGGACTTTTACCGGCGCTGTACTTGCTTCATATATTACATGGCAAATAGATCGCCAAATTTTGTTTACCCCCTGTGAAGCTTCAATTTCGTAATTAAGATATAACATGTTTGTCTATTATTTTTACATTTTTTTTTTAAATAAGTAAAAATTGGTGTAAATATAAGTATTTGTATTTATGGATTTATACACCTAACAAATATAATTTATTATTAAAAGCCAGAACAGCATACAAGAATGATGAATACTGAATGCTCGTGCAATATGAATGAATATTAATCAATGATCGGATGATGACATAGATCATTTTTACTCTAAAATATGATAAATTAATTACTCATATATTGTCTGAATAAAAAAGATTACTTCCTCATAGTAATCGATTATCGTTTTATTAACATGATCTGTACAACGTTTATATTAACTAGTTTCTGTACCTTTGAAAGTTGTACAGTGTGGTTGTTATAAGTTTTTTTTTCTGAGACCTTGGATTTTTTCTTTGTCGGTCATAGATTCGCGCAAGTGTCTATAGTGTCTAGCATTACGATTCTTCTTCATATTTTTATTTTTCTGAACCAAATTTATTTTCATCCGGTTGAGAAAGATGAACGTTTTGGATGCGTGTGTATTAAGGATGAGGAGAGTTTAAGTGGGATAAAACCGACAGGGTATTTACTCCATCCCACTATAGAAATTGAAGGCATCAAAACCTTATATGTAATATGGCAGTAAATGTAAACTTACCTTGTTCTGCATGTCGGAAAAGCTAAAGAAAACATATTAAGGCATGGCACTGACATTTAAAAAATTATAAATATTGTTCAGGTTTGAAATGGTTGCTGATGTCTCTATTGTATATGAAAATTTTCTTTTTATTGGTTCTTCTATAGTTTTGAATGTTTATTTCTTTTTTTCCCTAATTATTTTTTATAAATATCGCTATTACAAATCACATAGATAATGAATATTATTTATTATTATTTAATTTTTTAATTGCACCTGCGCAATTGCGCATCTAGCAAACTTGAATGAAGTTTCTTTCTCTTCGTTTTTCTCTATGATCATTCAGTTATTTTGGAAAAAAAAAATATATATATATCAATTGTTCAGTAGGTCTCTTGGCCAATGTCTTTTTAATCTTATTTTATTAAGTCCAGGTAACAGGGAGTAGGAAAGCGGAAGAACGAGTGGGTTTGGGTGATATTGTGTCGATGAGTGGAATGTTATGTATTTGTTATGAATATATGATTTTATAGTAGGAATGTTCATGTCGTGTATAGTGTGATTCGAAACATACCACGGCGCATTAATAATTTTTCTGAGAATTTTGGATTGTGTTATTTGAATCTTGTGTATGTGAACTTTTTTTGCTGAACCCTAAAGTTTTGCTCCATATGTCCAATTAGGTTTTAGTATACTGTTATAAATAAGTCGTTTGTTCCTCAAGTCAAGTGAAGATCTGTAGTACTGAAGATGTGATAGTTGTTTGTACCGTCTAGTCAGTTCTTTTATTTTTAATTTTGTATGTACGTTCCATGTAAGCCTTTTGTCCAAGTATAGTCTTAGGTAACGTACATAATTTTGGAAGAATGAATATTAATCATAAAATAAAATAGATACTCGTTATATGTTTTTAAATTATTTTATAGTTATAAAATTATAAATTTATAAATTAATTATAAATGTTGGTCCGCATTCCTGGTTCGTTTCAAACAACTTAGCATATATAAAAAATAAAAATAAAAAACCAATTGCTTATATCATATTTCTCTTAACTACTTACAATAAAATCTTCATATGTGGTAGTTTTACTTTTTTTTTTTTAATTGTAAATATTACTTGGGGCGTTCAGGATAAAAGCGAATTACTCTGAAGTTTTAAAAATCGACTTTTCACATTTTTCAGTAGTTTAGTCAAGTTATTTTAAGCTGCAGAAACTTAAGGTTCAAAACCATATTAAATCATGAGAAATAAGGCGGAAAGTGCCGAGCTTAATAAAATTGCTTGACTAAATTAGCGAACATTTTGAAAAGGTCGATTTTTGAAATTTTGGAGTCACCTGTTTTTGATCCTGAACCCCTCACTTCAAGGATACGTTAATTTAAAAATAACTCCAAAAATGTTTTTTTACATTCCTCATTCCCTGTTTGTACAATTTATTGTTAGGAGAACGACTATGACCAAGGATATAGAACAAAGAGCGCGGAGTACTAACATCATGCATGACATTGGGCCTGTATGTGAAGTCGAGGTTAGGGCAACTATCGATTGGAATCCTTTCGATAATTAATCGGGATGGATCCGGTACCAGGCAGATGACAGCACTACAAGGAGGACCCTTCCTTCATGGATCTGAGCTATTCACAGGAAGCCTCACATCCATGAAAGGTATTCACGCATTATAATTTATTACTCACGCGATGTCGTAAGGAAATCGCATGGCGGTCTTTGTTTACCGGGTTCAAGGGCCTTGGCTCTTAGGGATTTTTAAAAAATCAAGATAAAGAACTAAATTCTCTGCTTTCAAAATACTCTACCGAAACATGCAACATCTTGTAATCCAAAATTCCAAGTAAATCCCTTGTTCTATTCCAACAGCATCTTGATTTGAAAAAAAATATTGCTAAAGAAAGAACAGAAATTTAAAACACTTTAGTTCATCCCTTATGTAGTAGTAAAAAAATAAATAGGAAATTTCAAATCCCATTAATTTTAAACATGGTCTAATTTAAAAAGAAAAAAAAAAAAAAATGTTACTCCGCATTTATTGGCAGAGAAAAATCCCACTTAATTGCTATCTGTGTTTTTTTTAATCTCCAAAAGGCTAGTTTCTTATCTTTCAATAATATAAAAATAGTAATACCTCAATGCAATAAATATTATAAATATGTTATCGACTCAAATACAATTAAGTGTAACTAGTTATTATAACTAATATTCATAGTGCAGAATACTATGCTCTTAGTACCAAAATGCACCTTATAATAGTATAATGTTAGTAATGCAATAAAAATAAATTTGCCTGGGGTTAGCTAGGTAGATCTCCTTATAGCCCTAAGTCCGGATAAAACAGGAGGGTAGGATGTTGGACCAAAATCCCTACCATATAAAACAAAGAAATGGACAAACTATTCGCTATTATCATGAAACAAGTGCTTGTAATGTTTTCGAATAATAATAGTTAGTGGAGAATGGAGACTCCATTATCATCTCTCTCCAGAGATTCTCCATTCTCCAGGATATCATCCAGCCAACTATTTTCCTCTCTAACATGAATAATAGTTAGTGCTCGAATCCCCTTTAATATCTACTATAATGGTCATATGATCTAAAGACGTCATTCAAATAAGTTCTAGTTGCCTCTTCGATGATTACAACTAAACGAAAACCCTGTAGCTGTCTGGATTATTCAATTTGGGATCAAGGGGAATAGAGAGGCCGATTAAGCTGGCAAGGAACCCACATCATCGTCATTTTCTTACTTTAGCATTTATAAAAAATTTCCGAGCCCAAAGGACCTGAATTAATCTTTGGGAAGCCACTAAAGAAGAAAAAGAAAGACTGTGAAAAAGTTGCCACTAGACTGAGAATAGGACACGATGCTACTTATTCATGGATACATTTTAAAAAGAGACTTTTTTCAACAATGTGCAATGTTCAACTGACCACTGGCCAAATTTTAGAAGATAGCCAGCTGCATAACAGTATTTGGTGTCGGTACCGAAAGCTGTCGCTTCAAGTTAAGCCACAAGTTTTAACTTTTCATAAGTTTCCTTTTTAATATTTCGGAAATTAAAAACAATAATGAAGTTTAGCATGGAAAAAAGAATGTAGTTATATGAAATGTCGGTGTAGTATATTTCGTTAATCATTTCATCAAGAAATGAACGCTTCAACAAAAATCGTCTATACTTCATATCTTCTTTATGTTAGTTAGTTAGTTAGAAATGTTTGCCGAAATATGCGCATGGAATATTTTGTTCCAATCTACTCTTAAGATTAGCGGTAAACAAAATAACATTTCCTTCAAGGATAGCAAGTTTTTTATTTTTATTTTTTAATACTTTGATTTGAGTACTACCGGTGGGTAGTTTCTCTACTTGTCATTATCTCATGTCATTATGTATCAATTAGCTTATTTACTTGTTGTATTATTGTAATAGTATTTAATACAGTAGTAAATATCAATTAATAAATTAAAAGAAAATTAATAAAATTTAATAATAAAATCACCAGTTTGGATTCCGAGCATCCCACTCCACTATTCAGCAATGCCATCGTGTGATGGATGTAGTCTCCTCTGCATTAGTGGATCATATTGTTCGGGAGTCTTTCTTGAAGTGAAACAGGCTTTTGACCGAGTCTGGCATCCGGGCTTGCTCTACAAAATCCGTAAATTCCTACCCCCTACATACTTTCTCATCCTTCAATCCTATCTCACAAATATGAGAATTCCAAGTAAACCATAATAATGTCTATTCATCACTCTTTAGTTCTCCGTGTTACTCAAGGTACTACCTTGGCTCAATCCTTTATACAGCTGACATCCCGTCTCATTCAAATACTATCCTTACCACGTATGCTGATGATACATGTGTATTATCAGTCCAATACCAATCCAGTTATTGCATCCCAAAGGCTCCAATATCACTATCCACCATCTCCATATCACTGATCTTGAAGAATAGTGTCAAAACTGGAGAATTAAAACAAATTCTCAAAAATCGCACCAAATAAATTTTACCTTACGCCGTTAACCAATGATCCTTCGTAAGATCTTCAATGCTCCTTATTTTGTTAAGAATAAAGTCATTCATAATGACCTTAATGTCCCATTTGTTGCTGGTTTGACCCGAACCCGATATCTCTCCTTTCGTAACAGACTTCATTCCCACTCATACCCTCTAGTTTCAAAGCTAGCTTCCTCTTCAATTCCCGATAATCTTCCGAGGCGTCTAAAAAGAAGATGGCCTTCTTAGTTGAACTTGTGATTTGAGTACTACCAGTGGGTAATTTCTCTACTTGCCATTATCTCATGTCATTATGTATCACTTAGCCTATTTACTTATTGTATTATTGTAATAAAGTTGTAAATGTCAATAAATAAATTTTTAAAAAATAAAATTTAATTTTTCGATTTAATTGTCTTTCTCTCAAATCTGTATATTGTTGGGTTACAAGTGAAACACAATTAGTCGGAATTATGAATTTTTGCATTTTCTTTCAAGTTATCTTGACCAAAAAAAAATAGATAAACTTTTTCTGAAAATAAAAATCAATTTTTGACTTATATGTTTTAAATTAGCTTTTGATAATTAAAATTAAAGAAGTTTGGTAGAGGTATGTTTTTTCTATTCCTATCTAATCCATCCCAAAACTGGCCAGTAGACCATAGGAATTGGGTGTCCATTACGAAGGGAGATTATCACGGAATAAGGAAGGGCACTTCGTCCTAGGGTTCAGTAAAAGGTGAAGATGGTAGGGGTCTTCCTCCATTTATAGTGGACTGTTTATTCCTGAAAGTATTCTGATAAAAGTTACCGGGATTACCTGTGGTCTGGGATTCTAACCTACAATGTCCAAGTTCGCGGGTTCGCAGCCCACATTTTTTAAAGTGAATAAAAAATCTTTGGTTATTTGGTTAAATAACTATCACATTTTATTACGTTTAATAAAAACATATCATAAAATTTAAAAAAATAAAAATTAGTGAAAATTCAATAAGAGGCAATTAGAATGCATTTGAAAAATTCTAAAAAAAACCAAGCCTCACGTCTATACAGGTTAATTACCAAACAGTTAACGATTCGCCAATCAGGCAGCATTTTCAAACAAACTCATTATTTGATTGAATAAAATAAGTTATAATTCAGAACTTTATTCCTGATTTCAAACGATAGTGCAATATAACAGGTGGAGAATATCTTTATTATTACTAGAGTTTATTTCTGGTTTTTACTTTGCTCTACAACGGAATAAAGAGGTACCCTAATATTAACAATGGGGAGGGGGAGGGCACTGTGGTCTAGTGGTGAGCAGAACAACCTACTAAGACCATGATCGCGGGTTCGTTGACCACTGTTTTTTTTAAATGGAGTGAAAACTTAAAGTTATGCCTATCTTATGAAGGGACGTAAAATTTGAGTTCCTTGTGCTCGCTAAAGGAAAAAAATCGATAAACGAATAAACAATAAAGAACAAAAGTAATGATATGAGTTGAGGGAAGTGATTTACTAAAATTACTGACCAAAAATATGTATATTTTACATAAGAGTAATTAAACTATTAATAATCAGCGACTACATAAATATCACATCATGTATACTTATTTTCATGAGGAAACCTGGCATAGTCAACATTTCGTTTAGGATAAATTCAAAATAATCTGGTTTAAAATTATCTGGATCTTAGCCCATCATAATCTTTAAAATAATTCAACTATTTTAAATGGCCTTTTCTTTTCTCTACCCTATGCTTTCATAAATTATATTTTTTACTATGGACTAGAGACAAAAAAAATTGATTTTTTTTCAATGATTTTTTCTATAGTTCTATTAACAACCTAAGCATAAAAATGGTTCCCATTTGTAAAGTAACCATCAAAGAATCTCCTCCCCAAATATTTGTTGGATTCCCTTTTCCCTCCGTTCAGCTAAAGTAAATGAAAATTAGTGGTATATGACGGATCTTGGATTTGGCCAGGTTTGTTTACCAATTAAGGGTACCCATATTTGAGAGGCTGTATAATGCCTAGAAAGGTCATAGGGCTCTACTGGGCCCAACCACATCTGTTAACTGATTAAATAATTTATCTCCCTCAGCCGGATTTGAGCCCGTACCTTTGACATAGCAACTCAGCTATACATATTATTTTACGTCGCTTAAGAGATCTGATAAAGTTTATCGTTGGTACGAAATCTATTGTTTCCCCAATTCCATTGGGTTTTTTTCGAACAGCCAATTTCTTCTCAATATTTTCGAAATAAAGTAAATTAATAAACAGTCTTCTCTCTGGGACCGTAACGATATCATATCGACCGTCATCTGAAAAAAGTATATATTTTCCGGAAATGAAATCAGTTCGGTATAAAATAGCGAAATTCCAAAAAATATACAATTCTCTTCACTAACAAGGATGTCGTCGGTTTATTGTTCCATTTTCACATTCTCAACCTCCACCTCGTTATTTCCTGAGTGTCTCAATGTCACGCTATTGCGCGGGAGAAAATTCAGTGTATAGCTGAAAATGAGACATTGGTATTAAATATCATATATAAACAGGTCATAGATATATTTTTTAAATTTATTCAAGATCGTCCTACGGTGGTGATACCTGAACTACAAAAACCCGTGATGGTCTTGGATCCATGTACTAAACTATGCTGAGAGCCTATATAGAGACTATTCTGTTTCTTGGGTAACAGTTCATATTTCTTTCCCTTATCTTGGTACCGACTTTGTAGAGACTAGATGAGCCCCAGGAGGTTCCGAGATCCCATAGGACTGATCTCCGTTGGCTAAAAGATTAAATAAAAATCTGCCAGCGAGCGATATTGTGGGCCCCCAAAAGCGCCCAAAGGGGGCGACTTGTGGTCTAGTGGTTAGCGTTACAAACTACTAAGCCCAAGATTGCGGGTTCGTAGCCCGGCAGGTGGCCCTAGGATTTCTTTAAGGGAGTAAAAAATCCTTAGGTACGCCGTCTTTCGGAAGGGGCGTTAAACGGGGCCCGAGCCTGTACGACGTCAGGTACTCGTTAAAAATCCCTATCCTAATTAAACCTGGATAGACAAAATTTAGAGCTCCCAATGTAGCATCGTCCGATTAGCCATAGCAGCAAAAATCGACGTTAAATGAACAAACAATATTTGACGAATGACCTTCGGAACGGCAACTCGGCGCTCTACCACTGAGCCACTCCCCTCCCTCCTAAGGCGACATGTCTCAATAAAATGGTCTCTCAAAATAATAGTTTTTAAATATATAATTTTTTTTATTATACATATTTTGAAACATAAAACATAATTTATTTTTAATCTCGTTCTATTACAAAAATTCATCATTCGAAATGATAACCCAGGAAATCTAAATATTAGTTTTCTTTTATTACTTATTAGGAGCGATGTAGATCAGTGGGTAGAGCGCTCAGAAACTGAGCTGTAGGCCCCGTGTTCGTGCCTGTCTGTTGCAGATAAATTATTTATTTTGATATCAGCTTTAGATGGGTCCTATGGTATCAACAGTACCAATCCTGTTAAAATGGTTCCAGTCCTATGTAAAGTGGGTACCTCTAATTTAGCGTAAAATCCGACGGTCGTGTGCGATCTGGACCAAATCACCTTGAATCACAACCGTTACCTTACACACAGTACATTCCTCTAATTTACTGAAACCAACCATTCATGAGCTGTATTGTTACGGATTTTTTTCTTATTACTTCTTCTTCTTATTATTACTATTATTATTATTGCCCTCTTTGGGAACGGGATGGTAGAGCAATAAGTTGCCGCGCCTAAGGCAATCTAATCTGTTAACAGCCGAGGGTGGTTCCTTTCGGATCTAGTGATCCTTCTTTGGCTTATCCAGCTTCAATCACCTCCATACACAACAGTTTTCCCAGAAACAATATTGTCTTACAATTCAGTACGCGTACTGAACCTAAGATTCTTCAAGAGGTGTAGTGTTTTTTTATTTATTTTTTAATTGAACTTTATTTCTTGTATTTCATTACTAATTACACGGCCAACACTGATCCAACACTGTGTTCATTCGTTTCGAAACTGATGTTGATAATCGAAATTCTGTAAATGCTTTAATGGCTCTTATCGTTTCCTTTTAACTTAACTTACAAAGTAGGATTAAAAGGCTTTTAGAACTTTTGGTTAAGAGCATAGAAGCCTATGATTAAAATAAACTGTTGTTCAGGCCAGTATATTGAAAGATCCCATTGTCATAACCATAATTTGAAAACAGATAGAGTTACAGGGAAAGGAGACAGATCTATTAGCAGAACAGAGCCCATCAAGGAGACGCACTAATGAACATGTTGATCCGTCCTTGTTCTCGACCGCAACCCTCTGATCTGGATCCCTGTCCGAGCGCTCAGTAAACTTGCTAATCGCTCATCGCAATGGGGCCATTAGTAACGGCGTTCATATACGTTACCCATATCACTGTTATTAGTGAATTAAGGAAAGGAAAACTGATAGATTATTTATCAAGAATAGCTCGGTTGAATGGCTATTTCTTATTTATGAAATACCTCCAAGACTCCTGAATAAAGAAGAAAATAGTTCGTCCTGCAAGGATATGGTGTAAAGAGTTGGAGGAAAAAATGACGGCGAGCGGTCTCTGAAGTGGAAACTTAGTCAATTAGAATTGAAGAGTAACCCAATGCTGCGAAAAAACGAAAAATAGAGTGGAAAAAACTCCAATACTTTTTGCCCAAACCCCCCATTATTAAGCGATTATTAAACATTATTAAAAGTGTCAACTTCCATACAGAATTTTTAAATTCGTTGCAAGCACCGGGAATGCCATTACATTCCGAAATTGGATCTCTGATCATACTACTCAGAAATCTCAACTCACCAAAACTATGTAATGGAACACAGATGATCGTAAAACAGCTATCGAATTACATCATCGAAGCCGAACTTATGACTGGGAAGGACAAAGGACTCGCAGTATTTATCCCCAGAATACCACTGATCTCTTCTGAATTGCCATTCCAATTTAAAATACTGCAATTTCCAATCAAATTAGCCTATAGTGTTACAATTAACAAAGCGCAAGGATAAACTTTAAAATATTGCGGCATCAACCTCAAAGAATCATTTTCTCACGGTCAACAATACGTAGCTTGCTCTCGAGTAGGAAATTCAAAAAATTGATACATATACTGTGGCTGTATAATAGTTTTAAAACTATATTACGTTAAAATTTGAATTTTAAAGAAACAATGAATGAATGGAGGAAAACATGAATTAAATAGATTATTGATTTTACATTTTATTGATCTTATATCTAAGTACAGTATATAATAAGTAAATAATATAAAAATTCCTAACTGATAAAATATAATTTTCTTAATATATAAATATAAAATGTAAATTAAATATAAAATATATTTTTTTTTAATCTGTCATTTTCTAATACAAATAGATTAGATGGTTTACTAATTCGTGAGCATGCAACATATAATTGTCCATGGGAGAAACATGGATGTTCTAGGTACACACCGCAAATAGATATTATCTGGCCTTAAGACTTGTCGATGGTCATAGCAAAAGCCAAGCTTATATCAAATTGAAGTCTTTTGAACGGTATTATGGGTTCTGATGGTATCATTGGAATACATGGCTAAAGGACGACTTCTATTTTAATGATTCCAGTCAACATTAATGCTTCAATAACATTCTCGGCGATATTTTTGATGGCCAAACGTGTAAGATTCCATAATTGGTGGATTCAAATTACACATAATCAATAATAATGGCCGACATATATCACTTAGGGGTATGAAAAATAGTTTACATCCTATTCTCAGACCTACTGAATAAAGACACAAAATTTCATAATAATCGGTCAAGTCGTTTCGGAGGAGTTCTGTTACAAACACGACAATTTTATTTATTAAATACTCCGCGTAAAAAATGAAAAATGTTGTTTATAAACAAGTATTGTAAATAGAAGTATTGTAGTTAAAATATATATTTAATAAAAAATTTGTATCTCATATATTTTAAACTTTATTCTTTTATTCCAAGTACCACACAATCTCGTATCAACTCCCTGAGCGAAGCCGGGTACCCCAGCTAGTAGTGAATGAAACAAATTGTGATAAGTTGTACTAATATTATTGTTTTCTATTTTTGGGGTCATATTTTATTTTAGTTCATATTTAATTTTAAATAATATTCATCTGTTATTATAATCTTCCTATGATAAATTAATAATATGATTTATTTTATTTAACCTTGATAGGTACAAAAATCTGATACCAATTTAATTAATAATTTTATAACTGTAATGAGCAAAATCTATTTGATAAGGATCCAATTTGTTATTATCATATAGCTTTCTTTATTTGAGGATTCAATTTTTAAATGTTATTATTCATAAAATATACATTGATGTATTAGTGCTTATCTTTGAAAAATTCAAATTAATTAACGAGTACTCATATAAATCCCAGTAGCAATAAAAAACATTGTAAAATGTTTAACTTCTTGTGGTTTTAAATTGTTTAAGTATATTTTTTTGTGAAGTGTAGTAGGGAAAACAGTATTGAATGATAGCAAAATATTATTTGAAAATTATAAAACAAAAATATAAAAGAAAAAATCTGACACGTGGGGAGGAAACTAAAGAAAGGGGCCGTTCTTTAGAAAAACTGTCAAAACTTTTGGCCTTCCGAATCTTCACGAAGTTTAAAGTTTGTGAACAGAACTGATATTATGTCGAATGACGTTGGTAACATTTCATTTTATATTTGAAAAGGCAATGAGAGAGAGAGAGAGAGAGAGAGAGAGAGAGAGAGAGAGAGAGAGAGAATTGATATTTGTTGGTCGAGTTTAGATTATACGATATCACTGGATAACTAATTAATCTGAATAATTGAGCAGTCGTGTAATTCAGTGCTTATATGTCTGCTGCTCTGGTTAATAAGTGGTTAAGTCGAATTTTGTCCATAGAGAGTTAACCCTCCTAATTAAGAAAAAAGTTACACGTAATACCAGGTGGTCACTGGAGGATCCCATTTTTTTCTACCATCGCTACGATGATATTATCCATCTAAGAGTCATTGCTTATAATTCTGATAGAATGGGACTGTAGAAAAGCGATAGCAATCATTTTTGAACTATCAAAATGTATAATTGTATTTATTTTGAAAATAACTCATTTTAGTGAACAACAAACATGTTCCAAGAGAACCTAAATAACCTGCTTACAATGAATGAATGAATACTTTGTGGTTCTATGCTCTTTACAAATATATTTATTGCAAACATTACAAACAAGGTTTACTTTTGTGTCATTTTTTCTTGAGCATAAGTTATACCATGCCCTCTTTTCACGTAATTTTTCTGAATCATGGATGCAGCGAATTTTTTTCCGAGTTCAAATAAAAAATTCATACCTTTTCCCTTTCCAGATGTAGATCAATCCAAAGACGAATGCATTTACTGCAACAATATCTATCAGATTCATTAAAAGTTGAAAGGCCACCTTTTAGTTTGCCGCTGACAGGAATACACATTTATCATTCTGTCAAGATTATCCACTCCTCATTTCGTGGCATTGTAATGGCCAATGATGTCAGGCTTTTACTCAATATCATTTTCGAGTATGTTTCCACTGTGATAATAAGCAAATGAGAGAAATTCTGCAAGTAGAGTTGTGAAAAATCTAGCCCCCCCCACCCTTTCTCCCTTTCGTTTAGTAGGTAGCTAATTCACCTGAGAAATATTAACTGACAACCACCAAAGAATTCATAGCTTTTGAACAAAGGATGCAAAAGAAAAAGAATTCCAACGAAAGAACACCAAAGCTTGAACGACATCCAGAAAATATTTACTTAACTATAACAATAAATATTTAGGGCGGTAATTGGAACTGACACTGTAACTGCAAATATTCTTCTAGAAAATTATAACTTGAAGATTAGGATAGAAATTGAGATTTGAAGATGGAATAGACAATTTGGAAAAAAATGAATCCACAGTGATTTATTTTGTGCATGAAATTAGTCAGGGCTCTACTAATCGTGTTACATTTAGTCTAAGGATAAATGTCCTAGATCCTCGTGAGCATCTATCTCAAAAACGTCAATATTTTAGATAAGTTTTGCACTAATGCTAAGAATATGTTATAAAATTATTTAATGTTATGTTGAAGAAGAGACATCATCGATTTCAATGATTATCCAAATTATCCTCTCCATCTCTGTCCTTATTAATTTAGGAGAAGTATGAATCAGGCAACTTGCAGCATTGACGTTAAGACGAATTCTTAACAGATACGCGTATACCTTTCCTGGATGGTTAAAAGACTTGGCAACCAAAATAAGTATTGTTTTCTTTAAACGCGTGGGACAAGGTCATTTCCCATGATGACCCAGAGCCATGGATATTTTCTCCAGCAATAATGAGGGTTTTGCCGCCCCCAGCCCTGGCCGTTAATGACCTCCTGGAACGGTCGTATTATGCCCTCTCTGGAACATAATGTCTTCTTGGCCTCCTTCCAGTCTCCCTATCCCTATATCATCCAGCTATGAACCGAGATCAGTTTAATCCCCTTCTCCGGAATGGACGACTAAGTTGTGCGGTACACCAGTTTAGTATCCACTCGTACCGTTGTCTTGTTCAAATCCCGGGTTGTAATGTGTATATAGTCATGTACTAGCTTTTACCCTTTAAGAAATGAGCTTAAAATAGTTCCAGACAAGTATGGTTAACTTGAAGTTTAAGATACTCTATTTTACCATGTTTTGTTACCTTAGCTGAATATCGTATGTATGTGAGTTAAATATTTGTTGCCATATAAACATTTAATTATATTAAATAAAATTGTCTATATTAATGATTTAATTCTACCAAATATTTAATCCTATCAAATTCTACCAAACTACTAATTCTATCCAAGAACTAACCTACAGCTGTTTCGTAATTTAAGTTCTGTTAAGTATTTTATGACATTCCTCTATTACATTTGAATCATTAAGTGTAATCCTCAATGTATATATTTAATCATTAATCTTGGTTAAAAAACATATTAATAAAGTATATTCATTTTAATTAGTTTGGTGCTTACTTAACCCAGATGCAATACATACTTATGAATAATATATTGAAGGTTTAAATAATTAGTAAACTGGTAAACACCCAAACAGACCTCTAGAAAAGTATCCAATTAAGACTAAAGTTAGAAATAATAATTTAAGCAATCATCTTAAATGATTACCCTGGCATCCCCAAACCAATTCAAAACCAGAATATTTACAATATATGTATTAAAGAGTATAAAACATAGCACTGTTATCAACAAGAATCAATATTCTTCTTTGGTATTTGTATATTCACGGCTTTGAAAGTAACCTGGCAATACTTTCCAGCCAACTTTGTCTAGATTGGTTAACAAAAGTTTTAACTTAACTCGGTTATTGATGTCAGAAGTCTTTAGGAGGAAAATCGAGTTGGATTTGAGTTAATGGTGCTGGTTCCATTAGAGTGGGAGGCAATTACGGAAAGTGGGCCTACTTGTTCTTTTTTTGGTCTTCTGAAGAACAACCAACCGGAGTTCTATCTCCTCCCTCATCAACCCAGCGAGGACCACAATTGGACAAAAGAAGCCTCCGTGTTCCAGCCCAAGTCTCTGCAAAGTAATGTGTGTTTCTGGAGCCTTATCATGAAAATGACATATCCACCATATTCTGTGCGTACAGCTTCATTTTCAAAGACTTTTGAAGTTTCGAATTTTTAAGAGCAATAGGAATTCATAACCTTTTCATAGTAAACTTTCAGGTTTATGGAAAGCAGATGATAACTGCGCAACTGATTAAATGATAATCTGCAGGTCAGAAATGATAAGTTTCTTACAACTTCAACATTTTTTGATGCACCAATATTCATAAGCGGGATATAACTATAAATTATATTTAAAAAAATATTTATTATAATTTACTATATTAAATGACACATCATGAAAATGTTACGAATAAAATAATGAATGACAAGCAATAAGGCAAGTAGAGAATCCACCGACTGGAAATGCTCAGTCAATGTTAGATCAGGAGATGGGACTTCATTCATACAATTTTTTTCCTATTTTTATTTTTTAAAGAGAAAAGATAGGCCCTCGACCGGGATTTGAACCCGGAACCTTTGTCTCACCGTGACATCGCTCTGCCAATTGAGCTATCAAGGCCCCTCCCGGTCGAGGACTAACCTTCTCTCTTTTAGATCCTAAAGCCCCAGTGTACTCCCGCCATTTTTGCGATGAATACACTAGAACGAAGTTCTTTGAACATTAATTTTAATTTAGGATCTTATTGACTTTCGTCATATTATTATTTATAATTTTTTATAATTATTGGTCATTTTTTATGAGTTATAAATATTTTTATTTTTTAAAGAGAAAAGATAGGCCCTCGACCGGGATTTGAACCCGGAACCTTTGTCTCACCGTGACATCCTAAATTAAAATTAATGTTCAAAGAACTTTTCTCTTTAAAAAATAAAAATATTTATAACTCATAAAAAATGACCAATAATTATAAAAAATTATAAATAATAATATGACGAAAGTCAATAAGATCCTAAATTAAAATTAATGTTCAAAGAACTTCGTTCTAGTGTATTCATCGCAAAAATGGCGGGAGTACACTGGGGCTTTAGGATCTAAAAGAGAGAAGGTTAGTCCTCGACCGGGAGGGGCCTTGATAGCTCAATTGGCAGAGCGATGTCACAGTGAGACAAAGGTTCCGGGTTCAAATCCCGGTCGTGGGCCTATCTTTTCTCTTTAAAAAAATAAAAATATTTATAACTCATAAAAAATGACCAATAATTATAAAAAAATGTTTTCCTAATTCGAAGATGTACTTTTCCTTCTGTAAAATTAAAAAAATGAATTTATTGAAATATAAAACTATATTATAATAAAACAGCAAGAAAATAGAATGAATCAAATGATGTCATGAAAAAAAGGCAAGTAGAGAAACTACCCACAGATAGGTCAGGAGGCCATCTTTTTTCCAGGCGCCTCGAAGAATTATCGGGAACTAAATAGGAAGCTAAGTTTGAAAATTGGGTTTGAGTGGGAGTTATGTTTGTCATGAAGGAATTTGTATCAGATTTTATTCGTAACAAAGTAAGGAGTGTTGAGGATTTCACAAAAGAGTTGTGTTGTAAGGATCGAATACGAAAGGAATTCAATGGCTTAGTGGAGTCCCAAAGCTCTACTCCGTAAATCCAAAAATGTTTTATAGTCGAAAAGTGTCTGCTTTCTAGATTTCACATTTATGCAAGTCTATGTGTGCTGGATGCCACCGCTGCAACTTGTCTAAATGATATTCTCCTTAGATCGATATGGTCGATTTCAGGTGCAGGAATGAATAACTAAATTTAAATTCAAAATCGTGGGTGCACAATTTTGACAATGGCTCAGTTTGTAATTCTGAAGAAAAGGAAGACACTCTTCATTTCTTGGGAGCCTGCCATACATTTGGTGAGATCAGAAAGAAATACTTTGGGTATTTGGGTACAGGTAGACATGATCAACTGAAGAACTAGTTAATCCATTCATCACATATTTCTTCTGGTTTCCACAAACTCTCTGCCAACGTTTCGCTAGTTATACTGCTAGCTTTCTCAGGGCTTAATCTGGGACGGAAAATGCCTTTCTATTCTTCGGTATTTATGGTATTCTTTTGTATTCTTGAGTCCAGGGGCTTAGCATATTCTTAGACATCAGATGGCTGGTCTTCTACTGACTGGTTTCTTCTTTGCCAATTGTATGTTTGAAAGCCATAATTTGCTTAATTTAAATCCATCCATCTTCTCTCTTGGAATTATACAGCAATATCGATTTTAAATATTTGTATTTATTTATACATATTTATTTTTAACTATTTATTATATGCACTTTAGAAATGAGAAAAATAAATAATACTGTTTCACACGATGCTCGACGGATCGATTATCCATTGTCTAATGTGTTTTTTTAAAATTTAATGAATGACCATTCATTCATTCAATAGTCACGTATATGACTCTTTAATAACTAATTAGGAGCTTACGAAGCCTGCTTCGAAAGTGTCGAAGTAGCCTGAAACGGCCAACAGTTTTTTGTCGCATCAGTCTAGTAATAAATATAAATAAATTCGTAAATATATTCAATGACGTCATAAATGTCTGATAAATTTAATACTAAATACTTGCGGGAGTATTATGTTACTATATTGTGAAGACATTGTAGGCGTTGGATGAATGGAACTTGTTCAAAGACCCCTTTGAAGTCGAGGTCAGGTAGACGCGGGATTTGATCCGGTCGGCTTCCTCTATTCAACCCACATCCAGTTACTAAGTTCGTACGAGTATATAAGGTTTTGTACCACCCATAAAATGGCCTTCGTCCAAATTTCACAGAATATTATCCGTAAAGAAATAATATCAAGATGGAAGAGAGAAATAAGATAGGTATAATTTAGTTGAAATTATTAACTTCTCATGTAATTATTTCTAAATTTTTATTAAAAAAGAAATATATTACAATATAAGTTTAATGATTATACGGTCATAGGGAGCGGAAAAAAATCATTTGGCGACTAAAAATGAAAATTTCAATTGGAAAATATTATTTACCACCGTTCATAGAAATTAAACCACTCCCAGTTTTGAAAGAGTTCTATACCATTGGTATGATTGATTTCTACCTTTTCTGTAATAAAAATGAAATATATTTATTTTTAATTACTTCCTTTTCCACGTCAACGCATCAATTATAATTTACATACTTCAATAGTATTTTACGAAAGTGGGTCGATATTGAGCCTAGAGGGTTGAGGTGGTAGTGCACTCTCAGAAATAAGCAAAAAGGACTTTTAAATTTCCATATTGGAGGAGGCCCCCCCGCACTCGAACCCCTCCTAATCCTATTTCTCCGGGGACGGCTCTGTAAGGGTAGTAAACTAGGGCCCTACGCTCCATTATTTATTAAAATACTTTTAAAAATACAAGAGCTATTGGTACTTCCTCCTTTTTTGGGAAGAATTTACATAAAAAATTGATGTGGCTTCGAATTCTTTCCATATTTTTCTCTAGCCCGGATATCTACTATTTCTTTCTTAATTATGTTTTAATTATAATATAATATATTTACATTTATAAAAATATTTACCTCTTTTATTATAATACAACAAGTGTACAGAACAAATGATACATAATGTCATTAGATAAAGGCAAAAAGAGATTCTACCCACTCGTAGTACTGAAATAACCAATTTAATAAGCATTAAGAATTTTAAAAGGATTTGTATCTTAAATACGAGTACTCTTAATTATTGTTTATTAAAATAAAATAATCTTGAGTATTAGATTTTAAATATTGATAATCTGAAAACTTTTATTTTTGAAAAATAGTTTTCTAAAACTATTTTTTAAACAACTTTTTTTAACAATTCCAATTTTCAAACAAAATTATGTCTTGAAATTAATAATTAATTTTAATTAATGTGTGTGCCTAATATATATATGTATTTTCAAATACTGGTTTTGTATCTTTATCCTGTACTTATTCGGTTAAATTTTGAATGTGATAAATGCGTTTTACATTTCCACAAGTTTGGAATGATCAATATATAGGACGACCAGATAATGATAAGCTTCTGAATTTAATATTGGTGAATAGCTTGCTGTTTATTTTCTAAAAATTTATTTATTGAAATTTACACCAGTAGAATAAATGATACATAATGGCATCGAAAAAAAAAAAAAAATCCACCAGCATAGGTGGTACTCAAATAATAAATTCAACAGGCCTTCTTCTTTTCAGACGCCTCAGAGGATTATCAGATACTAAAGATTAGGAATGAAATTTGTCATGAAAGGATCGATATCGGGTTCGGGACAAATCAGCAGCAAATAAAACATTAAGATCATTATCGTAATAAAGAAAGGAGGATTTTAAGAAGGATTCTGGATTGAATACAAATATAATTCGATGGCCATAAGTTCAAATAAGTCCTCAAGTAAAAATTTAAGTTTTCCGAGAATTTTTGAAAATATAAATAATAGAGGACTCATTATTTTCTCTATACACAGCCTGATTATATAAGGCTCTCGTACTCTTAACCCAACTCCAGAGACCAAATACGCCAACTGAAGACTATTTTTCAGACAAAGGAAAGAAGGGGCAAGAAAGAAGAAGATGGAAGCCAAGAATAAAAGGATCTTTGTACCTTAGACGCTTCCAAGACTTCTCAAAAGGCCTTTCAGGTGTCCAGTGAATTCAGTGATCAATCTACCTGAGCTGGGGACATGACTTGTGTTGGAAATATATCAAGGGTCTGTCACCTGATTGTCTGCGAGCTGTTAACTCTTCAGTCCCTTTATACCTTAAAGTAGTTACTTATCTGTAATTTAAACGTAGGTGGCTATACTTAAGTGTTTTTATGGAAAATATTTTTTTTTAGATTATTTATTGAAATTTACAAGTGTATAATAGAATAAATCAAGCAATTATAACGAAAGATAAATTGATTTAAGAGTGTGGGATGCTGTAACTGGATCAGTGTTGACTGATAATAGACATGTGCCATCAGCATACGTGGTAGTGATAGTTTTGGGATGGGTTGGGATGTCAGATGTATAAACAGTGTAGAGGATTAGACCGAGGTTTATGCCTTGAGGAACACCTGCAGATCGAGGAACTAGGGATGAAAATACATTATTATGGTTTACTTTGAATGACCTGTTGGAAGATAGGATTGGATAATAAGAATGTATGTAGGAGGTAGGAATGTACGGAGCTAGTAAAGAAACCCGGGGTACCAGACTGGTTCAAAAGACTTCGATATGGTCCATGGGTTACCTTGGTCCCTCAACTATTCTTATCAGTCTTCAGCGGCTTTTCTTGTCCTCACGATCCAGTAAGATCAACCTCTAAGTCGGTAAAACTTCATCTGGTCGCTCTTCCATGATGTAATTTGTTTTTTTATTTTTTTATTCTTACTAGGTTTATGATCCACCCATGGTAAACTTCCCTTTTTAATTAAAGAAACTACATACTGTTCTTAATCTTATTTTTTCGTAATTGCCTTTATACTTAATCAATTTACTTCTGTCGGGCCATTCTTCCTCTCCCTTGTATTTAGTAACCTTTCTTGTTGCTTGACTATGCCTTCATACTTAACTATGCATTAATTCATGCCTTGAATTGGTGCTAATTTTTATTTTTGGGAGTTTATAACAATTTATGAAAACCTTTCTAAGCGTCTAGTTCCATCGTATTCCATTCTTTCACTTAGAAAGTGTTGTTAACCAGTCAAGATTATTGAAAGCGGCCAAGTATGACTCTCTTCATACCAGGGCTTTTTCAATGAATCACTCCAGTTCCGAAACTTGTTAGCACTCAATTTATGTAAGCGCCTTTTACGATAGGAAGAGCTACTCCAAATTAGGCTGATGTCCAGAGGACGATCTTTAAATATATAAAATTTATATTAAAAAATCTCTAGCAGCGCTGGGATTACCTGCAGTTTTACCCTGCCCTTTTCATTTTTTTAATAGTTTAACATATACGTTTTGATCTGTTGATTATTGTGAACCGTGCCTAACTGTTGTACTAAGCAAAACATGGATTAGAGTAAAATATCTATCTATCTATCTTACTCTTATGGCGCTAGGGCCCATGAAGGACCCTGGCCTCCTCAACAATTCTCCTCCTCTGCAGCTCTTCTCCATCTTCCCACTCCAGAAGCTATAAGTCAGCCTCGTTGTCTGGGTCAATCTCTTCCTCTTCTACCGTTTGGTCTTTGTCCATTGTCTTTCCTGACCCATTCGATGCAACCATCTTATTCCTACTTTTTTGATGTATGTAACTAAATCGGCCTGTTTATACAGACAACTAAGCTTGTTTTAATTTTGTATGTATTTTCGACTTCCCTTGGACCATGTATTTGTCTCAGGACTTTCCTCCCTGCAAGTATCTCACGTCACTACTGGTCAGAGATCAATCGCAATTGATCTTTGAGGGTATGTTTAGAAGATTTTCTTGAGAGTCCAATAGCATCATTATTATATTAAAACCTAATCGTGAAAGGTGTATTGACGCAAAGGATAAAAAAATCGTCTTATAAATAATAATTATTCGATAAAACGATAGACTGGCCCGAGGGAGTTGGAAGGGCGGACGCGGGATACAAAGGGAAGGCAGGGGCTGGAGATAAGGAAGGAGTTGATGAACTTCAACGGCCTCTAGGCATTTAATAACTCGAATTATCATTCCAAGGATCTAAAAATGATTTAGTAGACTCTGCGGTGAAGCATTAATTCATAAACGTGATAGAAATCCTTCGAGGGAAATGAAACGCCTTCCATGGTGACAATCTAAGGTATTTTATCAGTGCATAGAAAATTGTGTCACGATATGCCTTGTAATTTTATACGAAAAAGTTTCGAAACCACATTTGATACATTTATTGTAGATATCATTTTATTGGATTAGTCTTACTTGTATTATTTAATTATATATATATGTATATATATATATATATATATATATATATATATATATATATATATAATGTATATATAAATACATGGATGTATTTATGTATTTCACGTCATTCATTTCATATGTGATTCACTGAAGATTTATCAATATATCTTCTTGGTGTAAATATGTATAAGAACCATATGTATATATGTGAACGTCTTCATTCAAAAATTTAATAAAAACTCTCCGACATAATAATGAAAAAAATGGTTAATGCCTATGGGTATATTCTGCGTATGTATGTAAGTAGGTAAAATAAGTATTTGAGTCTTAAGGAATAAGCAAACTAAATTGAACTGGTTCAAGGAAGCAAAGGGGGGGTAGGAAAAAACTCTGAGTTACGGAGGAAAAGCTTAAGGAGGGAACTGCCAAGAGCATAACCAGACACAACAGGATGAGGTTTGAGGCGAAGCGGACGAACAGAATCCCCGATGAGGAAAGAATATCAAAGAATGAAGAGATACTGGGCGGAGAGAATGATGCGGAACAAGCACTAAAGTCGGATGAAACTAATGGAATAAAAATTTATGAGGGTAATATTTTATAAAAAATAGGATTAAGCTTAATGCATGAGCAGAAAATGTCCACGGCCACTATTCATACAAAAGGCTTCCGTGGTTTCTTCTGGTTTTGACCGTGTAGGTAATAAAAATTGAGACTTAATTCAAGCCCTGAGGAAGCCAGCGGCATGTCTGGTGAAACGTTGTCGAGAAATTTAGCGACACGGTCGAAACCAGAAGAAACCACTGAAGCCTTTTGTAAAAATAAAATATGTTTTAAAATTGATTTCAATATTTGTAATTTTCCTCATACAAGACTGAAAGGACAAGAAACTGGTCGACGTTTTCGCCTACTTCAACATTTACTGGACAAACTCTCTAAGCTCCCAATTAATTACAAAAGATTCATTTACATGACAGTTATCAGACCTTTGGACATACGGAGTTGAGCTTTGGGGCTCTACTAAATCATCCAATTCATCTCGTATCCAGTCCTTGCAATCCAAAATCCTTCGTAAAATCCTCAATGCTCCTTATTATGTCACAAACAAACTCATCCATCATGATCCAAACTAGATACTTATCCTTCCACGACAAGCTCCATACACACTTGAATCCGCTAGTCTCTCAACTTGCTTTCTATACTGTTCCTGATAACCATTCGAGGCGTCTGAAAAGAAGATGGCCTCAAGTTGTAATAATTTTAAGGACAGCATTATCAATATACACGTCGGATTTTATAATGAAATATTATAATTTTTGGGTCAAAGTACGCGTTTCGTATAGATTTTTTTTAGCTCGAATGTTGCTTGTAATTCGAGATCTAGTATTAAATAATAAATGAAATCGATTTTGTGTATATAAATATAGAGGAAGTTGTGTAATTGGGTTGCCGTGCTTTAAACAATTGAGACCGCGCTGGGATGATTTAGAGACGAGAGATGAAAGGGAGCTGTATTAGTATTCATTAGGGAGGAGAGGGAACATAGATCTCTCCCCTAGCGTGTGCTGTAGTCCCTCGGCCACCGCTTCACTAAACAACACCTTCTTCCTCAACATCACTCTCTATATAAATAATGGAAACACTCTATTTATTTACAATTTATATAAAAATATTAGGAGCAGGCTACCTCAAGTGGTAGAGCACTGAGTTGTCGTGCCAAGGATTCAAATCACTGTTAGATAATTTTTTAATCTGTTAATAGCCGAGAATGGATCCTTTAAAATCTGGAGGCGCTCTTTGGACTCATCTTCCCTCTACAAAGCTGGTACCCAAAATAGGGGGAAAACTTGGTGGTTGAGCGTGATAAATCACATTCCCGCACAACTGTTGTCCTATAAACAGTAGTTCTACCACGCACCGAATGAACCCAGTACTCTTCTTGGTTCTTTACAAATATTAGTTTACGATGTTTATTTGATTATAAAATATAAAAGAAAACTCATCATCATGTTAGAATTTCATTTATTTACCACTTTTATTCCATTAGGGAGCCTGGACTAAATAAGACTTAGTCTAGTCTAAGATTTAGTCTGTTAGTAGCCCTTAGTAGAGATAGACCCTATGGGATCTACGACTCTCTTAGTGCTCACCCAGCCTCTATAAAGTTGGTACCAAAAATAAGGCGGTTGAGCGTGATATATGATAAATCACCTTCCAGAAGAACCGTTGTCCATTGAAACACTACAGTCTCTACAATGTACTGAACCCCAGACCCGTTCATGGGTTTTAGTGGTACAGATTTTTTTCTGTAACTCCATTTTGCATCTCACTGAACACTATCTTCTTCTTTACTAGAGAAACAACTGCAAAATCATCCTGTTGTTTCGCTCTTTCCTAGAATCTCAAAATTCTCTTTCTTAAAATCTCTCTTTTCATAATGCTAACTGACCGTATATTATTTCTTTCTAAATCGTTTTTTACTTCCTGAATGTAGTTAGTTGTTGACCTTTTCTCACAAAGATATCTACCTACCTGAATATTCTCTTGGTTAACCTGGAATCATCCATTTCGAAAATATCTCGAAGTAAAATAATTTTCTCGATCCTATCTTTTCCTTTGTGTTTTCTATGTCCTTTATATTTTATCTTCTTCTACCCACACTACAGCCCATAAATGTTTGCCCTGGTTCGATACGTGGTAGAGACTGTACTGATTCAAGGACAATGATAGTGTAGGGAGGTGAATTGAGCTAAATCACGCTCAACCTCCAGGGTACCCACCAATTAAGGGTACCCACTTTATAAAGGCTGGATGAGTCCCAAGAGGGTCTCCATACCCAGATCTCCATACAGGGCCTTATCTCCGGATGTTAAAGGAATAAATAAAGCGTCTGCCCCGACAGGATTTAACTAGGGATCTTCGGCACTGCAAGTAAGCACACTGCAACTGAGCTACCCTGCTCCATCTGTATGATTCTTCATTTGATCTTAATTGCTATACTTGTTCCATGTGTGCTATAAGAAAAAAAAGTAGTAACCTCTGAAGGCAAATGTAGTATATAAACGATAACTTCCCAATCAGGATAATGATATTTAATAAAAAGGTTTGTAAAAAACCTGAACCATTACAACCCTGAAGGATATAGGTTTCAGAAAATAGTAGGAGCTTAACTACTTCCAATGGCTGTAGGAAGGTAATTTTGCTGACATCACTCCTTCTTTTCTAGAGTGGAGCACCCCCTACATTATAAAGGCTGGCGTACCTCCACGATGGTCTCCAGATTTCACAGAGTCTATTCATTCTTAACAGAATAAATAATTTATCTCCCACAGCGGATCTCGCACTAAGAAATTAGAGATCAATAACCCGATCCGCCTACGGGCACGATATTCGCACCCCTAATTCAAGAAAATATCAATAAAACGCTGTATCATCTTGCTCTGGTTTACGATAGTGCATTATATTCATTAATTCTATTTATTAATTGTAGGTATTAAAAATAAAAATATCTAATAGTAGTGCGAGCTTCATTGGAAATAAATTTAAAATCACATTAGTTGGAATCAAACCCACCCATGTTAATGAATTAATTCTATGAGGTCGATGTAGATAGAATATGTATTAGCCCTAGTGAACTTTTGTACTAAACAAATTTATAGGTGTGGTTAGGAAAAAAAGTTTGTTATAGAGTGGGACTAAATCAATTGATGCATTGATGGTGAATAACTAAGAAACAGCTCTGGAGTAGAAAATAATGTTAAACAATGGCTCATAAAAAGTGGGAAAAGGTTTGTATTTGAATAGGAAAGAATCACGCCATACGAGAAAATAAAAATTTAACTCTATTAATAAATTCACTTATATATGCTGGAATTAATATATATGGTTATTGAATGACTCTATATTCTATCATAAATATAATCCTATAGACCCATCCTTTGGGAATAGAATTGTGTGGGAAACAGTTGTTTATATCAAAGCACTTAGTGAGCCACAGCTGAACTGATTCATGGTGACATGGCGGAATCAGAAATATTGGATATTACTGTGCCGAGTGATGGGCACTATAATTTAGTCTATACAGAAATGGTCGGCATTAAGTGAATATATATGGGTAATAGTAAGTAAATAAGTTTGAAGGGCTGAATAGGTATGCCGTCCTTCAGAAGTGACGTAAAATACCAGTCCCGATCCTGTTCCGGGATCTTGTTAAACATTCCTATCGTGATTGTAGTTAGATAAGCTGACGTCGAATGAATAAACAATAAAGATGTACTGTTGAACGTTATATAGAGTAGCCAAATTTCCTTCATATTCGTGAGGGACATCAAAAGTTGTCTTGGAATGCTTGGAGTTAACTCTCCCCTTCTCAGTTGTAAGACCCCCTGAGTTGTCGACTATAAAAAATAATTGCAATAAGTCATGATTATAATAATAATAAAATATTTATATAGTGCAAAATTTATACAAAATTAAAAAGACTAGACGCTACAAACAACTATCAAATTTTCTGGACTGCAGGACTTCACTTGACTTACGAAACAAACGACTTATATATAACAGTATACTAAAACCTATTTGGGCATATGCAGCAGAACTTTGGGTTTCAGCAAAACAAGTCCACATACACAAGATACAAACAACAGTCCGAAATTCTCATACAAATTTATATAATTTATATAAAATTTAATGCACTATGGTATATTTCGAATCACACCATGCACAACGACATGAACATTCTCACTATAAAATCATATATTTATAGCAAATACATCTTGTATTATCCCACTCATCGACACAAAGTCACCCAAATTTACTCGTTCTTCCAATTTCCTACTCCCTGTTACCTCGACTTGATAAGAAAAGATTGAAAAGACATTGGCCAAGAGACCTACTCAACTATTGATATTTCCATTTCAAAACTTGATGTTCCTTTACAAAAGCAAAGAATAAAACACTCGGATCAAATTTGCTGGATACGCAATTGCGTATTAATGAAAATTAAATAATAAATAATATATTGCAATACATAAATAAAATATTTGTTTATTGAGATATATAGAGATTATATAGAAGGCACTCCTAGCGTGTTCCATCTCTTTGTAGTAGATCCCTGCTCCAGAGACGATTAAGTAAGCTTGTCGGATTCTGTGCCTGTCATTAATGTTTGTACTAGTAAGTTTGGGTATCCATCAAGTGAGTCGTGAAGTTTTTTGTAGTGTAATTACTTCGCTTATGAGTGATATGATTTATGTAAACCATTAAAACTAAAATTTAATATTGTATCACGAATTAGTTAGATTTAATGGCAGCTGTTAGAATTTTACCAAAAACATACGATTGATTAAAAACAAGAGGTAGATAAAAAAAAATATAAGGTTTCTACCATATATTGTTGTAGAAGTATTGTTCTTGAGTGGAAAACAAAAAAGTTTAAAAATTAAGTTTGCCTTCAAGAGGTAATTTTTTAGGACCAACTGTTATGAATCATTACTATGTTTATAGACAATTATTTCGAAAATCCTAAATTCCCACTAAAACCCATGTAGAGTCTTGGACACAGTACATGTTAAAAACTGTTCGGTTTCTAAGCCAACGATTGTACAGAGAGTTTATTTGTCTGGGATTACACTCAACCACCATGATTTTACCTCAAACAAGGATACACACTTTAGAGAGCTGCTTGAGCCGATTACACTCCCCAAACAATTTACACTCCCTTTCTTCTTTTAAGATGGTCCTTTAAAGTTGCTGGGCTTAGTAATAAACGAATTCCTAAGATGTGAATAAACGAAGTGTCTGCAGGGTAGACCGAGGCGTAGGTGGGAGGATTGCGTTTAGACTGATCCGGGGATTTGGGTTTGGGCAGTGGTCCGTGGAAAATGGACTAAGTAGGACCAACTGTTATCATGTTCAAGTAACAACCATAGCAGTTTGGATCAGCATAGTACAGTATCGTAAATGTGTAAATCTCAGTGTTTGGAGGGCTGAGTTATTATGATGAAGGTTCAAGGTTCAAATCCAGCTTTGCAGATACGAAATATTATTACAGAGAGTACTAGTAAATACTACCTTTAAGAGGTACTAGTAAATTCTTTAAACTGTTAACACTTGCGGATGGATTCTGTGGGACTGCGCATCCATAAACATGCATACCAGCTCATAGGCACTGTCAGTTGGGAAGACCGGTTTGATCTAGGACAAATCACCTCCATACACAACCCTTGTCGTAGAAAAATCAGTATCAACTTTGTATTGAACCCAAGACTCTTCAAGGGTTGTAGTCATTTAATATATATTAATATATATATATTAATATATTGTGTATTACTTACTCATTGATCATAGCTATTGCAATGCAAACATTTTATGCTGTTTTGCGAGGTAACAGATTAATAAAAAACTGATTCATTCTTTGGAACTTGTAAGTACACCCTATCTATTACAACTTACACAGGTCATTTTATATTTATTTTAGTGTACTATTTAATGTTTTTACTAAAAGCTCATTTGTTCACTGTCAGGGCATGATTATGAGACTAACCTAGTCTCAAAACGTCGCTTAAGAAGTTCAAGAAAAACTGAAACTCGAGAACTAATACGCAATATAATTTCCATAATAGTCAAGATAAGTAGAAACCTATATTAATATATATAAGTATACCTTTACCGCAGCCATGTTTCCTACTACACGGGTCTTTATAAACGCAATAAACGAGTTAAAGGAGAAAGAAAAGGTTGGTTGCAAAGGGCTTAAGGGAAATTCTAACCTTTTGTGAGGCTGTCAAAATAATGTGGGGCCATAACAAAAGACCCGAAGACAAAGGGTCCATGGCGCTGCGGTCCTGTCAAAGTATTTTCCTTCCTATTTCTTTTGAACTGTAGGCCCAATATAGAACAAATAAAAAATATCTAAGCTCATCTGTGTTACCTTAATAGTTATTTTAATAGCTAACACTGGGGAATAACTAACTAGCTTCTTGAAAGAATTGTGAAATAAACAAAATCATCCTTACTCAAATAAAACATACGTTTTCTTATGATATAAAAGTTCGGTATGGCTAATACATATATTAGCTACATATGAGCTCTATAGATATGAGCTGTTTTTTAAGGAAGAGATATAAGTCCATTTGGATAAAAAAAAAAAATCGTTTACTTTTTTAAATGATTGTAATGAATATTATTTCATGATACAATTGAAAAGGGGTATAGGGTTTAAAACGTCACTCTTTGCAAAGTGCTAAGTGATTAATACATTGGCCCGTTTGCTTGTATTTTTAAAGTAATTCAAATGGATCAAATGAGATATCGTGAGTATGAAAATATGGACTTATTCCATTCTCCAAAATAACTGCTCATATATTTTATTGACCGTAATGAATTCGATTGCAACTTACCTAATTTTCCGTCTCTTTATATATTTATCCACACCTGTCAATGAAGTGAAATGACAATTAGCCGACATCTAAACTCCCCGCCAAAAGTATTGCAACACCCATAATTCTCGAGATTTTCTTGGTTTCGATCTGAATCCGTACTTTGTTTATATTTAAAGTAATATTATTTACTAAATGAGATGCATTAGTGATTAGAGACTTAATTTTTATTCACTGTTTACCAACAAACGATAAGATTTTGGATATTTCATTTTAAATTTCCTTTCAGTCCAAGTTTATCTTTCGTCTGTCTCAAGTCTGTTTCCTCTTTTCTCTTTAGTCTAGTTGAAACAATTAATTTTATCCACAATGAATCGTTTAAGCCGCGATGATTCTGTCAGAATCATCACTCTCTCTGAAGAAGGCAAATCATTGCGTTACATCGCTAATCGCCTTGGGATTCACTATTCTTCCGTTTCAGGGACCATAAGAAAGTACAGGGAGACTGGTAGTCAATCGAGGCGACCAACGTCAGGGAGTCCTAGGATTGCTAATCCCATAGATGGCCGCTTCATTAAAATGCAAGTTCTTCGGAAGCCTAATTCTACAGTTTCTTCCATTAAAAACTTGATCGCTGGTGTTTGAGGGGTATCAATATCGGATTCAATAGTCATTAGAAGACTGAGAGAGTCAAACCTCAGCTCAAGAAGGTCCTCTGTGTCCTCTTCTCACCACAGAACGCCGCGTAAAGAGATAGAGATTTGCAAGACAACACCAATCTTGGACTGTGCAGGAGTGGAAAATGTTGTATTCACTGATGAGACGAGAGTGGCCCTTAACAGACAAGATGGACGTGAAGAAGTTTGGAGAAGGCCTGGAGAACGGTTTAGTCAATGCTGCACGTTAGAAACTGAGCCATTCGGGGGAGGGTCTATCATGTTCTGGGGCGGCATATTTTAGGAGGAACGTACCGAGTTAGTGCCAATCCAAGGAGGGGCCTTGAATGCTTTGAGGTATGTAGAAATGATTCTTCAAGATCATGTAGTGGCTTTTATGCCGTTCATAGGCTCTAAATCGTTGCTCACGCATGATAATGCTCGCCCACACAAGGCAAGATGTGTTTCTGAGTACCTGAACACCACAAATATCCACACCATTGATTGGCCAGCAAGAAGTCCTGACCTTAAACCAATCGAACACGTTTGGAATTATCTCAAAAGATCGGTTCGGTCACTAGATTTACCTCCTACTACCCTTGAAATGCTAAAGGCAGCTAGCTGTATTGGAGGAGTGGGACAATATACCCCAAGATTTTCTTCAAAACCTTTTTACAAGTATGCCAACACGAGTGGAAGCAGTCATTCAAGCCAGAGGTGGCAATACGTCTTATTAAATGTAAATTAAAAATTTAAATTGTGATTTAAAAGTTAAAATTATCAGAAATTAAAAGTTTAGAAAGTAAGTTTTCTAACTTTTTTGTTTATTGGAAGAGATATTGTAATTTATTTTAATAAAATTTGTTTATGTCCAGTTTAAAAATGCTTAATACAGACTTCAGAACCGTTCTTTATTATGAAAAGACAGACGTTTTTGTAAAATTCAAATATTTTAAAGAGTTGCGATACTTTTGACGAGGAGTGTAATTTTAAATGGATTTCCTTTCGAAGAATCTTGTACTGTTATTATTTATTTTTAAGTTTTCATTATTAATCCACATTATGTTACTCCGGAAATAAATTAACCGGAGTAACATAATGGTACCATTTACATATAATTTTATTACTCTTCTCTTTAGGTTTTTAATAAAAAACCTCTTTAAAAGTATTAAATATTCATGATTATGGGGATCGCCGCAGTACCTTCTATATTCTATGACGTTGAGAGCTGATTTGATGTTAACAAAATAAACGAAAACTCATGATATTAATAAAATCATTTTATATTATTTCATTTAAAACTAAAATGTTTAATTAACAAAGTGAAAGACGGTTTTATCAACGACAATTATACAATTTTAACTAAAACATGTTTATTCTTCGTACAACGCAGTTTTTTGGTGGAAATCTATAAATTTTCATCAAATTTAATCTATTCGTTATAAAATTTCCCCCGGCATGATGTCTTGAAGTTGTTGTAATAAATACTATGAATAAATTCTATTAAAATATATTTATTATAATCAGGTGGCAGAGCACCATGACGGAAACATGGGAGACCCGGGTTCGAATCCCGGCCTTGGACATATCTTTTCTTTTTAAATAAAAATATTTAAAGTACATTTAATATCATTGATAACATTTTGGTACTGATCTTAAGGTTGAGCGACCCAACTTTCTTTTCTCTTCTGTCCTTTATGTCTAGACACTTTGTTATAATATCTTCCAGATGAGCACTTGTTATTCAGCGCGAACAGACTAATTCCTGCCGATTTGGCAAAATTAGGGATGGTATTGGCGAATATCAAAGCTGTGATTGTTGATACCACCAAGGAAGGATGATTTATTGAACCTTTGGAGTCTTATCTATTGTATGTCGCAGAATACTTTTGCATATTGACCTAGATATATGGTTGTATTCTAATTACACGTTCAATATCAGAATCTAACCTTTCCTAATGGTCTCCTCTAGTGGTTAGTATAACAACATACTACTGTGCTCAAGATCGCTAGTTCGCAGCCTGGCAGGTGGTCTTAGGACTTCTTAAATTGAGTGATAAATTCTTGGTTATTCCTTACTTCGGCGGGACTTAAAATACCAGGAAGTGCTAATTTTATCTGGATAGGAAACTTTAGGATATCCACTACAGCATCATCTACATTGCAGCGTAAAGTGACGCTGTATAAATAATCAAAAATTTCCTGATTATAATAATGAGATGGGTTCACTTCAACTTCTAGTCTAGAATCGATGCTGTTGCGACGTGATAACCACAAGATTGTCGTATATCCAAAATGCTATCACTAGCTGTTGTGGCTATAAAATAGAAAAAAATAAAGTGGTAGAGTCACATTCAGTCATACAGAAGTGTACTCAGCGTTTAATAAATATGTAGTCTATCTTCCCAAACAACATTACTCCATCATTTCCGCTTGAACTCGTCTCCCTCACCAATTCATTGGAGGGTGAGGTACCCACCATATACAGGGCTCGCACCAGGAGGGTCCCCAGTCCCCGAAGTTCACTCATGACCTGTAGAAAATAAGCTTTCCATGACAGACACGTAACCCTTTTATTAGCGTATTCCATTATCCAATTCTACTTATTCTTATTTATTTTATGCTAAACTTTATTTTTCTTTGACCAACCTTCAATAATGGCTCTGAATAATATTGTTTTTTACTGCTATGAAACAAAGTCACTCGCTGTCACTTGTGGTGTAACGGTTGGCATAACAAACTTCAATGTCCAAGATCGTGGGGTCGCATATAAGCAGTCCTAGGATTTTTGAAGGGAGTAAAAAATACTTAATATATCTGGATAAGCGAAATTTAGGACTCCTATCGCAGCATCGTCCGGTTAGCCATTGCAGAATAAAGTGACATTGAATGAATAAACAAAACAAAACCGCGCTAACTAAATTGAGATTAGACTCTAGGAAGATTTCCGGAAATGAAATAGATCTTTATCTAAATTACGCTCTTATGGAGATTGATGATGCGTTAGTCATATATGGCAATGAAATGAGCTCAGTGGGTTTATAAAATCGATGATGCTTTTCATGTGATAATCGAGAACTACATTAACTTAACTATTTTTTTTAAATATTTTTTTCATATAAATAAATAATCTTACTCTTCTAGAATACTAATACTGTGGAATAATTTCTCAATTTAATAAGATGACAGGACTTCCATTATTCAATTCTTTTACATTATTTTATTTTATTTAAATTAAAATTATTGTTTTACATCATATTCTTGTATAAAATATTTAGGTTTTGTATTCAAATTAGACCAGAATAATAAATATGAATAAGGTTATTATACGACTTTATTTTTTTTTAGATTAATTTATTGATATTTACAACTGTAATAATACTACAAATAAATCTGCTATATGAACAAATGACATGAAAAAAAAACACTTGTGGAGAAACTAACCATTGGTAGGACTCCAATAAAATTCTATACTAGAAGTTCTCGAGGCCATCTTCTTTTCAGACGCCTCGGAGGGTTATCAGGAATAGTATGGGAAGCAGGTTGAGAGACTAGCGGATTCAAGTATGTATGGAGCTTGTCATCGAAGGATAGGTATTTAGTTGGGGCCAAATCAGCAACATAATGGATATTAAGATTATGATGGATGAGTTTGTTTGTGACATAATAAGGAGCTTTTACGAAGGATTTTGTATTGTAAAGATTGGAAACGAGATGAATTGGATGGTTTAGTAGAGCCCCAAAGCTCAACTCCGTATGTCCAAATAGGTCTGATAGCTGCCATATAAATGAGTCTTGTCCAGTAAATGTTGAATTAGGCGAAAACGTCGAGAAGTTTCTCGTCTTTTCAGTCTTGTATGAGGATCCCAAGTGAGACGTTTGTCCAGATGGAGTCGTAGGTAACGTATCTGTTCGACAGGGATCAGTGGGATATTATTAAAGGATACAGTAGGGCAGGAATACCTAGGTTTACGAAGAAGGGTGTAGGTAATTTGATGGGATTTGTTAGGATTTATTTTAATTCTCCAATTTTGCACCGTTCTTGAAGGTTTGAGATATGGGATTGAAGAGATTGGGATGCAAGAAATGGATCCTTATTTACTGATAACACACATTTATCATTAGCATACGTAGTCAGGACAGTGCTTGGATGGGTTGGGATGTCAGCTGTATATATCGTGAATAGGATGGAACCAAGGATACTACCTTGAGGCTATTATACGTAAAACCATTTAACTAACGTAAAAAAAATTAGCAATTGTAATTTATTAAATCGTTCTTATTTTCTATTGATCATGCATATATTTTTTATTCTATTATCCGATTTTTCTTAGTTAGAGTTTCGGTTAAGAGAATTGTTAACATAAATTTAAAACTCTTCCGGTCTTCACTTTGCTGATCTCTTACTTACATTTCTTCTTCCGATTCTTGAAACCATGCCCTTTTTTTAGTATGTTTTCATGTGCCCTTTACTTTTTCCGGTATCAAAGTGGATGAAGTGAGAGAACCCAGAAGGACAGTGGAAGGTTAAAGGAATAAGATCCTCAATGAAATGAAGCAGCTGAGGAGCGACCGGGAACATTAAAAAATTGTTTCTCTACGACAATAATGACACGAAGATGTAGTGAAAGAAGGAGATGGTTTACCACGTTTTATTTTATTCTGCAACAATACTGAGTTAATTTATTTATTAATTGATTCTATGCTGAGATGAATGTTTTGATAAGAATATTATGTTAATGCTTTACTCTCAGATTTAAGTCCACTATATGAAGAAAAAATTAAATAATGTAGGTCAAGTTTTCATTAAGTGGCTGTTATTCTATACTCTGGGTTTGTAGGTCTCTCTATTTTCTTCATTTAACATGAGGTATTTTGTCTCACTGTTTTGGGACAATTACTGTCTTTATATAGCCATGGATAGTTTGCTAATTTTTTTTAACTTTACTATATGCTGCTATGGCAAAAAGGAATTTATTTCAATAATATTTTCATAGTATTTTATAGATAGATAACAAAGCTATTTGGATAAAATGTATAACAATAATTTTCAAGCTATTATCAGGTTAAGAATAAGAAAATAACATTAAGAAATGAATAGTAGGTATGTATTTGTACAAGTTATAATATGTATGTACTCATATTAATGTTATGTACTTATTTTACTATAAGCCGGAATAATAACGGTATATTTTACAGATATTATTCTGTAGTGGGAGCGATACAGCTCCGTACACAGTAGGGTGTTAGGTTACGGGGCTCAAGGTCTCGAATTAGAGACCGGCTGTTACAAATAAATTATTTATTCTGTTAATGGATCCTTCCCAGCCTTTTCAAAGGAACCCTTAATTGTGTGAGTCATACCGGCATGACTTGATTATGCAGTCTAAATTCAACATTATTTTACAACATTTATTATGTTTTTTTATTATTACTAAATTATTTTATATTTTACAGTTAATTGCATATTAAAGACTATAAGGAAATTTTAAGCATTATAAGAACATTAATTATAGTTACAATATAAGAATGTATTCAAGTGTTTTTACCACCTGTAATTAGACCTGTTGGTAGGTATAACTTATAATTAGATATACATATAGGAATCCATAAGTGTATTTGAGGTATTAAGTGTATTATTAAGATGTTTGTTTGAGGTAAACGGCAGATTGAGTGAGCGAGGTAATGAAGGTGAGATATGGAAGTAAAGGTAGCTAGGGCAGATCAATGACTCCATTCCCGATATTAAATATTTGCTCGGGTGGTATTGATCTGCTGGGAGAACCGACAAAATATTATCTTCCGTCCATTGTCAATGGATCCAAATCTAATTCTTTCTCTTAAATTAACTGTAATATTTTTTTTAAATCTTTATATTTGTATTAACGCCTGGTAAAGTACAAACAATGGGCAATCAGCAAATCGCCAGTAAAATGAGGCATGTAGAAGAACAGTACCCAACGATACCTCACCCCCTATTGTCATTTTTGTTTTTGTTATCCTTATTGCCTCTACATTTTTAACTTTGTTGAATTTCACTCACTGAATAATATCTATATTTATAGGAAATTATTTCGAAAATACTAAATATCCACTACAACCCATGTAGAGTCTTGGGTTCAGTAAATGGTACAGACTGTACGGTTTCTTAGCAGAGAGATGATTTGGTAAACATTACACTCAACCGCCAGGTTTTTACTCCAATTATGCGTACGCACTTAATAGTGGTTGACCCAGGAAGGTCTTCGGATCTCATAGAGTTCATCTATGCCTGTGAACAGATTAGATAATTTATCTGTCTTATCCGATTTTTCTTTTACTTTTCAGCAACTCAGTGTGTTTTTTTTCTTTATTCTAATGTTTTAATTTATCCCTAATCTCAAAATAGTATCCTTGGCCCAATACTTTATACAGTTTATACAGCTGACATCCCAACTCATCCTAATACTATCCTTACCACGTATGCTAATGATACATGTGTATTATCAGTCAACACCAATTCAGTTATTGCATCCCAAAGCCTCCAATCCCACATCACTGATCTTGAAGTGTGGAATAGTGAATAGTGTCAAAACTGTAGAATTAAAATAAATTTTCAAAAATCGCATCAAATCACTTTTACCTTACGTTATAAACTAATAACTTCCTGCCCTTCAGTATCCTTTAATAATATCCCACTGGTGCCTGTAGAACAGATCCGATACTTAGGGTTACACCTTGACATACGATTAACCTGGAATCCTCAAACAAGACTGAAAAGACAAGAAACCGCTGGACGTTTCAGGCTACTTCAGCGCTTACTAAAGAAACCCTCTAAGCTCCCAATTAATTACAAAAAACTCATCTACATGAAAATCATTAGACTCATCTGGACTTACGAAGTAGAGCTTTTGGGCTCCACTAAACCATCGAATTCCTCTCGTATTCAATCTTTACAATCCAAAATCCTTCGTAAAATCCTCAATGTTCCTTACTTTGTAATGAAAAAAGTGCATAATGACCATAATGTCCCATTTGTTGCTGATTTATCCCGAACCCGGTATCTATCCTTTCATAGCAAACTTCATTCCATTCAAACCCTCTAGTTTCAAACCTAGCTTCCTCTTCAATTCCCGATAATCCTCCGAAGGCGTCTGAAAAGAAGATGACCGCGTGACCTTCTTAGTTGAATTTTGATTTGAGTACTACCAGTGAGTAGTTTCTCTACTTGTCATTATCAAGTCATTATGTATAACTTACCCTATTTACTTGTTGTATTATTGTAATACAGTTGTAAATATCAATAAATAAATGAAAAAACAAATGTATCCCATAAAAGTTTACACTCTCTTTCTTCTATTATCTTATTTCCATTCATTCCTAAATCCTTCTATACATATACTTCTACTTGTATGACAGATATATAAGCAAAACATTATTAGTTAACTTAACCCTGATTTCTGAGATTTGGTAGAGTAATACCCTTACTTAGGCACCTCCGTAATATTGACCTACATTAGCCTTTGAAGGAGACCTGCAATGTGGGACGAAACATAGGTTTATAATAAATAGCTTACCACTATTTAAGGAATTAATTATTTAACTTCCACCCTGACTATTTACTTCCCTTTTTTTTAAATTCAACAATAATTGTTGAAATAATAATTAAAACATTTTCGATTAAATAAATCTAATTACTTAAAAAAACAGCTGTGATATATTTAATTTATCATCTGTTATCTAATCTGTTAACTGTGGACCCTGTGGGATCTACTGACCCTCCTGGGGTCAGCAACCCCCAATAAAGTGGGTAGCTTTAATATAGTAAAAACCTGGCGGTTGAGTGTGATATTTGCCAAATCATTTGCCGGCACTATCAGAACCTAATGGATTGTAGTAGTACAGATTTGTCAATAAAAGAAAAGTAAATCGAAAACATAATTTAAATACTTTAAGATTTTTAAATATTTACCAGACATTCTTCCCTTTCATATTGCATTTTTTAAATAATTAAATTTTAAAAATTTTTATGAGATCATTTTGCGATCGATTATCAAGCATACTCTGGTTGTAGATAATTGAGGAACTTTATTGGCAACTGTGCGTTTTATATTACTTAACTAATACAAAACAAAATCTTAAGCCTCTAAAAAACAGGAAAAAACTACCAGTCAACGTTTCGCCAGTTCAGGAATCGTTTGCGGGACGTTTTGGAACAAGTCGTTTGGTCTCTATATGATGAGACTGTCGGGACTATTAATGTGAGATATGCTGGATACACTTGGTCTACTTTGATGTGATATTTATATATTTTTTTTATTTGTGTGCCCTATGATGATGATTACCATGAAACAAGATCTCTTCCTTCCGATCTCTATATTTGTTTCCACAGAACCAAAGCATTCGAACGTTCCACCACAGTGTGGAAATCAATCCCTCCTATCATCCATCATACTTCTCCACTATCTTAATTTAAATCCTTGCAATTCCAACATCTCCTTCCAAAAAGAAGCAGTTTAAGCTCTAAGATGGTTATTAATTAGCTTAAATGAGTCAGTATTGAATAATTGATTTAGTTGCTTAGTTGTTTGTGTTTCTTTACTTATACATTATGTAAAGAAATTTAGAAATTTATGTATTCTCTTTAATTAGTTAATATCTTATCATTATTCATACTTTTTATTTTTATTTACTTTTTTGGGTTTATGATTTGTATTATGTAGCCTTCTGGCCGTAAGATATATTATATCTTTTTCGCTTCGATTTTGTTATTCTAAAGGGACTTTAGTCTAGGAAAAAAATACATTATTCCAGTCCCAGAATGAAAGTACTTTTCTATCCTATTGGGGGGATGTTTGAATTGTCGAAGCGTTGACTGGTTAGTTGTTCCAGTATTTGAGAGACTTAAGGGCTTTCCTTTTTGGGATTTTTCCTATTTCTTTCTATTTTAGAAGTTATTAATAAATACACTTCTTTTAAATTTTGTTGTGTCACTTAAATTGTTCCATATTTTGTCAAGATTGCTGATGCCCCAAGATTATAACATTGTTGATGTGAAAAATTTTCGTTGCCTCCTCAGTTCCTTTTTCCATCTTCTCCCCTCGCTGAGTGATGGCAATCCAAAAACCCCCTGACCTCCTCTGCCTAAATACAAGAAATGTTGAGATCCAACCATCTTCAATTATGAAAATCAGAACGAACCTTTTCATTTTTTCGTAATTTAAAATAGACAGGACCCCATGTAAATCTTCCCATATCGCCTTCTGATTTATATCCTCTAATATTTTTCTAAATAAACCAAGCTTGATTCGGTAGCATAAAGGTGATAAAGCTGTAATGATAATTAGTTGTTTTGTTGTTGTTTTTTAGATTAATTTACTGATATTTACAACTGTAATAATATTACAAGTAAATCTGCTAATATGAACAAATTTCATAAAAAACAAAATTGTGTAGAAACTAACCATCGATAGCACTCTAATAAAGTTCTATAGTAGAAGGTCTCGAGGCCATATTTTTTCAGACACCTCAGAGGGTTATCAGGAATAGTATGGGACACTTGAAGGACAGCTTGTCATGGAAGGATATCTAGTTTAGCCAAATCAGCAACATATGGGATATTAAGATCATGACGGATGAGTTTGTTTGTGACTTGAGGAGCATTGAGGATTTTACGAAGGATTTTGGATTGTAAGGATTGGATACGAGATGAATTGGATGATTTAGTAGAGCCCCAAAGCTCAACTCCGTATGCCAAAATAGGTCTGATAACTGTCATGTGAATGAGTCTTTTGAAATTAATTGGTAGCTCAGAGCGTCCGTGTCCGTGAGTAATATATAATCTCTTACATATCATAATAGCTTGTCAAATTCATTAACTTCATCGCTCCAAGCTATTCTTCATGTCTACATTTCTACACTTCTTAATTTCAAATAGTTGAATAGTATGATACCCCTATTTTGATATAATCTTTTCTGTTCTTAATCGTTCAACCCCTGTAAATTGCAGATGTTTCCATCTGCCATAAATTTTATCGTATCAGAATAGTCTAATTGATAATAATACAATTTGTTACTTTAATAATACGATCTCTTTTCCATTGTATATCGCTCCGTTTTTCTCTTTTACTAGAACGAGATTATGTTTAATCTAAATAAAAATGTATGATTTTAAAAATAAAAATTTGCATCCTTATCTTTTTATCACAAATTTGAAATTATCGAGTATATTTATCTAAAGTTTAATAAAACTTTAAAAGTATAGCAAGCGATTACAATGTTGTTCGATATGAATACTTTTGAAATAATTATAGTTAAGTACTTCTGTACAATTTTTTATTATATTTTAGAAATTTGTATGAGATCATTTTGCGATCGATTATTAAGCATACTCTGACTGTAAGTAATTGAGGAACTGAGCGTTTTATATTACTTATAAACTAATATAAAACAAAATCTTAAGCTTCTAAAAAACAGGAATAAACTAACCAGTCAATGTTTCGCCAGTTCAGGAATCATTTGTGAACGTCTTCAAGCTAGTTTGCTCCATTTGACGAGTCTGTTGATGTGAGATGTGGTGCACTCTGTTTTCTTTGATGTGGTTTTTTTTTGTATATCCTGATGATGAATACCATGGAACAAGATTTCGCCTTTCCGATCTACATACTCGTTCTCACAGAAAATTTATTATGTGAAAATTTCAACAATCAGTATACTTTATGAAATCGACATTTAATTTTTCAATTTGTATGTCAGAAAGAGTAAAAATAAAAATTATTTTTATTTATAATATTAACATAAAATAAATATAATAAAATTAATAAAATTATTTTTATTTATAATATTGACATAAACAAAAATAATTTTGTAAATCAGAAAGAGTAAAAATAAAAATTATTTTTATTTATAATATTAACATTAATATTATAAAAAAGTAATAATAATATTAAATTATTATTTTGTATCAACTTTGTAAGTCGATTGAATTGCCTGCACATATCATATAATCCTTTGAAGCAAAGTATTTTGAATTGCCAATTGTCATTGGTGAATCTGTATTCTTCTGAAGGAAAGCCGATTGAGTTTGCTAAATGTGTATGCCTTTGTTGGAATGTAAATTAAATACAATCCACTTATACATTTTTCATATTTATTACATATTATCTAGTCTATAGCTCCAATAGGTCGAAATGTCACTTTCTGTAAAACGTGTGAATGCAACTATTCAATATATTTTACACTTGGTGACCAATTTATTATTTAGCTCTACGATTTTCGATTTATAAATTATCACAATCTGTAACATGTGTGTTTTTATTTATTTATTCAAGATTTCCTAATAACTTATATGGTATTTAGGCATTTTTATTGTAGTAAACAACTATTTGTTTGCTTGGGGAAACTCTATTTTGGCTTAGAAGTCTTATTCTCTCTACGGCTAAAACTGATGTCAAGTAAATGGCGGTACTGAATTTATACAGAATAAATTTTTGTACAAAACATCGTACTGAGAGCATTATTTACATGGTGGTCGTATAACCTTTTTTTGTATTTATTAATCATTTCATTTTTATGTTTCAGCACTAGTTGGGGGTTAAGCTCAGCCCACAGCCAGCCATATCCTAAGTCAGAAATAATACTCTCAAGTTGACTGGTCCAGTTAAATTAATTAAATTAATAGAGAACTTTTGAACCGATAACATTTTATTAAAGCATATTTTAGGTAGTCTACTATTACACATTAGTAGATAAACGCTACAATGTAATAATTATTACAGATTAAAATGATTTATAATTCTGTGTTTGATTCTAAACATTATTCTGATATTAAGGGAGACCCTGCCCCTGGAGTTAATAAGATGTTTTAGTTTTCTGACAGTACAATGAAAATATTGGCAAAATGTTAAAATAAATGTTTTATATTTTAAAGTTCGGCTTAAAAAAATTATTTTGTTGAATTTGTTGTAATTAAATGACAAGGATTCTTCCACTTACTATTACCAATACTAATTGAAAATCGAAAACATTAATTAAATTTTCCTATTCCTTCTTTAATCGGTATCGCTAATACACATACTCTAATTTTGAAAAAGTAATTGGTATGTAACGATTACCAACTGCTTCTTGTAATTGGAGTGAAAATTACTTGTCAGTTACTCTAAATGAATTTTGTAATTTGTATTCCATTTACATTTAGCCCGACTCTGTAAAAGATGTCGGTTGAAGTGCCCTTTTTTCTTCATTTTCATATTCTCACAACCATATCTTTAATTACATTTATAATTAAAGTGACAAAAACTTCAAATTTGTATTCGCTTTATCCGATCCCTTATTTTTTTTTTTATTTAAAGGTGGGATGGGAAGAATATTAAAGCTAACGTCAATAGAAGAATTAACACCGATAATTATTAATGTTAAGAGTGCAATTGTTATAAACAGTAAAATATAAATTTTATAAAAAATCAAAGTGAGATAATGTTATGAGAAAAAAAAGAATATTATTCTATGGTCACAAGACTGGAGAACCGTATGTTCGAAACCAAACCTGCCTGGTTCGAAGAGGTGGAAAGAGATTTACAGGAGATAGGAATGACTCGCGTGGATGTTTTGGAAAGTAACCGTCTCAGCATAAAACTAGATACACATGTGGGTTTTCAAGAAAAGCTGAGGACGGGAAAGAGATGAACAGAAGTAAGAAGGGAGCAGCATCCGCGACAGATGAGGGAATACTGGGTGAATATAAAAAAGAAAAAAGACAGTTGAAATGACGTAGTCCGTAGTCCAAGATACGGGAAAAAAAGTAAGACAGCACCTCCAAAAATAAAATAAAATTGAAGGTTTTTGACTATTTTTCTCCAACCTAACGTTTTTTAACTAACATCTACCAAACTCTTGAAAGTTTCGATTTAAAAGGTGGGAAAAGAAATTTTAAAACCACTTTTTTTAGGGAATTTCAACTGTTTGAGATAATTGAGATTTTAAAGAAGAAATTTCCTCTGAGAGCGTTGTTTATTGTTTATTGTTTAATTATTTTGTAGTAGTTATTGTTATAGATTCTCTATAATTATGTGGTATCATTTGTCCCATTGATGTTCTTTTATTTCGACGATTTTCAGAAAATTTTGTTTATCGATCCTTTCTTATTTTTTTGTTATAATTATTGAGTTTCGTTCGAAGAATATTTAAGGCCGTTAAATACCCTTATTAGAAAATAAGAATATCAAATCTAACTTTTAATAGTTCCTTGAAAAAAAAAATCGTTCAGATGTACCGAATTGACTAGATGTTATGATTATTATTAAACAGTTATTTTTTAATGAAATAAGCCCTAATTCCAATCCAAATGTAATTTATACTTTTTATTCAACTAAAGATTAATTGCATTTATCATTACCTCCAAAATGTAAACATTGTTTAATAAATATTTAATATGTTCATCTGTTTTTCCAGCATGATTCTTTTGTGTATTGTGAATGAATGTAGTCATTACTAATAAATAATAATTTTAATTATAAATTAAAAAAAATTATTGACGTGAAATTAGTTTTATCAATATTTTTGTGAATAAAAAGTCCCTTTTTCCGTTATGGGTTTATGCAAATTTTTATCTTTATGTAAATCATGTTAATCTCTTTTTCGCATGTCACTTTCCAGACATTCCAGACACTTGAGTCAAAACAATTGAATTTATTATTTTTTTTCTGCATCATTGTACAGCTTCATAACTTGTTAATTTGTTTACCTAAAAAAATACGAATGGAATTTTCGGTTTACAGTTTAAGTAGACAGGTTAAGTAAAGCCCGTTAAAGACAATTAACATAAACTTTGATGTTTTTCTTACGAAAATATTCAATTATTTGATAATATCACAAAGTTGATTATTTTTTTAAGTTTCCGTTTCCGTGAAAGTTGGGCTTTTCTCCAACCAAATTTTACGACAGTTTTTTTCCTTTGCTTTCAGTCAAAAGCAACTTCATCGTGGCCGTTAATTAGAAATTTAATTAAAATCAATTCTAGTGTAGATTTTTTTAAAACCTTTGATCCAATAATATTATATCGGACGTGTTTTAATTTTAGTTTTGAATTATACGAATTGAATTGACTGATATTAAAAAATATATTTAAGAAAATTCAACCAAAATTTAATTTTCCTCAATATTATCTGGTTCTCGATATGGTGAAGAATAGGCATATATTTCTTCTACGATTGAATTAAAAATTAAATTTGCTAAGGGCAAAACTTCGGTTTACACATTTCAATGTGGATCTTGTAATGACATATATATTTGCTTTTTAAGAATTAGCTTTGCACGAGCAGTGGCAGAATTATTGGTCTCAAATTAACTAAAATCTAAAAAAGGCTATATTGCTTTTAAAATATGTAGTGACGAGTGTCATATCGTCGATAACAATGCAGTATGCCGAAACTTAAAAACAACACTTTTCAGGAGAGTCAATGAACTGTTTCAAGGTTCTGAAAATCTGTCAAGCGTATTTATATATGTCATTGTACATTATTTTTGTGCCTTGCATATGCACTCCATTTGATTTTTTTATAAATTTTCAATCTTAAAGCAAACGCTACAGATCGACAACGAAAAATGTGCGAGTTTGTTTTTAAATTTGAATGACGATATGTGGAACAAATATTTTTTAAATTGACGGTATTTTTACTTCTGGTACCTACCTATATCAATCTGCTTATTCAAGCTCCTGATATGAAATCAAATTTTTAATCTTTAGTATCAGTGTTTTATCGAACTATTTTGATGATAATATGTTCATGGAATACTTGTTATCATGTGTGTGAACCAGGTCATTTTTGAAATAAATAAAATAACTAAATCGTCCAGAAAAACGTGGTTTTTCCGTAAATGTTATGACTGCCAAAGACCGCATTGGTAATGATAAGGTTTGAATTATAGGTTACTTTTAGGCTATTATGTATCTGTTGAATATCTGAACAGTAGCAGGACGGTTTCAAACAAAGAAATGGCTTTTGTGCTTATGTAGGTATATCAAGGTATAGGATTGTTGGTATACAATAATGAATGCTAGGATGAGATGTTATGTGTGCGATCGCCAGGTGTATCTAGGCCGCTCAGGAGTGGATAGTGATCGTAGCGAAAGGGAATACATTGTCCTGGCCTAGTAAGGAGCTTTCATTGAGCAAGCGCGATGATGGGCATGAATGGAGTACCGCCCTGTGACCCCGCGGTCAGGAGGACGGTACTCAGCCCTGGCTGTGCGCTCAAGTGCTCGGGTACGGACTGAGTTGTGTAGGGTGAACTGAGTACTGATCTAGAGGACGGTACCTGACTGGAGCGATCCAGAGCCTATTCCCCTCGGCGGTCGCTGCAGGACTGAGCCCGATCGAAGGCGTGGCGCCTGCGCACCCTACCTAGGCCCGGAACAGCCAGGAAACACCCCTACTTCACCCAGGTCCATATTACTTCCAGTCTTGGCCCGCATCCTCTTCTGCCTGGAGTACCGAGGTACGTCCCCTCCGGAGGACCCCTGGTACACGGTACTACCGGAAGGGGCTGCGACCTCTAGGGCACTCTATACTCCTCACATCTGGATCTTGTCGAGCACTTAGCTACCTGTACGACTGGGTTGAAATGGAAAGAGCGAGGGTGTGCCGCCACGCAGTTGCATCATACAAATTCATTGATTCCTTGTTTGCTCAAGGTTTTCTTTTTTTTCACTTTTTCTTTTATACTCGCACCCTCCTTCAATTCGATTGACGCTGATAAATATGGCAGATGATGGAGTATAACAATAAAAACAAAATCAATAATCTAACAAATACTTAATGTCGACTGCCCAAAAACGTTAACAAAGATCTGTTTTTAGGTAACATCCTAATTTTTATGTGCGGTCCGTAATAATTATTAAAAATAATAGTGTGCTAGTAATAATAGTAATCTAAAAACAGTATTAATAAGATAGTCTAGTATCGGCTCATTGATTCCTTCTTTGCTCAAGGTTTTCTCGATTTCAATTTTTCTTTCGTACTCGCATCTTCACTCGATTTGACGACGGATGCATGAACGCTTAAAATTACGCAAAACAATTAATATTGCTATACCAAATCAATAATCAAACAAATACTTAATGCCGACTTCATAAAGACATTAAAAACATCAGATTTTAGTTGCTATCCTTATTCATTAATGCTTTCGGTAATAAACATAAACAAGTAATAGTATTTGTTAAGAACAGTGTAATAATAGTAATCTAAAAACAGAACTAATATGATAATCTAGTTCATTGATTTTTTGTTTGCTCAAGGTTTTCTTGTTTTCACTGTTTCTTCGTACTCGCACCTTCCCTCAATTTGATGAAGAATTAATTAACTGAAAATTACGCTAAACAAGAAGTAAAACACTTATTATTGATATACAAAATCAATAATCAAACTAATTAATAGCGTCTTCGCAAAGGACATCAAAAAATATAAATTTTTTTATACGCTAATTCTTATATGCGGTCTGTAATAATCAAAAGGTAGTGATAGTGTTTACTAATAATAGTGTACTAGTAATAATTAATAATCTAGTATTAATATTAATCTAATAATAACACCATACGCAAAAAAAAATCGGAAATTTTTTTATCACAAAAACTTAGTCCAAAAGTACCAATCATCATTTTTAATAATGTCCGTCCTGATACCAGAGGAAACAATAGAATAATTAAAATGCTTGGGCTTAACAAGGAGGTATTATTGTTATATTATTACATAACAGTAATCAGTCTTATTAGAAACCGCAAGAGTAGAAATGAAGTTTTCAATATTGGAAAAACAAAAAAGTTAGCTTAACCTTGTCCACAGTCTGGATATGCCAAATCTTTCAGCATCTGCTGAGCAGAAGGAAATCATAGTGTACCAGTCTATGTTCAGTAATAACAGTGTTTACTCCGTTAAAAAGAAATATTGAAAATGAAAATTACATCATAGTTAATTTTATCACACTTTAGAATGATTCTGAATATTTAATCGTAAACGTCATTGATACATAATACATTACAATGATTGGACGATGTTCTGTACTATGATTAAAATTCATTTTAATAATGCAATCGCAAATTACTCAATGTGTTAATAAACATTGTGTTTTTTAATCAAAGGAGATAGTTAACATGGGATAAAGTCTGCGAAAGAAATTATGTACTTTCACTAATTTGAACCTGTCTTTTGCGCTCATTGATTGCTACATGTATTAGGGTATGAACGATGGTGTAGAAGCACATACATTTTTTGGCTTCATATATATATATATTATTTTTAGGCATTCTTGAAAGCATCAAATTTTGAGTTTATACAACATAAGGAACAATGATAAAATATTTTTTTAAAAACTCCTAACACTCACAATGTTTGAATAATGCAATTAACGAGATGCAATCGTACGGCGTGTTTTCATCAGAACAAACTGGAATCTGTGTGACGCTTGTAAACTTGGCTACGATTTCATTGGTTAGTTATTTTATAAAGGGGTGAAAAGCCCCGTTGTTTTTACAGAGTCATTATTCTTTAATTCCTGAAATTTAAAACATTCACGTTTTTTTTATACTTATATTATGTCTCTTCTATATACCCATTGAATATTGAGTATTATGCTTTAAAAAAAAAATCACAATCTTATATTTATTCTTAAACTGTCATAAGACTAGAAACTGTAAGAAGTTTCCTTTGACTCATTTCTTATTCTTTAAGGATTGTTAAGTTTAAATATGACCGCGATGCCATTGGATATTTTAGAAAGCAAGTTATGAAGTGTCTTATGTTATGTACGTCCAGGTACGACATAACACGACGTAATAGAGGCTGGGCCAGCCCAAGGAGGATCTCCGATCCTATTGTATCCATCCCTACTCCGTAGATAATAACAGATTAAATAATTTATCTGCCACAGCTGTATTTAAAAAGCAAGAAACTTCGGTTCAGTAACTGAGCGCTCTACCACTTAGCTACCCCACTCCCAGTTATCAAAATTAACCATTCCCACAAAAGTTTTAAATGGATCCTTTCATTGCAGTTTTTAGTTTACTAAGTTGAATGCTAAATATCAGTATACGTTATTTTTTGTGATTAACAGATTAAAATTCTTTATAATCTCTTGAAAGGAATGACCGAAAGCATTCTTGAAAGGAAGGTGCCATGACGACAGTCTAAGCATTCTCATAACTCCTACATTGCTGTTTCGAATCCATTCTAAGCGTTTTAAATTTATTTGGTGGCAGACCCAAGGTACAACTCTTAACCTTCTCCATTCTTGTTGAAAATATTACTAATAATTTCTGTTCGCAATAATATTACTAGGAAAGGAAATTAAACTACAATAAAATAAAATAATAAACTATGTTTTTAATAAAAAGTTATATTAGTTAATATAGTTCATGTTTTGGTTTGTTTCTCTGCTTTCTTTGTTTCTACTTCACATTGTAATTTGCATACATATGTAATTATCTATTGTTTCTCTCTATATAATTATTGTAATTTTTTTCTGTTATTTTTTATTTCTTGTGCTCTGTTTTATTTTATTTTTTTAAATGTTATCACTGGAGTTAATTCGCAATTTTGTCCTCATTAATTCTTTCTGATTTAATAAGACATAATAACACCCTGTATTAATATACTCTAAGACATAATAATACCCTGTATTAATATACTCCAAGGCATAATAACACCCTGTATTAATAAACTCTAAGACATAATAATACCCTGTATTAATATACTCCAATACATAATAACATCCTCTATAAATATATTCTAAGATATAATAATACCCTGTATTAATATACTCTAAGACGTAATAATACAGGACGTAATAATACGCTGTATAAAAACCTGTATAGTTATTCTAAAGGGACTTATCCCAGAATAAAAAAAGAAGTTATTATTAATATTAAACAGGAATGTAATTAGTTTAACAGATATTTAGAATAGAATAGAACAGAAAAGTAACTTTATTCTGGGACTAAGTCCCTTTAGAATAACAAACATGAATAGAAATTGAAACATAATATATATCTGGCCAGAAGGCTAAGTGATACAAATGTATAAAATGTGACAGAAAGCAATAATAAAAAACTATATAAACAATAATAATAATAATAAGTAAATAAACAGTACGAATCCTGATAAGATTAATAATCTTGACAATTAAAAGAATAGATAGATCAATAACAATTATTGCATGCTTGAGCTAGCAAGCAATACTTTCATTACTTGATGTACATTTTCTTTCTTTCATGTGCATTTATAATAATTTATATGCATTTTCTTCGCAACATTTTTTTTAAATTACCTGTATTGTTAATTATCACTTTTTAATTTAAAAAACTCACTTGATAATAAAAAAATCTATATTTATTAACAAATTGAATAATTTGCGCTTCCCTAGCTTTATTAAAATTACTTTTAATTGTTAAGCAGAACATTGCCTAGTCATTATAAAGCATTATATGCTCATTGACATTTACGATTAAATATTTAAAGAAAATCATCTTGTAATAATATACAATCTTTTTTTTTTTTTTTTTTTTACGATCGAGTCACTATCGTGACTCGTTCGTAAAAAAAATACGATCGTTACTATCGTGATGGACTACGCACAGTGTGAAATTTCGCCAATGTAGGAGGACAAAAATAGAAAAAATGAACTATTTTTTTAAGGATTTTTAATACTACATATGACAGGTACACTTTCTGGGGGTATTGAAATCGAAATAGTTAAAATTTTAAAGCGTCGTACTTTACATCCAAACTTGCCTGTTCAATGTTTGCATACAAGGAATTAGTGCAAACCTTCACTCATTCGTTGTTTGTTCATCAGTGTGCACGGTTCTGTTTTCCAGTTATTTCAACTTGTGAATTTTTCTCTGTTTATACAATATTTAAGGTAAGTATTGACATGGTTACATTAGAATACGTGTAATTTAAAGGGCTTAAAAATTTTGTTCAAGTTAAACGAATAAAATTCAAAAAAATCATACACTTATTGAATTTTGGAGGAAGGTAACTTCTTCAACATGGCAAGAAAATTTTGCCCATATTTGCCCGTTTTGTCGAAATCTTAAAAAATGTTACATTATTTTAGAATGGACGAATTAGTAACTTACGAAATGCTGTATGAGATATGGAGAGAGAGTGAAAAGGATGCAAGATTTGACAACGTTCTTAGTTTTTGATTGAGAAAAAAGGCTGGGGTGGATTGCCTGAGGAAAAAATGGAAAAAATTAGAGCTGGTCTGAAGTCAGTACTGTACAGATTGGAGTGGCGCTGGAAAAAATCACATCGCACAGCTGAACGTTTTCTAGCAATGAATGTCTCCTGGTTGTGGAACAATTTTGTTATTTGATTTTAATGCAATGCAGATACTCCTATTGCAGAACTACCATCGACATTAAGTTAAGAAATAAGTTTAAAAAAAAAAATAAAAATTACTAAAATTATCATCAATTAATAAATTATAAAATTATATATATACATATATATATATATATATATATATATATATATATATATATATATATATATATACATATATATATATATATTTGTAATTATTAAAATTATACCTGTTGTGATATAATTCTTGATAAATCTCATTAATTCTCTTAGTTTGACAACTTAAATATAAAAAAAAATTATTAAACTCTCATTCTGAGGACGTTTAGTATTTTTGTCCTAGATTGGCAAAATTACACACTGTACTACGTCTGTTTCAACTGTTGTTTTATTTTCTTATATACCTCTTTCATTCTCTCCCTATGTTGTATGTTGTCTACCCTGCGTCCAATTCTCTACCGATTTTCTCTTTTGTCTTTCGGAGCATTCTGCAGGTATAGAGTGAAGAACGTCCTTCAATAATATTCGGAGAGACCTCGAGATCTTTGGTGTCCTTTTCAGTCTCCTCGAAGATAGAAGTTTGCCACTTGTCATTATGCTCGGGCCCATTCTTTCTAGGTGCCCATACAACTAAATTCTAGGTGTTCTCATTACATCTTTAATTTCCTCAATGTGGGTGTAGAGTTCTCCATTGCGACGTCGTTTCCTTCTTTAATCGAACATTTTTCTCAACACCTTTCTCTCCATGATATCTAGATCGCACATCAATATTGTCTTTTTCAGGATCAAACATTTTGCGGAGTACAGTGCTTCTGGAAGGATTACGGTTGATTAGTGTCAACGTTTAGGATTAGTGGATATGGAAATATCTCCTTGGAAATATCCTTGGTGAAGTGAAAGGCTGTTTTCATCTTGTTAACTCTTAAATTATTGGTTCTCTAATCAGTGCAATTATTATTATTACTAGAGCAATATTATTAGTGTATAAATAATATAATTTATAATCAGCTATAGAATGAACTGAGAGGACATTACACTGTTTTTTTTTTTTATTACAAACGTGAATGTAAATGGATCAGATACTAATAATAAATACGTCGGTTATTTTATTCTATTTACAAAGAAGTAAGACATTACAAACATAAGACTAAGCTTATAGTGATGTCTGGTTGAGGTAGAACCATCGACAGGTGTGAAGTTTAGAGAAGGTTCGATGTATATCCTCCCAATCTCCGTGCGATTCTCTCTGCCATGTTTCTGTCCTGGCCAGTAATCTTCTTCATCTCTTCCACTTGTTGGAGATTTTAGTTCCGTCTCGTTGGCTATAAAATGTTCGAAGTATAACTAGTTCCTCTAGATCTGAATCTCCCATTTCTTTTCATCAGTCCTAAGATTTACCCTACTCCTAGGAAAATTCAAGAATTTTGTTCTTTCAAATTAAACTTTTGAATGTTTGGGTTTGAATATGAACTCGAAGGACTACGTTCTACCTCACCACGACAGTTTAACAGTTAAATTCTTAAAATTAATTCCAGATGTATAGCCCCCGCTTTGAATCCCCATCCAGTCATTTTGTATATAATAATAAATTATTTATTTATTCTCAGATAAGTCTCTTGTGAATAATTTAACAGAAAGTGAAGTATGAGATGTAGTTTTGAGGTGAAATGCAAAAAAATAAAATAAAAGCAATTAGGTAAATATGATTATATAGTAGGAATTTTCAATAGTAACTGGGGTAACCTGTGGTGTCGTGGTTAGCATAACAATCTTCTACGCTCAATGTCGCACTCCTGCAGTTGGCCGTAGGATTTTTTAATGGGAGTAAAAATCCTTGTTTATGTCCTTCGAAAGTAACGTAAAAAGGTCCTTAGCCTGTGTGGTATCACGTGCTGGTTAAAGATACTAAACTACTCGATAGATAAAATTTAAGACTCCTAATAGTAGCATCCTCTGATCAGCCATAGCAGCATAAAGTGAAGTTAAATGAATAAACAAGTAAATTATGAATATTTGCATACATACAAATTTTATATAGATAAAATAAAGAAACGTCTTTTTACAAAAAATTTAATAAACCGAAATACTAATTCTACACTATAAGCGTAAAAAAATGTACATATATATTGCACACAAAGTTTTTTTAGTTTAGTTGAATAAATAGTTACTCTTCATCATTCATTTTAATTTAATATCAGAACAATAACAATTAGCTGATAATTATCTATAAATTTCTTACAACACAAACACCTAAACTTCTTATCCAAGGGAAATTAGTAGGAGAAGTTTAACCACCTCAGCTTTAATGTATTCAGGCACGACAGCTCCAGTAGTTTTTCTTTTGCCGCTGTTTCAGGAATCAATTTCTTTCTTCATCCTATAATCCACTACAGATACTAAAATTATTATCCAATATAAGTTTGTTTGAGGCTTTTTTATTGTTTAATTATTTTAGACAACTTAATATTTCTGTGATTAATCAGATAATGCTACAGTGGGAGTCCTGAATTTCGGTTATCCAGATATAATTAGGATATGGTTCTTTAACCTACCTAACACCGCTCAAGCTATGGACCCACAGTTTATGTACCTTCGAAGGACAGCATAACAAAGTATTTCAAAAATATTTTTTAAATATTTTATTTGAAAAGAAAAGACATGACCAGAACCGGGACTCGAACCCGGGTCTCTCACCTATCCGTGGTGGTGCTTTAGCCACCTCAGACATCCTGGTTCGCTTATTCTCAAGGCACGTCCAGGAGAGGTTGAAGTTGGCACGGCATAAATCCCATAGGCTCTACTACCTGTTGGTGTCGCCGCAGCTCTCACTGCGATTGTACCTTTGGTGCTCCGCTTTTGAGACACTTCTACAAAACAACCCTGATGCGCCTACAGCTGTACCAGAACTCCATCCTTAGACGGATTGGTCGACATCGCTCGAGAGGGCACGTGCTTCCCTTGGTGCCCGAGTACATAGGTTGGAGGCAAGTCAAATTTTTTTATTTTAATATTTAGGGACATAAACCACCTCCTAGACCTGGGAGATGACAGGGAGGTGTCCCCTCGGTCGATGTGCTCTCGTTGATCCAGGGATAGGGTGGGGACTCCCTTGTCCTTATCCTCTCATTGCCTTCCTTCTCTTCTTTCTCTACTTCCTTTATCTTCACCCTTCTTCTTCACTTCCTTTCCTAATCCGGTAAGCGGTCTCTTCCCGTTTTAGAATTGTATTGAGTCGGCGGCCTTTTGCCGGTTTTGCAGAAACGCCCTCAGCGGACTCAGATAATGTAATGCCTTGACATACCTACGGGTAATAGAAGAATATTCTGTAGATCATGCAAGTACATATTCTTCTTTTATTGTTATATGTTGTAATTGCAATTAAATTATATAAAGGAGGTTCAGAAAAAAAAAATTCTATAATTTTCCCCACTTTCTATATTTCAAGGGGATATGTGTTGGAAGATAGGAAGCGGGTTAGCTGGTCTTGTGCCGCAAGTGACTAAACTTTTCGCTTTCCCTCTCCTAAGGTAGATTTCTTTCTCAGGATATAGCTACGCCTGGATCTTTCCGCAGTAAATTCTTTTTCTTTTCATTAAACTTTTGTCATAGACTGCTGTTTAATAATATCAATGAAAACTCTACATTTATTGAATGATTGTGCAAGAGAATAGAATGATTTAAAAATAAATTAATAAAGATCTATAATTCAGAAATAAGATTTCTTTTTAGAATTCAATGAGATTTTGTTATGAATTGATTCAATAAGAGTTCACTGATTAAGAGTTTCAAATCCTGTTACATAATTTAGAATATTAATAAAAAGTTTTAAGCAATAATTATGTTATTATTTTTATCAAGAACTCGTTTTTGTTCATAGAATGTTTCTACATTGTAAACCAACAAGAGAAATAGTCAGATCAAAAGATTAAGTAGTTTTAGTTGATATTTTTTTAAATATTGTCGTAAGCTATGTTAGATTAGTAATGGCCTCTGATGAATTTTGATGTGAGATTTACTTTTTTCTTATGATGCTATTTTTCAAGAATAGCCATACTATCAGGCTTATTGTTTATTCCACGCAGAAATTTTTAATCGTATACATCTGGTGCAGATTATCCTACAGATTTCCATAAACCTATTTTAGGCAGTTCGGAATGGCTGTGGTTTATTTCTTGGATAGCCGCAAGATGAAAGACAACACACACGGTAATCCCCAAAATTAAAATTATTCATTCTCGTTCTATTTATGGATTATCACTATAAATAACATTCTTTTGTTTATTCGATTTTGAACGATCTCTCGTATTTTGAATACGTGAGATAAGAATCCCGTGTAACTATATAGAATTATCGCCAGAAAACATTAATCAATCACTTGAAGGAAGATGGATTGAGCTACACAATTAATCTGCATATGCTCGACGGAGCCGTAGTCTTGGAAGGCGAAAGGTCAACCGTACCATGCATCAACCTCTGCATGCTTGATCGTTTGCTTAGTTCAGGTATGTCAGCTAGAGCACGATCAATATGCATCTCCCTTCGAAGATGTAGACCATGAAATGATGACACCAAGGATACGATAGTGGAAAGTTAAAAAAAATATAATCCATCTACTTTTAGGCCTACATCAACCAACCTGCCAAAGTTGTGATAATACAAAACATACTGTGAAGCATCTATTTGAATGTAAAAAGTATCGAATAGGAAGAATTAATATGAATATCGAAACATGTCTACTGCTCAAAGAGCATAATTAAATACAGAAGACGCTGATGTATTTAAAAGCCACGAAGTTAATTCAAGAAACTTAAGAAGATAAGTCGTCACTAGTGAATATGTAGGTGGCCGAAGATGGATCCCATGGGATCTAGGAGCCACCTGGGACCCACCCCGCCACTATAAAGTTGGAAACCAAAATAAGGGGGTGGTCGAATCTGGTGGTCGAACGTTATCTGAGACAAATCACCACTCTGCACAGTCGTTGTTCGAGAAAGGGGTTTGTTTGTTCGTGAAATCTAACATTTGAGTATTTAATCCAAGATGTAAACAATCTACGAACTTTTTTTTTAAGGTATGTTGTATATGTTTACATATTTTTAACGATTCAAATTCCTATTTATGATTTAAAACTAACGATTAATTTTAACTAAAATGCGTGTCCAACAGATTTTGCATTTTCGCATTTCTTCATAGTTTTCTCCTTTTTTCGATAACATTTTTAATACACTTTACATTTCTGGAAGTTTGGAACGATCAATATATATATATATATATATATATATATAACGATCAGATAAAGAGAAGATTTTGTATTAGATAGCAAAACTTAAAAATAATAATGATTACTAAATTATTTTTATCTCAATCAAGTGAGCTTGTAAATGTCCTTCAGAACACATTTTGGTAAGTACTTATGGAGGTTCTTCCGACCGAGTCTCGTTTGAAGAAAATAGTATGACCGTACCAGCATCGTTTTCGGATAAGACGATCCACAATTGACCGAAATTTATGCTTAAAATTAAACTGACTTTAATGTTTTAATAAATACTGATTCTTCTTTTTGCATAGACTCTTCTGCCTTGCGGTGAAGAGATTATCCCATAAGGAGCGCCACCTGCCTCTGTCAAGGGCTGCTCTCCTGGCTTCCGCCCATCCAATTTCTTTCTTTCAGAATAAATTGGAGGTTATCATCCCAAGTAACTGCATCCTTCCATGGAAGCTGCCCTTTCTCAATTAACTGATTGAGGGGTTCAATTTTGAGCGCAGTCCGTATCGTCCTTACATATCCGGTCTCTCTTGGTCTTCACTCGGTCTCGTTTTCTTGCTTTGAAGACGGCTGCGAATACCATGTTTTAGGGACCAGGATGCACTTACAAAAGTGAGGATAAGAACATACGTCTACATATAAAATGTATATAAAAACGTACATGTAATTATATAAAACATATATTAATAAATAATAAATATTCCAGATCTTCATTTTGTGGCTTTTAATTTATTTTAGTCTAGTTTTCATAGAAAACTGTTGTTCATGGCAATAAACTGTAACGAAACTAGACTTCCGTTTCAAGAAAGGAAAAGGGAATCTTCCCAAGAATCTTGTTCTTACAAGCCGAGGATATCGGGAAATCCTCCCTCCATATGAAAGGGTATATTGTTTATGAAATAACATTTTTATAGCATATTAGTTCAATGATTAAAAAACCAGTATTTTTATGCTTTTGAGATGGGAGGGATTCGGAGATGCTCCCTCTGGGATTTTTCATTTGTATGTTATTAAAAGAAGCTTGAAGAAAAAGAATAGGCTTTATAGTTGTTAACCCTACAAATATCTATGAAATCTTCGTAGGGTAGCCTTACATAAGCCATTATCTTAGTTATTAGTTTAGTTATTTATAAAGTTGTAATAGGAGAGCGGAAGTAGGGCGGAATCCTGAAACATGCGTCCGGTAAATATTAATCCTGTGATAGCGTCACGAATATTAAGATGGGCCTATAAAGTCGCTGGGCTTAGTAACGAAAGAATTCCTAAGATTACTAAGCGCAGATTAATAATATAAGTTAATAAGCATTGTGCTGACTGGGAAGCGACTAGGGGTAGACCGAGGCATAGGTGGGAGTATTAGGTTAAGAGTGATCTGGTAGATTTGGGCTTAGAGGGCAGAAGTATGTAAGCAGAGGGTATCAACATCGAGCCTACAGGTTCGCTAAGCCTTAATATTATTTGTTTTTGATTTCACGCATTTGCGGGTTCATAAATGAGATGGGTGACATGTCCAACCATCTGCAGTTATTATTTTTTGTTTTGAATTTTTCTTCTTTAAACGTTCATAAATTTTCTGACGATCCTGGCTGTGTCTACTGGCTATGAGCCTTTAGAATCTAAAGGGGAAGTCCTTCCACCTCGGATTCAGGAACCAATCCATTCGTGGAAATAATAGTATGATGTTAACACCACGCTTTCCTTTCGGTAGAGCTCTTTTATGCTGAACCGATAGCTCCTGATATTTTCGAAGTTTATCTCCCACAGAACAATTGACATTATTGCCATTAGGTATTGCAATATCAATAATAGTTGTTTTTCTATCTCTTATCTTCATAAGGAGGATGTCTGGTTTATTATGACGCACTGTCATGTTATGACGCAAATGGCATGTTTTAATGGATTCATCCCAATATAGCTTGGGGGACCTTTTTGTAGAAGTCTATTGGGATGATACTTATAATATGGCTTCTTATTATCGAGTAGGTTGTATTTCACCGCCAGGCCTTGACTCAAAATTTTTGCCACATTGTTAAGCCTCTGAAGATACTCGGTACCAGCCAACTCTCCGCATCCTCCAGTGATATGCTGTATTGACTGCGTTGGCGAGCATAGTCGACATTTATCCGGCGTTGATGCGTCTTTAGAACATACCTTTTATATGATCTGGTAGCGATAACTTGGTCTTGAATGGCGATTCTCGGATCTCGGAGAATATCTTGTCAGCCTTTAGCCAGTCAACTGACATCTCCTTGTCAATGTAACTATCATTCAATTTGTGATAAAGTCTCCTAGTAAAGATTTTGTCTTCGATTCCGTCAACCGTTAGTTGTCTGAAATAATTGATTGTTCAGCACCTCTGCACAGTTAGACCAGAATCCATTCTTGAGATAGTGAGATAATCCCCTTCTGTTTTTGCGAGGATATATTGGCGTAGGGCCACTTCCTGCTTGCGGCAAGCTTCTTCGGTGTTTATCAACCCACGTCCTTCTTTCCTGGCTAAGTACAGGCGAGCCTTGGATGTAAATCCTTTCAATTATTTATTGCTGCAATTAATGGAATACGAGCTTTTTAGGCAGGTCATATCCACTAAAGCCCATAAAGTGATGCTCGATTTAGTACACTAACCTAACAGACCTTGACTCGATTGAACAAAAAAGAAATTATATTTAATTTGTTCTCCACCTCATTATAATGCACTAGACCCTCTGTAAAAAAACATATTTTAAATATTTTCACTAAAACCATAAATTTTCTAAAGTCCATAGTTTCTCCTAAGTGTCCCAGGACTGGCGTTGTTTTTCTATCCTTGAAAACAAGTCTGTTTTTCAACAACTTTTCGAAGGACTCTTTCCAATCCGATGACATGGTTCTCGGTTGGCGCAGTACTAACTTGATATTTTCTAAAGATTCGTTCAAGCGTCCTTGATATATTTTGATATCATTCGTGACACAGCCATTTGGTCCTGCTCTTAGCAGTAGATCACATACATATTTCAATATTGTCATATATGGGTCAATCGAGAATAAAGTAAGGATTTACTATCCTAGAAAACCCGCAAAACTGAAGTAAGAAACTCAATTAAATGTTAATATTTAGTGCCTAATAAACAATTTTTTTTTTCAAGGCGTTGATGACCTAAGGGTTTTACGCCTTTAATCACAAACAAACAAACAATATTTTAAATTTTTGGCTATGAAATTTGTATGATGAAAAAAAAGATAAGAGTATTCAATTTCGTACTGCTTACTACAATAAAGATTTATTATTATTGTAAAGTAATAATTTAATATTTTTGTAAAGTATTTAATATTATTGTAATATAAATAATAACGTTTGTCATATATTTACAAATTTGGTTGTGAAAATACTGAGATTTCAAAAGATAAAAGTATTAACCTGAAAAATATGTTTTTTTAAAATTTTTGTAGCATAGTTTATAACCAAAACAGTTCAATAGAATGTGAATAACATATGAGGCGTCGAGATGCAAAAGAGGATAAATTCAAATTTGAAAATTTTTCAGGAAACATATTTTGAAGGGTGACCCATACAGGGTACCACCACCGTGGTAATTTAATAAAAATTAAAAATGATAAGATATGGATCTACCTCCTTTTGCATCTCTGGTATGTTAATAATAAAAGTTACTATAATTATATATAATTTAAACCTTAAAACCTATCAGTTTGGTTTTATTTATTTATACATATTGTATTAATTTCGATATTTCATATTTCGATCCATTTCAGACAACTGAAATTCTCATTTATTATTGTAAATTTTCTTTTTTTATTCTTTATTTATTTTCCCCACTCCTTAATTCATTAATACATTCGCATTATCTAATTATGTGATCTTTGAAATGAACTGTGTTAAAAACTAAAACAGATACGGAAAAAATGAATAAGCATATCCTTGTAGTTCTATACTTTATTAAGATTAGTTTTGTACAGAACATTTTTCCCATTACAGTTCATTGTTTTCGATGTAGAAGTGAAAAGGTAAAAAACACTTTTCTCTGAGGGTGGCGTAACTAAAAAATTGTTTGTGGGGGTGATGGACTTTTAAAATGTTTATAACTCAAGTACTTCAAAAATTAAAAGTAATATTTAGGTTTAAGTTTTGTAAGTAACTAATAAACGCATCAATTAAACTATCATTTGATACTTTACTAATTATATTTGATACTTCATTTTGGAATGTTTTATTTTAATATTTTATAGCAATATTTGTAAATATTCTTTCATTGATTTTCAACAGGAATAATAACATAAAGAATGTATTATCTTTAAGAATTATACCCATACCTTATAATAAATTACACTGTCGTAATTCATTGGCAGTAAGTATTATTAGTTCGATAAAAATAATTTTTTTGATTGAATAAAAACTTTTTTTTTAGTACACTTTTAAGTAATAGTAAAAATTCATAGATGTAGGTCCTGATTTATAGAGGAGAGTCCTAAAATAGTTTTTAAGTGAAGTTACATTGGTCTTCATTGTAACAAAAAAATTAAATAAATCGGTAATGTTACTAAAATTTTAGAAGTAAATGGTAGAGGATTGAGAAAAAATACATATCCCTGAGGTTCTTGTAATTAAAATACTTAATAATATCATAAAACAGCTTAATCCTAAAATATTTGTGTATGTAGATAATATTAATTTTTAACATGTATGCAATATATTACAAATACAATTTTTACAATCTACATAAAGTAATAATACTATTATAATTTATATATAATGAATTTTATAGTATATATAATTAATTTATCTATACTGAATAAGATGCATTTATTTACACAATTATAGCATTAGTTGGGAATGGGTTTTTAATAATATGAGTTTCCTGATAAATAATTATTTATTTCTGTTCTAATAAGGATGAATTATAAATTTAAGTAATTTTATAAATATTAAAATATGAAAATGTATTGTCTTGGTTTTATTAATTAAGTCCAGCTACCTTCACCAGTGTTGTTCGGACTGAAATCTTCTCTTATTTAATGCAAAAGTTATCTGAAAAAAAAAATAAAAGTTATCTTTAACAATCAATAAAATTTAATAATAAATAATACACCTTTATTAATTTATTTTTTATCTTCGATTACATTACATTTCGACGTTGCTAAGGCAAATGAACGTTTATTAAATCGAAAACAATGGGTTTGAGTGATAGTTGCAGAAAATTTAGATAGATAGATAATACTTGAAGGTATAACATAAGTCAAAGCTGGTCGAAGCTTTTTCTGACAATATTTTTTAAAAATTCCATTTTTTCTTATATGACAAATATTTACCTTATTTTGTATTCTCCAAACATGTATGAAAACTGTTGTTAATAGCTTTATAAAAACAATTATGTTAAAAAATCACAATATTCTCTTATTAACAAAAAAGAAACGATTATATTCGGTAGATAGAAACATGCTCTTTTATTAATAAATTATTCATTTTATTTACAACTTTAGCAACCACACCATAGTACTTAATTCCGTCTACCGGGAATTTGATTGAACTTATAAATAATAAAAAAACTAAAAATAAATTAAATTTCTTTTTGACATTAATAATTAAATTCTGAAATTAAAAATTCTCTATATCGAACTGCATTTCTTACAAAATTTTATAAAACTATTAAATTCTCCCTATTCAGAATACCTATTAGTTTTTATTTTGATATCAGCTCATGTTTTAGGTATGTTTTTCTATACGACTTTAAGACGGGACATACTTCCAGGAAGTTAAAACTATTTTCAATTTCGTTCTAATTACACAGTGAACATAGCTGTATATTTTGCGAATCAATGGTTTATAATCGGTATCAATAGATCTTTGCAGACGAAACGAAAATTATAACTCCTAAAATTTTATTAAAAGTAAGTAATAAAGTTGATTTAAGTTTTTTTCTCAACTCAAACTAAGCAAACGAAAACTAAGGTTCAGTAATTTAAAATTTACTATATTTAAATATAGCAGTACTGATGTAATATTTCTATGGTATGATTGTAAAGAGATCTGTGGGATGAATGTAGAATATACTTTTTATAAAAAATCATGTCATAAAAATTTAGAGTCTATTTATCTTAACTTTTTTTTTTTAAGATCCGTAAAATTTTAGCAGAAATAGTTTTCTTTTCCTCTGTAAAACTGTTTTGATGTAAATTTTAATTATTTCTGTCCGGTTAGCAAAAACATATTGAGATGCTTTTACCATAGTATAAAGAATTATGCCAAATGTGAAATATCCTGTTTACAAATATTTTTTTGAAATTGTAATTTTTAGTAAGGGATTAAACTTAATTCTAACTTATGAATCCAAATTCGGAATAAGCCCATAAATTATAATCAGAAAATTTCATTCCAATTGCGTCATTGATAAAATCAATGATGTTACCTCATTATTAACCTCAAAATAGAATTGAAGCAGCGATTGAGTTGTATTAAGGATTGTTTTAATGAGAATGAACTAAGAAGGCCTATCAAAATGCCCTTCTGTTATGGCTTTGGTAGAGAAAAAGAGACAATCATTTTACAAAATTCCAAATTTTTACGAGATTTAAATATTTTATAAGAAACTCTTCGCAGTAGAAATGGAAGGAATGAAAACTTACTCTCCATCACATACATTTTATTTGACTGCTGTAAAATTGTCTAATATTGAACCATATTACCTGAGGAAATCTTTAGGAGTACCAGCTGACGATGATGATGGTGTCATAAGTTGATCAGAAAATGAAATAAAAGAACCATTCTTAGCTCTTGAAGCATCAGCTTATCGAATGTAGGTAATAACAATTGAGATTATTTATTTTTACGGAAAAGTTAATAATCTAATTATTAATGTTTTTAACATTGAGAAGGAAATCTTCATTTCGTTTTCATAATAATGGATAAAAAAACATTAACTTGATAGTTATTCCCTGGATATGATATAGTAGGGACCTAATGTTTGATCGTTGTATTAGAATCGCACACAAATATAATCATTATGCTTATCTGCTATTTACTTTTGGATTTATTTATGTTGTTTTGTTTAGAAATAATTGATTACAGAATAATATTGCTTAATAGGTCAGGAGTTCATTTTTTATTCAATCCAATAGATCATATTTTTTTCAATTTATCTTATATGAAATAAGTAATATAAAATCCAAATTAATATTACTGTTTATTTTTTGTTACCGATTAACAATTAAGTTAAGTGTATCCGTCTTAGATTACAATCTCGTTGCTGACAATCTTTTACTTAATCTGTTAGCTGTCGGAGATGGATCCTAAGGGATCTAGTACCGTCTTGCGGCTCACGCAGCCTCTATATAGTTGTTACCCAAAATAAATAGAAGATTTGGCGATTGAAAACTAGGACAAATTACCTTCCTGCACAACCGTTGTCCAAGAAATGGTACAGTCTCGTACTGAACCCAAGACCCTTCATAGATTATAGTGATACAGGTAATAATGGACGAATTTTTAACCAGCTTTTTAGTGTATAACTTAATATATATTACTAGAATATATTAATATAGAAATATATAACTTTTAATAGGGACATTTTCAATTCAAATTGTGTATTTACAAATCTTAAAATCTCGTATAGCACTTCACACCACATTCGTTTCCGATTTAGCCATTTATACTTTCTCCAGAAAATACTTTTAAATTAGTGTTTTGTTTTCCAAACTAACTAAATCTAAGCAGGTACATATTAAACTCTGTAAGCCATTTCATGAAGATACCATTTGATGCTTGCCGAATCAATATTACAACCGAGACAGGCTTTTCCGATTTCATTCTTTCAGTATTTGGTTGGTCACCATTTGATCCAGTAACTAGCTGTTGGTCGTAAGCTATGAAGGGTCTTTGATTAGAACGAGCGATACATAAAATGACTGCTACTGCTGCGAGCAACTCCTTTATTGACAATCTCAATACATCGTTAACTATTTAACCATTTTCTGATTTCAGATATACCGAAGATGAGACCAGTGTACTTTACATGTTACCTATACACTTAAGTTGGAAGATCAAACTCGGAAGCAGTAATAGAAATATCTTTCCAACCAAAAATCTCTATTTTCCTAACGCCTTCCTCACCGGAGGCTACTAAACCCTCAAAACACGCCGCTTATGCAGGCTTAGAAAACTTATTCTCTAAATGGAATAGGAAATTAAATCAATTCAATTCCTATTTGTGAAAAGATTTACTTAAGACAATATTTTCTAGCTAAAAACCAATTTTTATCAAATGAATTGATAAATTGAATATTTTCCAACTATTATATCCGCATCTTCGTATCATAGTATCTTTTCCAACTGGTCTCTACCTACTCCAATATAAATTATATCTGGTGACTTTAATATTAATATGCTTTCAAATACCAGTTGCTTGGACCAGAGGCTAAGACTGTTGGTTACCAACCTTTCTAAACATAGTAGGAAAACCTTTTCCTAAGCCTCCGTTCTGTGAATCCACCAAGAAATAATTTTTGACTCAGGCCGGATTCGAACCGGTTTCTTAGCAGTTAGAAGATCATTGAGATAGACTAGTAAGACTTCACCATACCAAAAAGAGAATGATACAAGTTTAAAGACCACTGTTAAACCTGAAAGAGACTAGCTAAAAAAAAAAATGAATTTAAAAGTAATTTCCTCTAAACCATTAAAGGGAGTTCTGATTGTGGTATAATTTTCTCGGTAATTTATAATTTTGCTCGAATTTTTTCTCTCTTTATAGTTGTATCCACAACTGTCAAGCTCAAACAATTGAAAATCAGCAGAACTCTTAATTATCCCAGTTTTTCAATCATTAAGTTAAGATGCCCACAGCTTTAGTTATTAGACAAAATGATCCAAGTTTTTAATTATTGATTTTTTAAAGAAACCCCTAACTACTAGTAGCTAGTTATAATACGAAATTACCATTAGTTGCTTGCTGTATCCAGTCGACGTAAGAAGCAACCCTGGTGCTCACAGCGGGGTCGTCCCCGCCACAGTCCGCTCCGAAAGATACGATACCGCCCAGGAACATCCGAGCGGTTCTTCTGTCATGGATCGCCAGGGGGCCTCCGCTGTCCATCTGTTTGTTATATGATTAAATAATTAAATAATTACTAATTTTTAAATTTATTTATTACTTAATTATTTGAATGATCCTTTTATATTATCAAATTTAGTATTTATACCTGGCAAGTATCCTTTCCTTCCAAGTATGTACAGATCTGCCTCCCACTTGCTGCCGAATGGTTGAAAGAAGCAATACAATCTCTTTGAGGAACTATGCGGAGTTTGACCTTCAATAGAACATCCGACATAGAACCACCGAAAGAAGTAGTGCCCCATCCTGTAATAGTTTTTTAACTTGAGGATCTCCACATATTTTTCAGAAAATATAAAAGTAAAAATTGTAATTATTCGTCAGCTTGATTAACTGGCTCATAGTTGAAATCACCTTATGTCTAAAATTGAAACTTATTATCTCTCATGGTTTAAGCCCAGCTCAGGTTTCGGGAGCATAAAATTGCATGACTAAAGCAGCGAAAAATGCTTTTTAATAGCCAATTTTGGAAGTTATCCGCTTTCGATCCTGAACGCATCGTTTCTTTTTCTAACTTACCATGTGTTAAGGAATTTAAGTTTTTTTCACAAAATAATTTAAATTAATTTCTATGGGTCAGCTTATAATTTTTACCATTTCCGATTCAAATCTTAGTTTTTCTCATTTTATTTACAAACAAAATTTAATTTTAGTAATCTTATTTTATTTTATTTTTTAAATTATTATATTCATTTCTATACTCAGTTGATCAATAATCTCAGTTATTAGATATTTTATGTTAAATTCGATTTTGTTGTGGTTAAAGGTTTATATTTTTTTTAAATTTATTGATCTTTATTTTTTGAAAGAAGGATAATTTAAGTTCTTTTTGTATATTATTCTATTGGATTGGTAAGCAAAAAACATTGGTTGATTTAATGACCATTTGCTGTCTAATGAAGATGAAAATTCCTCCTTCTAGTATGTATATGATATTTTGAAAAATTTACTGTTATGTAGCGGGAAAATAAGCGCCTGCAATTTGAATCTGGGAGCTCAAATTATCTGTCACTCCCAAAATAAAAACCGGACTATTCTTAGGTTTTTATCTAGGTTTTGCTGAGGGGAACGGAATGCTAGTGGAATCATGCAAGAAAGCTGTTGGTGTTTGAAATAAAATGGATTGTTGAGTTAATTGAGTATATCAATTGAAACAACAAAGTCCATAAATTATATATACATAATTTACTTACCCATGGCTGTGATGAGGTCACCAACTTCTGGCAAGGCTGGACGGTTGAACGGGAGGCAGATGGGTCCCACTCTCATGCTGTAGGTGAAAGAGGTAGCGCTTCTGATGAGGCCAATGTCGTGCCAAGAGCCGTTGTAATTTGGGTGGACGATGAACTGCGCTGCGCGATGCAGTCTTGTGGCATTAGTTTCGGATCCTAAAGTAGTATACTTTATCATTTACAGGTTTACTTAAACATAAATATTAATAAACCATACGTGGCTTTTGTAAAATAAATAAATTAACGCTGAAGCCGAATAATGCGTAACTCTAGGCAAATATTGTCACTGCAGAGCGGACGACTTAGATAGTAGACTTAGGACATCCTCTATAACTCCCTGAGAGTAATCCAATAAATTGCAATATTTTTAGTCGGAAGGAGATAAATAATAGATAAATAATCGGAAGGGGTTGTACTCTCAAGGCTCTTACCTTCCATTCATATTTCTTTGCTACTATCACTAAGACAGGAGGCTACTAACCGGTGCTCATGTTGTGCTCGCCGACAAGGAGGCCGGTGTAGGCGACATCCAGCAGGAGTATGCAGTGCGCCGCGGTGACGACGAACCTTGGGGATATGATCGCTCCGCCGCAATAGTGCTGCCTTACACGAGCATTGATGATGCTCACCATGAACGGGAACTCGTTAATCCCTGCCTCTCTTCCTCCAACGATCCTTTTCTATAACAGTCCATCAATATGGAATTATGAATAGCTTTAATTTGACGAGTAAATTGGTTCTGGATAAATTTTATTAGTTATTATTAATTATTAATTTTATTATTGCAATATGGGAACGCAAGGTAAGACTCTAGGAGCCGGAATATGTCCAGAGGTTTGTTGCGGATGCAGATGGTTATTATTTCGGCCCTTCCGATTCTTGATCCCAAATGTACTCTCTCAAATACTTAGATAGTTTATGCCCTGGTGTTACTAGTGAAATATAATTTATCAAAAACATGAGTTTGAGAAAACGCTGATGAAAATGCTGGAGAACTAATTGTTATTACGAAAAAAAAATTAAATATATGACTTTTTGGGTTTCATCATTAGAAACATCTCGCACTAAATTCTCTAGGCTTTTCATCACCATTTTCTCAACAAAAAAAAATGTATTTAGTTTATTTCACTTCTAACCCCGCGAGAGAGTCAGTAAGGCAGAAGTTGAGCTGATTCGGCTGCTATCAGAACGAAAAAAGTTCCATGCACTAAAAGAAATGTATAACAGAAATAAAATTTTTAAATGTTAACTAATATATATATATATATATATATATATATATATATATATATATATATATATATATATTGTATTTTAGTTCTTGAGTTTCAGTCTTTCTTGAACTTCTTAGGCGACGTTTCGAGACTAGGTTAGTCTCATACTCATGCCCTGACAATGAACAAATGAGCTTTTAGTAAAAACATTAAATAGCACACTAAAATAGATGTAAAATGACCTGTGTAAGTTGTAATAGATAGGGTGTACTTACAAGTTCTAAAGAATGAATCAGTTTTTCATTAATCAGTTGCCTCGCAAAACAGCATAAAATGTTTGTATTGCAATTGCTATGATCAATGAGTAAGTAATCCATTTTTTAGGAACAGCAGTTTATTTAATTGTTGATTCATATTAGATATTGTTATTTTTATATATTATGAATTAATTAAATTTGCATAACACGAGCTAAGACCTTGAACATCCGATTTTTTGTTTACAGCGCGATTTTTATACTTCTCTATAGTTATCATTTCTTTTATATTCCGTTTGAAACTATTTTTCTCTTGGTGTATTATTTTAGGTTTATCAAATTTAAAGGTATGTTGTGTATTTCTAAAATGTGTAGTGAGAGCTGTTTGATCTGGTTTATTGGGGTTTTTTATTATTGAATCACAACTATATTTGTGTTGGTACACTCTACGTTTTAAGTATTGTTCCGATGTTCCGAAATAGGATTTACCGCATTTATCTTCACATTGATATAAAAACATACAAAAAACTCATTACCAATTCCCCGACTTCCCCTAAATTATATACAGTTATAAAAAATCATAAACCCGGAAACCCAGTCAGACCTATAGTATCATTCATAAATTCACCGACGTATGAGCTTTCAAAATACTTAGCCGAATTGTTAAATCACTTATCTACAAATAAATATAATCTTAAAGATTCATTTGAATTTCATCAAATAAATCACAAATATTAAAATTCCTGAAGACTATAAATTAATTTCATTAGATGCCTCGTCTTTATTTACTAACATATGCATTTCCAAAATAAAAACTATAATAGAAAAAAATTGGAATAAATTAAAAACGCATACAAAAATCCCCAAAAAACTATTTTTACAATTACTGGCCCTATGTACAGATAGAGGATATTTTCAATTCAATGAAAAATTTTATATCCAAAAATTCGGCTGCCCTATGGGATCTCCTATTTCACCTATCTTGGCTGATATTTACTTAGAAGAACTGTTAAATACAGTCATACCAAAAATACCATTTAATATCCCGTTTCTATTTAAATATGTGGATGATATAATAACAGCGATACCAACCGAAAATAATGAAAAAGAAATAATTTTAAATGAATTTAATAAATATTCCACTCGATTAAACTTTACTATTGAATTTGAAAAAGATAATAAAATACCATTTTTAGACGTTCTCTTAATCAGAAAATCAAACGGAGAAATAGAAACTAAATGGTGGCAAAAACCTATTCACTCTGGTCGATACATACACTACACAAGCCAATGCCCCAAAAGATATAAAATAAATACCGCTAAAAACCTAATAAATCGCGCGAGAAAATTATCATCCCCAATACACCAAAAAACAGCCGAAAACAACGTAGTGGACCTCTTATTAAAGAATGGTTATCCACACAGCCTCCTTCGCAATTTATTAAAAACAACAAAAACACTTTCTAACCAAAACAACCTAAATGAAACCAATCCTAAAAAATACTATACATTACCTTATATACCAACACTTTCAGAAAGACTAGCAAAAACACTCACCGGTAATAAAAGTAAAAAAGACTCCGCAATTACTTTCAAAAACACAGCCACTGTGTCAAGACTATTTACAAAAACCAAGATTCGGATAAATTAGAGCTAAAATCAAATGTCGTGTACGAAATACAATGTGAAGATAAATGCGGTAAATCCTATTTCGGAACATCGGAACAATACTTAAAACGTAGAGTGTACCAACACAAATATAGTTGTGATTCAATAATAAAAAACCCCAATAAACCAGATCAAACAGCTCTCACTACACATTTTAGAAATACACAACATACCTTTAAATTTGATAAACCTAAAATAATACACCAAGAGAAAAATAGTTTCAAACGGAATATAAAAGAAATGATAACTATAGAGAAGTATAAAAATCGCGCTGTAAACAAAAAATCGGATGTTCAAGGTCTTAGCTCGTGTTATGCAAATTTAATTAATTCATAATATATAAAAATAACAATATCTAATATGAATCAACAATTAAATAAACTGCTGTTCCTAAAAAATGGATTACTTACTCATTGATCATAGCAATTGCAATACAAACATTTTATGCTGTTTTGCGAGGCAACTGATTAATGAAAAACTGATTCATTCTTTAGAACTTGTAAGTACACCCTATCTATTACAACTTACACAGGTCATTTTACATCTATTTTAGTGTGCTATTTAATGTTTTTACTAAAAGCTCATTTGTTCATTGTCAGGGCATGAGTATGAGACTAACCTAGTCTCGAAACGTCGCCTAAGAAGTTCAAGAAAGACTGAAACTCAAGAACTAAAATACAATATATTTTCCATAACAGTCAAGATAAGTAGAAACCAATATATATATATATATATTTTTTATTTATGGTTCTTTTTTAATTATTTAAATATATATATACACGTATGTCTTGTGTATGTATTCTGCTTTCCTAATTACAAACAATCTTGGAAATGCTTCGACTTGACCACTTATTTACCTGAGCTTTAAATAACATCCATAGCCTCCTACATGCAATACATAGAACATTTCCAAGTCTATTTGAAACTTTTCCAAGTCGACTGTAACCTTTTACAAATCAAATGATACCCTTTCCAATTCAAATGTAACCCTTTCCAAATGAGTTAAAACCCTGTCCAAAGCAAATGTAACTCTTTACAACTAATTTGTCATTTGTCCTTTTTATTTCAATTGTAACCGTTTCCATTTCAATTGTCACCATCGAAAATGTTTTGAAAATTTAACGTACTGGGGATTGGACGAATTTAGGGCCTCAGAACTCGCCAAATCATTACAACCCTTTTCTTCACAACTTTTGTTAGGACAAAAATGAGGGAAATAATTCAAAAAACAAATAGTTGTGTTTTGATTCTGAGAAAGTTTATTTAAAAAAAGTAAAAACGTGTAAGCTGAACTTAACAACAGTATCGCCGTATATGGGGGTGTCTCTGTGGAGCTCGAAGCCAAAATAAAACATTTGATGAATTGCTTTGTACGCTTTGTCTTCGGGATCCCCAGGGACACCCCTGTCCCCCGATTTTATGAAGAATTGACGTGGTTGTATCCTTCCTATCGCCGTAAGTATTTCCTTGCATCCTTCCTCTATTCCAAGTTATCCAATCCCGCCGTCCATTATACATATATGAGCTCCTCAAATTTAAATCCTCCATCCATTCCGTGATACCCGTTCACACCCTTCCGATTTGTTTATATAGGCCCATCGAACCGCTGCTTTCGACAGATCGTTCCTGATTCGGTCCTGTTCCCTGTGGAATTCTATCCCTTCTTCCATCCGCTGTTCCAAGACCCTTCGTACTTTCAAATCCCGCTTAATTCATTACTTCCTATCCCTCCAGTTCCCCGAAGAGCATACATAAAATTACCAATAGAATATTATTTATTTTGTTTATTCATTTTTATTTTTATTTTTTATGTGAAGTAACGTGAAATCTACTATACAACAGTAAATCATAAAAAAAATGAAAAAATAAGTTTATTAATCTTATGTGTGCTTGGTATATATACATATATATATATATATATATATATATATATATATATATATATATATAAAATGTGTGTATCTATAAAGGTATAAGTTCTTTTTAGTAATATTTTTATTTTTATTTTATTTAGGTTCTATTTCATGATCGTAAGAAGTTATTTTTTTATTTACTATTATTTAATCAGCATTATAGATAGACTTTTCTGCTTGTTTTTTTCTTTGTACTCTAAGGCTCTAATGCCCACAATAATGTACAGATATGTTATTCTAAAGAGACTTGTGAGAATAAATAAAGAATTTATTATTATTGTTTTGGATTTCTCGGCTTGTGCTGGATAAATTCACCAACCCGGACTAAGGTCAAGGGTATGGTTCATTTTATAGTTAATTTGGGATATTTAAAAGGTCTGGCAGTTCCCAGTTAATATAACAATTATTATTATTATTATTACACAAGGGAACAAATTTTTATTAATTTTTTGTTGCATGGAGTTTTAGGCCTGTTGTTTACTAATTAGAGGTTGGTGATTACAAATCTAGCCTCAGTTTTTCTCCAGCACCTTTTGTTTTTGGCAAACAGCTGATAGACATATATTTGTACTAGTCACATTCAAACTTCAATTCAACTGAGTTGTTTAGTGAAAAAGTTAGTGCTCTTGTGTTAAATAACAATGTCCAAGTTAAGAAATATCTGTAGAAACGATCCAAACTATTTCTGTAACATTTGTGGTGAATATACATTCAAAAATTGTAGGCTAAGTGTGTCAGAGTTTATAACACAGGTATATTTTGATTACTTTGGATTCGCTTTGGACATCCGTGACAAGTACTGGATCCCTCATATGGTATGTAAAAATGTGTTGAGTCTTTGAGATTATGGGCAAATAAGAAAAGACCCCATTTTAAGTATCAAACACCAATGATTTGGCGGGAACCTAATAATCATCAAGATGATTGTTATTTTTGTGTGATTGATATTAATGGAATTAATAAAAATAACCGGTCGAAATGGTCTTATCCAAACTTGTTATCTGTTACTCGACCAGTCTTGTTCTCTGGCGATGCACCAATACCCCCAGCTTCTTCATCTGTACAAAATGATCATGATATAGAAAAACAAAACTATTCTTCAAGTGATGAAAGTCGGACAAGTGATTCTTACCCTGATTTTACTTCTGAGCCCCAGCTCTTTAATCAGGAAGACCTCAATGCATTAATCAGAGATCTTGGTCTTTCTAAAAAGACATCGGAGATTCTAGCTTCTCGATTAAAGCAAAGAAATCTTTTAACCCCAGAAACAAGAATTTCATACTATCGTAACCGAGAGGCAGAATTGCTGTCATTCTTTTCTAAAGATGACGACTTTGCTTTTTGTTCAGATGTTCCTGGTTTATTGAAAGCAATGGGAGTACAGAAGTATGATCCAAATGAATGGCGTTTATTTATTGACTCCTCTAAACGTAGCCTGAAATGTGTACTTATGCATAACGGCAATAAGCTGGGTTCGATACCGATTGCACATTCAACTACAGTCAAAGAAGAATATGCTACTGTAGCTTCTGTAATGGATAGAATCAAATACAACGAACAAAAGTGGTTGATAAGTGTTGATCTAAAAATGGTGAATTTTCTTCTTGGACAACAAGGTGGATATACAAAATATCCATGTTTTATTTGTTTATGGGACAGCAGAGCTAGGTCTGAGCACTGGATTAGAAAAGATTGGCCTTTCAGGCAATCTATGGTTCCGGGACAACTGAATGTAATATATGAGCCCCTTGTGCCCACGGATCGAATAATACTGCCACCTTTGCATATCAAACTAGGGCTCATGAAACAATTTGTCAAAGCTTTGAACAAGGGTGGTGATTGCTATAAATACATCTCTAAGAAGTTCTTTAATTTGAGCCAAGAAAAAATTAAAAATGGAATTTTTGATGGTCCCCAAATAAGAAGGTTGATAAAGGATGAAAACTTTATTAGTTACATGACTGATATTGAAAAAAATGCCTGGAATGAATTCGTTTGGACTGCTCAAAATTTTCTGGGAAACAAAAAGGAAGAAAGCTATGCGGAGCATATTGAACTAATGTTGTTACACTTCCAGCAGCTTGGTTGTAATATGAGCATAAAAGTACACTTCCTCCACAGCCATTTGGACCGTTTCCCTGAAAATCTTGGTGATCTGAGTGAAGAACAAGGGGAACGGTTTCATCAGGACATTCGAACTATGGAGGAACGTTACCAAGGTCACTGGAATGCTCACATGATGGCGGACTATTGTTGGAGCATTAAAAACAGCCCCCGTGAAACGAATCAAGCCAGAAAATCTTACAAAAGAAAATTTACAAAATGTAGTGGTAATTTTTTTAATAGTTTTCTTAATAAAAAATATTTTCATCTTAAAAAACAGTTTATAATTATAACCCCAAAAGTAAAGCTGATACAAACAAACTGACTTCAGATCTTAAATCAGCACCTCGAGGAAGTAGAATATTAGTCAACATATTTCATGCAACAAAAATGTTGTTCCCTTGTGTTATTATCTTCATATTTTTGGTAAAAAAATAATAAACATAATAATATTCTTGTTTACAAAAATTTAAAACAAGAAGTTTGAAATTTTTGTTTTGTTTTTCTCAAGAAGTAGATAATACAAAAAATTGAAAAAATGTAAACTGAACGGAACATTATCACATTTTAAAAAAAGTGTTTATTCTTAAGGAGATAGAAAAATAACACTGTGTGTTAAAAATTACGTTAAATTTTCAAAACATTTTCAAGGATGACAATTGAAATGTAAACGGTTACAACGCGTTACATTTGCTTTGGAAAGGATATCATTTGATTTGTAAAAGGTTACAGTTGACTTGGAAAAGGTTCAAATAGACTTGACAATGCTCTATGTATTGCATGTAGGAGGCTATGGATGTTATTTAAAGCTCAGGTAAATAAGTGGTCAAGTCGAAGCATTTCCAAGATTTTTTGTAATTAGGAAAGCAGAATCGAGTTATTTTCATAATAAATAAGTAGCTAAGTCAGAGGCATTGGCTTGAAAAGCTGCTAATATTATGTTACAACTTCATTTCAACCCAAAAACTACACGATTCCGCTTTCCTCAATACTTCTTCTGGATAAACTTTAACATAACCAGTTGTTCACCGGGGCTGCAGATGTATTAGTCCAAAATATGTATTACAACTTTTCTATCTTACAAAATTAATAGAAAATACAAGGAAATCGCTTTTATCCCGTTCTTAAAAATAATATCAAATATTTTACCGCTGAGGACCAGCCACAATCACAAGTTTCTGTTCTCATAGCTCTGACAGAGCAGGTAAATCTTCCTCCCTGGGAACTGTAAAAATATTATATGTTATTTGTTTAAATTTTTTATTTGTTTTAATATTTGTAATGTAGATAATTGATTACCTTTCTGTAGATGATAGTACCATCATGATGCGACGGTCTGCTGATTGTACGTTGACTGGAGAACAGAATTTGATATTATCATTTTCCAGTGAGCCGACGAATCTCAAGCTGTCGGAACAGTCCCAAGGAACCTGAAAATTCACAAAGTAATAAGGCAACTATAGAGCATTAAGACTTGCTACTCCAAACATATTGTGTGTAATGTATGAGCCTCTCATTGCTATAGGTATACATAAGTATTTTGTGGAGTTTCCTGAAACTTACGTTCGGATGTTCAAGTCCTTGAGTAGCATGTGATGTACGTAGTGAGAATGGTACGTAGCGATGGTTTTTAACAAACTTATTTTAGCTTTGTTTGTATGTGACAGCCGATTTTTGCTACTTAAAAATATCGAATCAAAGTGAAATTTGCACATTTCTCAATGATCAATGTTAATAAAATAATTTAATAAGTTTTACTCATTATTCTGACCGGGATCTTCACGATAAACGCTTTTCATACCCGGAAACACTATGGATAGTTCTATGGCATGCATACATTAAGACTGAGACGAGCATATGACTTCTTGACTATGTTCCTAAGCGCAAAACTCGAGATCGGCTCGGCCAATTCGGCTAATTTTGTTTTCATATTTTTGTTAAGGCACAAAAAATGTTCTTATGGAGAGAAGAGTAAAGTAAAAATTACGAGAAAAATAATATAATCAACACTTGTCTTTCCCCATACAAACCACTCTGTTCCCAGCTTTCAAACATTTGACGTCAATCAAAGCAAAACAAAGGCGCGCTAGTTGTTAGTACAAGTTTATTAGGGTTTGCGATTCATTATAAATATTGGTTCCGCCACCAGAGCCACATTTCCTTACAAACATATGACAACTGCTTCCAAATGACTTCTTTTAGGACAACAAATATACTTTGCGACAATTTCATGTCAATTTTTAGAGTAACAAGACTTACTTTGTTTATTCATTTTTAAGTTGTTGTGTAAAAATAAAACTTTTATGCTTAATTTGCAGATACAAGGCTAACTATATCAAAAAGCAGATTCGCTGTTGCCGGTGACAGATGGCGACTATAAATTCCTGCAAATGAAATTTATGGGCAATACAACAGAAGAAATTGATCAGCGTCGTGCAAATAACAGTTCAGTGAGGAGGTCTATTGTAGAGCAATTACAAACTTGGTTTCATCTACACCCTTAGTTCCCAAAGTGGTTCAGGTGGACCCGCAGGGGTCAACGGGAGTTTTGGCGGGGGTCGACGTTGCCGTGACAAAAAAATAGTTTTAATAATTAGAATCAGTTTGCCGTCGGTACTTTAACAATAATAATAATAATGTCTTTATTTATTCTGGGACAAGTCCCTGTTAGGCTATTATGCCTTAGAGTGTAAAATAATTAAATTTAATTAATTATTACAAGTAAATTAGTAAGTGAGAAAGAATAAAAAAATAATGAAAAAAAAAATGCGAATTACCTACAATAACAATATTTTAAAAACAGATTAGAAGAAGAGAAAAAATTAAAATAAGTTAACAATAATTATATATGAGAAAGAATTTATGTATCGAATAGAGGTTACATATATATCGAATTTATACCAAGATAAAAAACAAAAAAAAATTAAGAAAAACTAAGCAATCCAACAGAGATTTACATTTAATCCCTTCATGTCTTTAAACTCTGTTTATTTCAATGCAATAATTAATTATGTAATCCTATTCTGTTATAATAGCCATCCAAATCTTGTTGAGTAAGACCGCCTTATGATTACTAAATCTTCACATTTTTTGTCGAGTTTTGGGAATATGGTAGAAATGTAACTGTAGGGGGTCCACCGGAACCATCTAAATTTTGAAAGTTGCCTATGAGAAAAAAAGTCTAGGAACCTCTGATCTACATGATCAATTGATTACATTGTTTAAAACTGCACTGGATCTTATGGCTTCTGGTAATCATAAAATTGTAATCAGAGCTGATAAAACTCCTGTAGGAGAACTGCGAGATGTTTAAATGCACCAACAATCTATGAAGTTACCAATGTAATTGTTGGAGAAAATTGGAAAGCCCTTTGGTTTAGGGAAATAGAGCTGAACAACGTCTGCCCGGACAAATAGTAATTGAATATATGAAAAATATGAAAAACTAAAATACACTCTTTAACGATTGTTTAAAGTTGTCTAAAAATAATCATATGAATTTTTATAATTATTTATTATTATTATTATTCTATTTTATTATTTTTGACAGTACAATACTATTAGAATGTTCCAAAAACGTAGTGAAGTAAAATAAATAATAATTTAAGAAACACGAATTTGTCGCTAGCCGAAAGTAGAAAATGTTTTCAGCGTTTATTACATATCTCAATAAATACAGAGATGTTGTACTAATATTACACCATTTGTCAGGAATTCAAATTATTTTTTTTGTTAGCCTTTAGTAATCGTTAATTTTTTTTCAAGACTATGGCTAATTATTGCTCATCAGCCTACCCGTGATTTTCCACTGAGGATACATGAAAAGAATCGTGTTGAATAATAATGTTTTAAATAATTTCACACATAAAAAACAACGCTTTTGTGCATCTTATTCGAAATCTTTAAAAACTAATTAAATATTAAGTTCTCGAACAAGCCAAAGAATGAAGGTGAATGAATATTTATTAGTGTTGCAAGATTTAAAGAAACAACAGACACATTTCGGAAACCAATGAAACAGCTGTTACTCTTGCAGTATTAATATTACTGCTCAAAAATGAATGCGTTAAATAAAAAAAAACAATTAAATAATTATTCAACAAAACAGTCCATTATGTATTTATACATATCAAGACTGCTAACTTGTGATTAATCTGATACATTGTTTCCTTTGTTCGCTCAATTCTTGCTGATCTTGAACACATATTTATTACATTAAATAATATTAAGTATTGTGTTCAGGTTTGGAATGAGTTATTAGTTTGGAGTAGCCGCTGTGTACCTAAGAATAACTGTAATTATCCTTTATCTTTATAGATTTTATTTAATAAGTTTTTTAATTAATGTAAACTGGACTATAAATCTTTTGATTTCTATATATTGGGAAAAAACCATTCTCCAGTCATCTCAAGTTTCTATATAATTAATATAATTCTTTAAAACGTTTCGGTAACTAATGTCATGCAAGATTTCTGCATCGATACAACAATTATATATAACTTTAAAGAAGTTATATGTCTAAAAATCTGAAAAAAAAAAATTATATTAAGATAAAATATAATAAATAATTTCAATAAACTTGTCCCAATAATTAGTAAACTCAAGTATTAATACCTCACAAATGCATATTTATTAAATATATTACTATTAAATTGATATAAATCTTTGAAGTACTAGATTAGTTGTATGTAATTATGAACTATTTATTTTATTGTATTTAATTTTTTTATGTATTAATATATTTGAAAATATATAAAAAACACAAAAACGGAATCTTTAATTTTTTATTTAATCAATTTATTCAAATTATGATCTTTTGTAATCTTATAGGGTCATGTTACATTACTCTACCAGTTTTGTTTACAGTGCTGAATCTATGTACTATTGGTTTTTTCAATTTTAAAATAATAGAAGAATACAGCTTACTTATTTCACCTGCTTCTTTTCTGTCATTCACTACATTATTTATTTCATCATTTATATATAGTGCTTCTAAGAATTTTCTTTTATTCTGTTACTTTCTTTAAGGTTTTTGGTTTGTTAAAAACGAAAGTATGTAGTTCATTTTTGCAGTGTTTGTTTTAGATTTCGGATTTACATTTTTTATGGTGGTAAATTCTGTTTTTAAGATGTGCGCTGGTATGTCCGATGTAATGTTTGTATGCCATTGCATCCTGAGGTCATATATTACATATTTATTGTCTAGATCTTATCTTTTAGATTATTTGTTATATTTTAAATTGGGTTTCTAGTTTTGTGTGCCTATTTTATATCAAATATGTCATAATTTTTAAAACGTGACACGGAGACACCTCCTCCAGAAATCCATCTCAACCGCCTGCACCTTTGAAAACAGACGGGGGCTCATAGTCCAGATTTCCAAGAGTTTGTCAGTATGGTTTCCCCTATGGCTTTGAAAATACGGTGTTTATTTTCTTTAGATATCTCTGTACTCCAGAGGGTCGGATGCAGCATTCTGGTAGCCTTTCGGGCTTGCTCCACCTTTCTTTTTTAAGACTTTAAAAATAATAAATTCGATAATAATAATTTTATTCAGAAATACGCCATTTTTTAAAACTGATTTATCACAGCACGCGCCGTTTTCCGCAATCTATTTTCCATCTATCTATTATAAATCTATCCATTATCAATTTCATCGACACCTTGTACCCGAATTTCTCGAGGTTTTCTCTCCTATTTCCGACCTTTAAGTCTCAGGCCACTTATCTTCATCAACCAGGTTCAAATTCCTATACCATATGGATCTTTTCTTCTCCAGACCAAGGATTATGTCATCTTCGAACTTTTACAATTTACATAGTACAGTTATTTCTTAGAGGTCTCATATTTCTGCATTATACAGAGTTGAAATTTCCTGTTTAGTCGCTACTAAAAATCATTCTCAAATATTTTTTTAATATATTACCGAACGTATTACTGAAATCTAAAAATAAAGTACCTACTTAACAACAACCTTCTTCTTTATATTCTTTTTTTTTCTTAAATTATTTATAAAAGTTTACAACTGTATTATAACAAAACAACAAGTAAAGGTAAAGAATAGTAGATAAACTAGCCACTGGTAGTAGTCAAAAACAAATTCAAAATAAATAGTTACGAGGAATAAAGTTTGTCATCAAACGATTGTAACGTGTTCGGGCCAAATCAGCAACAAGTAAGGAGTATTGAAGATTTTACGGATTTTGGATCGTAAGGTTTGGATACTAGTGGAATTCGATGGCTTAGGGGAGCCCCAAATTTCTACTCCGTAAATCCAAATGGGTCTTATAGTAGAAATGTATGTGAGTCTTTGGTAATTAATTGAAACGGTTGGTGAATTCCAAGATAAACGTTAGTAAAGATGTAATTCTTGTATCGGATTTATTCTACAGGAGTCAGTGGGATATTAATAAACGATACTGGTTAACGGGAAATCATTGGTTTAAGAAGAAAACTAAAGGTGATTTTATGGTATTTGTTGCCGTATATATTCGTGTTTTGATTGTGCATAAATTAAATGAAACTATAAAAGTTCTTTTTTTTCAATTATATTTTGTATAAAAGTTCATATCAATTTCTGATTAACTGATTAACCTAAAATCATGTATTATCTCCATAATTAAGGATAAATCTAGGGTATTACTCACAGATCCCATTTCCACTTTGTAGCAATCTATGGTGAGTCTGTAACCTGGATCAGTGTAGTAGTAGTAGTAGCAGGTAGCCGATGGAGGGTAGAGACCCGGGTGGTAAGGGCTCGTGATGGGGTGCGATCCTGATCTGAAGGAAACGTAGCGGCTCAGGCGGCAGTCCTGAGACGAGGCCTCGGCGAGCAGCAGTGCTAGGATGACCATCATCTGGAGGCAGTGGATCATATATATAATTATTATTAATAGTTAATTATAATTATAATTAGTTCAAGTCAAAATAATACTTTTGAATTATATAAGTTTTATTTCAAGAATTTTCCATATTTTGAAATAGAGTTGACTCATGGCCTATTGCACTATTATTTTTGTAAAACTTCTAACCAAACTCTCTATGTATTTTACAATTGTAACAATCAGAAATAAATAAATAAAATAATAATTAGTGCAAGTATTAGTAAGAGTAGTCTATCGACCATCTCCTGCGAAAATATTGGCTCAGCAGATTTACCGAACAATATTCATAGGAAAATTGCCGATTACCCCAGGAAATGGCAACCGAAAATCCGATATGACACCTTTGACGTTTGTGATCGGGGTGGGTGACAACATCAAAAAGTATTAGCTTGACGCCATACTTTTCTACCATCCAGTCATTGCTAGCTGCAAAATAGTTTCTTCCGGACTGCTAGGTTTCGCAATTCCTGTAGGACATGGAGGTTTTCGGGTTACGGGGACTAATACGGGAAGGATTGATATTGACGCCGCTGCGCTCCGGATTCTGCTGAGCATATCGTTTTAAGCTACACCGGACTTAACGTCCTCTCCGATCCTTAGCTAATTAACCGAGATAATTACCCCTACTTCAGAGTTTGTGAACGAGTGAAGCGCAGAATTGATCACAACATTTTTCAATCTGAAAAGAGGAGTCCCATGAAAACTAAAACAGATAAATAGCCTGTTTAAGTTTTACGGAACAATTAATATAACACAATTTTTTAAACGAATTGCTTATGTATTTAGAAACGAATAAGTAATTTTCAAGATAAAAAATATAAAATTTCAAAAATAAATATTCCATTTAATTCATATGACACGACAGCTTCTTCTTCTTTGACTTCCTCTTATGCCATTGCTAGCGTCGAGCAGCCTCCACCCAACGCAGCCATGCCTCACAGTCCCTACTCAGCCGCCTCATTTCCTGGAGTGTCTTGCCTCTCTCCCCTCCGGGCACGACAGCTTAAATGGTCTGAATAATCAACACTAGAAAATAGAACGCCGGTTGTTTTTTGTTTTTTTTATTTTTTTTTTCTTGTACAGAATTTTATTTATAAATAATTACAATAAACAATACCACAGTGAATACCGAATTTCGGAACGTATGCAAGAATAGATTACTATGAGCAGAATATTGGAATCTGAACCCGGTGCTTGCTAAGGCCATAGCAACTTAGACTGGTGGTGCTGTAAGGATCAGAAAGATGAACATCCATTGATAATCACTATAGTCTTGTTAAGTACAGAGACGTCCGGCTGAGAGAGAGAGGTGCAGCTTTCCAGCTCTTGTAGACCTGCTGATTCACAGGAGTTGATGGAGGAATAAGAAAAACAACAACATCTTGTGGAATATTACCTAAACCGCGCGGAAATTCTAGCTTCTTTGCCGCAAGACATTCTTACTACTAAGCAGGAGTTAATTAATACTTTAATATCTCCTTCAGTTTTTATATCAGTCTATTATTCTGTCTTTGTTTCGTTTTTGTTCTTTCTAATAGATAATGATATTTTATATACACAAAGTTATCTTTATAATATTAAAGAAACATTGACCACAAAGTGGAAATATGGAAATTCATTCGATTAGAAAAAAAAAGAAGAGAAAATCAGGAAATCATTATATCAATAGATTTACATGCAGAGAAAGACTGTTGAAGAAATTTCACATTAAGGTCACCATTTTCCCACCACAATTTATCACAGTCCACATTTTTTTTTTTTTTTTTTTTTTGCTAGCCCGTGTATAAATCCTTGACTCCCATCAGAAGTTATCCACCTGTATAAAAGGTGAAATTTATAATATGGGTTTTGTGTTAAATGTAGCATGAATGTGGGGCGCATTTAACCATATACTATTGTATATTACGTGTCGTACAACCGAATATCCATTAGCGACTTAATAATGTATTAAATTATTAGGATCAGTAATGTCATGTAGCATATAGAATGTATTCCATATTTACAAATATAGATAGATAGACATTTTATTTGTCTTTGGAGGCTTCCCCATACAAATAGAGCCCAGCTTGGCTGTAAATTACTATATTATGATTTTAACAATTTATGTATATATCATTTCAAAATAAAAATAAAATTTAATAACACATTCCGGTTTTCAAAACATTAATTACAATTATTTTAATTAAAGAATAAACAATTACTGGTGCTATGATAGAAGCAATAAAAGTAAATAAACAAAATATCACTTTAAAACAAACACTTAATAGAAAATGGTCTATGATTAACAATTTAGCACTTTTTGAACTCCCATCATGTAATAATACACTTTATGTAACTTATCTACATTGTCGGTATTGAGTACAGCTTGGATACTTTGGTTATTAGAAGATTCTAAGATGAAGTGTTGGAGAAATTTTTGTCTATATTTATTGTGTGCTGGATAGTGAAGGAGAACATCACGTAGAGTATTGTAGATAAGTTGATTGCTTGATATACAGGTTTCTTGTGACTTGACCAAAAAAGTTGTGTTTTTCTGATAGATTCTGATATGTTCTCGATTAGCAACTCTTAATTGGCTGGCACATTTCAAGTTATTTTTATGAACTTTGACTGTGAGGTATGTTTCGGGGTCGGGAGCATTGTAACTGTATAGAATTCTATATAGAGGGTAGTTAGTTGAATTTAGAGTTCTTTAAATGTTGGCTGAGAAATATTGGTTATGTGCTTTTTCCAGTATATCGTCTTTGTATCGAAGAAGTCCGTGTTTGTGTGGTGAACAGAAAGCTCTTCCGCAAAGGCATTTTTCTCGGCTATTGCTCTCAATTAGGACACCCAATCGAAGTCTATGCCAGGCTTATTTCCCATATTTACAAATATAAAAGTATTAATATTAATAAAATATAAGATAGATATTTATAAAGAAAAACACCTGTACCACTACAATCCATTAAGTGTCTTAGGTTCAATAAGTGGTAGAGACTGTAATGCTTTAGGACAACGGTTGAGCAGGTAGGTGGTTTGTCCGAAATAATGCTCAACCTCCAGGTTTTCTACCTATTAAGGGTGTCCACTTTAAAAAGGTTAGGTGAGATCCCACATGACCCATCCCTAGTTGTGAACTGATTGGATAAATTATATGCTACAGTCGGATTTGAATCCGGGACCTTCGGCTCAACAACTCGGTGCTCTGCCACCGAGCAACCTCTTCCATAAGAAATAGCAAAATTATTTTGATTTATATTTTTATCAGCACGTACTTTATTTATTACAATTAGACACAAAATCTTTTCTATAGATACCTACACACACAGTGATATATTTGAGTGAGTTAGTTTCGTAAGTATAAATAAATTATTGTAAGCATCATTCCTATTTGAGGACTCTTTCTCAAGGAACTTCTTTTTCACCTAAGAGAATTATAATTGGCAGCGCTTATATTACAACAAATAATAACATTTACTGAAAGTAAAATTAAAATCTACCTGCGCTAAATAACATTAAATTTCTTACTTCTTGTACTTTTTATTTTTGATGGGAATCACATTTAGTTGTGCTGAGGTCTCAGTTTATAACGGCTAATTAAAGTAATAAAGTGTATGATAGGCATGGAGATCACATAAATAATCTTTTAAACAACCTTGGATATAGCATTCTCATCGCGGTTTTATAACTTATTGACTTTGTTACATGAACCATAAGTGGTTATTCCCTGATATTTTGATCTTTATGATAAAATATCTTTTACACATATTAAATTTGAGATCTCGTGTTAGATCGAGTACTTAAAATACATAGGTTTACGAATCCTATAAATAAAAATTCTTTTTCTATTATTCTTAATCGTTTCCGCTTGTGCCGTGATCATTGTGTATAATACCAGATCCTTGTTGCTCGCTCCTGGACCATCTGACTACGCCTGCTCTAATCCACGCCTCTTCTCTCGAAAGACATCCTTACTCTTCTGCTTTCGCCTTGTAGACTACTCTGGCTGTCGTTACACCCAGCATTATTTTCCCTTGGCCAAACCAGCATAACCTGTTTTACTCTATTATATTTTCAGCTGGTTTTGCCCCCATGTGGTGTTCTGATCCTGTCCTTCCTTATTTTTCTTTATATTCTTCTCAGGAACCTCGTCTCCATTCTTTGGAGTCGGCTGTGATGCTTGGAGGTAATAACTCAAGATACATTGGAGTAACTCTGTGAATATGTTTTTGAACATTAAATTCTTTACTTACTTTTTATCACTTCTCTCCCTCCTAGAAAGTCTTTTTTAAGTAACTGGAAACACTTGCTGGCTACTTCTTAATCTCTCCCTGATTTCCCCGTCTACTCAGCCGTTCTCACTAAGTTGAGTTGAAGTCACTGATATTTATTAGTACTTCTATCTTCTCATCTTCCTATCTTCATTATTTTTGTTTTGCTACAGATTATTTCCATGATTAAATCCTACGATTCTTCCTGTAGAGCTCGAAGATTGTATTACAAGTTTCTTCCATCGTTCTTGAGTACCATGATGTCATCAGCACATGTCTGAAGGGTGGGGTTACCCGTCCTAAGCCTATAAGGTCCAATAATTCTTTCGCCTTCCTTAATGCCATAGTATAAGTATATATTTAGGTGCTCATGGTTGACCATATAATAAATTAGGAAGCAAATGTTAAACAATATTGTGTAATATTTATTAAATAGTAACTGCTATTTTATTATATTCTTTCGCCAGGACTGAATCTTGTCAATATTATATTTTATAAATATAATATTCACAAGTATTGCATAGTTAACAAACAGAAAAAAAAGGTGCATTTCAGAATTTAATACTCGAAAGTTAGACATATATGAATATTTTCTTGTAGAATTAGGTAGTCAAATGTTATTAGCAAATCTGAACATAAACTTAAATTTAGTTTATTTTTTAATTATTACAAAAACCTAAAGTAGGGTGTTCTAATGAGTACTGCACTTACCTGGTTCATCAAAACGGTTGGAGGTAGGTAGCACTGAAGAAATCTGGAGTGTTTCAAACCTTTAGAGTTTCCTTTTTGGAACGAACTCTAGTTTTATAAAACACAACAACGATCGATTGTCCTCATTATCGTTGTTAAATCAAACTGAGGATACTGAGTAATAACTGAATTTAAAAAAATAAATAAAAGTATAGGTCTATATTGGAATCACTCAGTCAATATATGTTAGATCTCAATGCAGCAGTGTAATACAAGAATTTTATAAAAGTATGAATAATTTTTAAACAGGAAAGGATTTAATTCGAGAATTAAAATTTTTAAAATAGAGATAGTTTTTTTTTTAAACATAAATATTGTTACGGGCTACTGGGTGTAAAAATAAATAAACTATTCCTAAATTCAAGATACTAATATTTATTAACAAAGTGACAAAAAGAATACAGTGAGGCTACAAACAATTAAATTAGTAAACTAATATAAATTTACAGTAACAATATTCTAAATATTTATTACATGTCTAGGTCTATTTAATTACTAAAATAATATAAGATATTACTACTACGAAATAGCTTAACTATTCACATAAATTTGTACAAATACAATAAAATTACGCTAGAGCTTGTAACTACAAATTAACACTTACAGTTTACTCATTAAAGTCCACCGTCAGTAAGAATCTCCAAATATAACAAACTGACACACAGTAACAAACAGAAACAGTATTACACTCACAAGACTACAACAGTTCACTGACACAAATTTATCACACTGTCCGTCCGGTTTACTACTGACTCACTCGCGGCGAGGGGGTGCTATTTATATCAAGATCGAATGTTCTAGACGGGCGGAAGTAGAGGAACCGTTCTGGAATCTTCGAGATGGTTGGAATCCAATCTTTATATCTCCCACCGACGGGCTTAAGACGTTAATCCCTCCGCCCGTTATTTCTCTCTCTGACCGTAACATTATTGTTTAAAATTGTTCTGAATTTATGAAAAATATTGTAGTGTACAGTGGAAATATAATAATGCTATTATGTTACACAATTGAATACAAAAATATTTGATTTTTTTTTTCTAAAGCCCGGTGAATAATTGGATAAGTCGAATTTTGTTCAGAGAGAATTAATTGCATAACACAATCCTTCCTCCTTAAGTATAAAAACTCGCTTTAGAAAAATTGGCTATTATTCACCTATTATAGCCTAAGGAAGCAACTAACTAGCAGGATCCTCGCTAGGCAAACAAAGCAGCCTACAAAACCCTGATTCGACCAGTACTCAAATATGGCTCAGAGGCCTGGGCTCTAACAAAGGCAGACGAGAAAAGGTTCTTAATTTTCGAGAGAACAATCCTGAAGAAGATTTTCGGACCAATAAAAGTGGGCAGAATATGTAGCGGCGATACAACAAAGAGATATACGACCTCTATAAGGCCTCAGATGTTGTCAGGACAATCAAACTTGGCCTACTACGATGGGCAGGTCAGGTTATACGGATGGAGGACACTCGGATTCCCAAGAAGATCCTCACAGAAGGAACCAATGGCACGAGGAGCGTAGGGAGACCAAACGTGAGGTGGATGAAAGCTGTAGCGGAGGATGTACGTACCCTTCTAAATGCTAGAAGCTGGAGGGATGCTGCGCAGAATAGAGCTGATTGAAGGAGAATGCTGGACGCGGCCCAGACTCGGCAACGAGTTGTTGCGCCGGATATTATTATTATGTATTCACCAGATCTGCAGCATTTTCCGTTTTTGATGACTGTACATTTTTCACAATTTATCTTTTCTCCGGGATAGGCAAGTATTTCGAACACTCCTTTGACTGAATATGTAAACACAATTTAAAATTTTTCAATAGTTTACTCCATACTTCTGTTCTAGAATTAGACTTCATTGGATAAGCGAAATTCCCTCTGTAGCCATAGCAGCATAAGAGACGTTAAACTAAACAAACAATTTATTTATTCATTCTATAAGCCTAACTAACACACCTTCCACAAACAATCTATTCATCCAGTATTCAATCTGAAATCTTCAAACCAAAAACCTGCCATACCACAAATAACATTATTAACCGATGTACTCCCTGTATTGGAAGCTGCCCCGAAATATATAAATCCTCCCCCACACAGGCCTCCAAATGGTATCTTGCTCCCGGCCAATATCCGATAACGCAATACACATCTTTCATTGTAGCCCGAGCGACTGACAGGCTACACCACCCATATTAACCAACCAAGTTGTATTCAGTATATATAATAATATTAACATATATATTTTTAAATTACGTAGTTTTTACTGGTATTAATAAATTAATTTTCGCCGAACTGAATGAAACAATTCATAACTTCGTAAAATTTAAATACAATGGTGGCTATAGAAAATATTAGAACAATTTTTAAAAAAATATTGTAATCAATTTTCAAATTCATTTAAAATACAAAACAAAAAAAACTGACGTGGCTGTATTTCTGTTAGATTAAGACAGGTCTTCAGAAAATTCTGTTCTCCTCTTACTTGTCTTTATTTTTTTACACGATAAAGTTGATAAAAAAACTTCATTTAGTAACAACAAAGTCTATAATGAAAATGTTCAAAAATTACCATTTTTAAGCTATTAAATTTATTTATTTTTATTTTACTTTTTTGCAAAAAGTTAGATTTGATTGTTCATATATCATTTTTTCGTGTCTTAAGCGTTATCAAGCAGTTTTTTTTTGTTTTTGCAAACAAAAATCGTTCTTATCTAATTCGTCAAAAAAATAAAAATAAATAGATTACAAAATAAATTTTAGTCCTGGTTAAAAAAAGGGTGTTTCTTCCATTGTTCAAAAATAATTTTTCTTCAAAATAAGTACTCTAAAATTAAAAGAAAAATGTTTTTGTTTGAAGAGAACAGATATGCCCCCGGCCGGGATTCGAACCCGGGTCCTCTGTCTCTCCATGACAGGTCTCTATCCATTGAGCTACCGGAGTCGCTTACCAGCCGGAGACAAATCCGTTCTCTTATCTGATTTCCCGTATTATAAAAAATTATAAAAGAAAAATGTTACACTTGAATGTGCAAGCTATAATGTATCTTATTATCAATGAAATTATGAAATATATAAAATTTAGCCCGGATACAAATCATTACCGTAACTTGAAAGTTTCAAAATGAGAAGAAATCCTTCATGCATTAAAAAAAAAAATAATATAGTTTGACTATCAGAAGAATTTTTTATATATATAAAACGACTTTATTACAACAATGAGTCATATGTCGTAGCCTAAATCATACACGCCCTGCCGCCATTTCTTTTTATCATAGCAGTCTTCCTCTCTAAGTCCTTTATTGCCTAATCCTATTGCCTCCGGAATCTCTTCTATTCACCTCTTCTCTGGCCGACCTCTCTTCCTCCTTTCCGATGGTACATGTTTCAGTACCCTTTCAGGCCGTCCTCATAAACGGACCAAACCAACTGAGTTTTTTCGTTTTAACTGAGTACAGGATGTTGAGTGGTCTGTTTACTGCTTCCGTAATTCTGTCATTCGGAACGTGTTGTGGTCTTGATATCCTAAAACTACGCCTACAAAAAAATCTCCATATAAAGAAATTTTCTTGCCGAGTCAGTTAAAACGGACCCGATTCATTATATTTACTTTTTTATGTTATTATAATACAATTATAAATTTCATCAAATGTTTTTGTTTTGGCTTTTTATTTGGAGGTAAATCATTTTCGAAATATGTGATAAAAAAACATGCTGCCTAATGCATAAGCTAAAGTAGTGGATCTGCATTAATAAAATTGGCATGTGATGATCATATTGGTATCAGCCTCTGAATTGTGAGAAAAAAAGAGACATAAATCGACGACATTATCATAGCTATTTATTATTTTTGTAATTGAAACTCCTTTAATGTTAATAATGTATCGCCCACAAATATCTGCTGTCTTGTATGTATGTCCTAATGTATTCCATCTCCTAGAGCTTGCCCTGAACCCAACGCTGACGGACAGAAATGGAATATTTTTCAAACCATCAATAAGCAGAAGAATATTCATCGCGACAAAGCGAGACATTTTAAGCACTAATTAAGTTTTAGTCAGAAAATGAAAAGCTACAATAAGCTTCATTGTGTGAGAACAGTGAATTGATAATACATATATGGTTTATGTTTTCATAATAACATTTTGGATTTAAACGCAAAACAATTACTTCAGCAATTGTGTTCTACTATTGGAAATAGAGACTGAACATTAGGGTATTCTAAGAACGGGTTGTGCCATTAAATTAACAAAAAAATTGAAAGACTATTGAAGTATCAAGGTAATTTTAATTATAATTGTTTAAAATTTTAAAAATTGATAAGCTATTTCTACATTTAAAATTAATTTATACAATTTATTTAACAATATTTTTGTGCTAACGTTAGTCATTCCATCGATCACAACTATTTGCTCAGGTTAAAATATGGCATTTATTAAAAATAGTTTAGGTACTATCTCACTATTATTAATCTTCTTCTTTGTCTTCCTCTTGTGCCATTTAGGCTCGCTAGTGTCGAGGAGCCTCAAGCCAGCGTAACCATTCTTCTCGGTCTCTGCTTAGCCGCTTCATTTCAATGAGGGATCTGCCTCTTTTGCTTTCAATTCTCTGGATTTATTCCGGATAAGTGATTCTGGAGCGTCCACGCTGTCGCTTTTCCGGTGTGCCACCTCTCTAATATCTTTGTTGGATTCATATCTCCCTTCATACGGCAGACATGTCCAAACCACTAGAGTTGCCGTCTTTCTAGAGTGGTTCTGGTTCTGTGACTCCTAGTTGCTCTCTAATGCTTTCGTTTCTGAAGCAATCTCTTCTGGTTCTCCCAAGAGATCTGCGAATGAAACTCATTTCCGCTACCGCTATGCGACTGGAATGTCTGTCCAGCATTGTCCGACTTTATCCGTCGTAGGTGAGCTCAGGTAGGTAAACAGACTTTTACATATACATTTTGGCCTTCTTGCCTACTTCCCGGTGGCAGATGATCCTAGTGGTAGTCTGGTAATACACTTGATTTGCTTTACATATTTTGTTAGATATTTCTGAATCTATCCTACCCGGGCTACTAATTACAGTCCCTAAGTAGGTATATTCCTTCACTACCTCAAGTGTCTTCCCTCATCATAACCAGCACTTTACTCTTGGAGGTGTTAATTTGCATCCCTTTTCTGAGCAACTCATCTTCCCGTTCTACTAGAGTTTGTTGTAGTTAGGTCTTGGTATCGGCTATCAGGACCAAGTCATCCGCATATAAGAGGCTTTATATGAGGAAAATTCTCATGTTCCATTTCCTAATTGTTATTACTATTATTAATATGGGAGATAATTCTGAGCGATTATACCTGATGAACAACATAATTAGCCCGTTGAACGAAACATCTCTAAGTTATGGTCCACAGGGAACATCCGTCATAATTACGACTATCAGCGTAGAATGTGAGAATGTTTCCATAACTTGCGTTTAACTTTCAAAATATTTTTCGAAATTCAGACAGTGTTTTTGTAAAACACTGGGTGTTTTTGTAAAACACTGGGTGTTTTCGAATAATATGTGTACGGAGTTTGCAATTTTTCCAAACACTCATTGCTACCAGTGTGAGTAGCCCTGTCCCTACAACATATTGAACCCAAGACTCTTCATGATATAGGTTATGTTTGTTTTGCTACCTACTCTGTTTATGAGTTTATAAAAAAAAACGGTATATACTAATATACAAAATAATGGATGACAAGATGAATATAAATTTAATTTATTATAATTATTGGTCAGCTGTAGTGAATTTAAAAAAAAATTATTTTAAAGAGAAAAGATATGCTCCAGGCCAGGGGCATATCTTTTCTTTTTAAAATAAAAATAAATTTAATTTAATTTGTACTTACAGATATTTCTCTTACATCCAAATTTGCATATATATAATTAAAAATAACAAAAATATAAACAAATTTAGAACTGTATATTTATTATACATTATATGGAACATAAACATCCCATAGAAATAATCCAATATTTGATTGAAATTTGTTGATTTTTAATTCCTGTTTGGTAGGTCATAAATATTTAAAAATTATAATTAACTAATTTTATCATTCCCAAAGATATTTTTTTTTCGAGAAGTGGATCATCGCATTATCATTTCAGTTACCAATATATTTTTTCCTAGCTTGCCACCTTATTAATAACTTATAAAAATAACGGAGATATATATTTTAAATTATTTCTTATCAAATGCTGAAATTATGAGTATAAGGAAACATTCCAACATTCCTTAAACGACTGCAGAGCCATCTATTATGTGTATTGGTAGTTTTTTTTCCTTCTATTCCCGTCCACTCTTTGGCCACGTCATGTCCAAACGTGTTCCTACTCGAAGCACGCGTTTTCCCCTCTCACCTGTTTAGTTTTCTTTTCATTTAAATGATGGAATTATATATTAATGACGTGTTGTGTTCGCCTGAAGCCTGACTCAAAGGAATAATTTTAATTGATTCTGACTAAGAAAATAAAACTGTGACTACTATAAACATTTCTAACTGCCAATAAAAATATAGTGAAAAAAACAAACGAAAATCTCATAAAATTAGGAGTTCTTTATAAATAACGGTTAAACTGGATGTAAGCTAGTCTATTATCTAATGTACGATTGTTTTATTAAAACTAGCCATTATAATAATAATAATATTATGACCAATAAACAGACAAAAGTTAAAATGAGACGTTAAGTCGTTGTCAGTAGATAAATGGAAAACTATATATATATATATATATATATATATATATATATATATATATATATATATATATATATATGTTTCTTGGTGGACGGGGGAAGGAGTCACATAGATTACTAAAATTATTTTTAAAATAAATAGACATACATAACTTTATCAAGCCCAAAAAGATTTTTTTAAAGCTCAAATATTGGTCATGATTTATTAAGTGCTTAGGATATTTTGCTACCATATTTGTTATACGTTAAATACTTTTTAGAATGTTTAACATTGCTATTATTTATTTAACGATAATTAGAATCATGTAATAGATTAAAAAAAGATAATAAGCAATAAATATATCGGTATCGTTCTAAGAATCATTTAGTCTTATCTCGCTTGTCTTTTATGAGTTACAACATTACAATTATTATTACCTTGGTGATGTTATTTGAACCATTTGTCTTTTTTTTTTTGTCGTGTGTAGGTCTATAATTTATAGAACTTTTGAATGTCGAAATTGAACTGAAAAAGACAGTAACAACGAACTAAAACGGCATATTGTACTTAGTGCGTACGCCTTCCAAAGTTTTCTCAAGAGCGTTTTATAGCAGATCACTGTCGCGTGTTAGAGTTAGTTTTGGGATTATCATAAAAAAATTTCAAATGTAACAGATCGACGCCAGATACTGAAATCATATGGAAAATAATAATATGGTTAGGCAGTATGTATGCTGTTCGTCAATCGGTATCCGAAACCAAATGATATAAATAATTCTGCTCTATATCTATATCCTGTGAAACTTACAATGTCTTTTAGTGTGCACAATGTACGTATTGTTGGGTAAGATAAGGCTCTAGAGCCAACTGATATAGAAAATGGTCTTAAAAAAGGAGGCAAAAGGAAAGAGCTGAAGGTGAAAATAGTTGAAGGTGAAAAAATACTTGCCCATGCGGGTGATGTTATAATTGAAAAATCACAACCTTTCAGTAAGGAAAGTCTGCAAAGGCTTGAAAGTGGGATTTGGCATGATAAGATTATAAATAAACGAACACAAAACTTGTTGCTAATACAAAGAGAAGAGCAAGTACATCACCAGGAATACCATGTAAGAGGAATGTTTACTTTCGAGTTATTGTAAAATCTTGGATCATCTATGATGGGTCCAAGGAATAGAAGATAAAATGCCAAAAGAAGAATTCTGGCTGGGAATCTTGCAAACTTTACTTTAATTGTCTTACTTCTCTTTCTCTTTAATGTCATTGGTAAGAAGTGTCTCTACCCAATGCAATTATGCCCCCCGGTCCCTGCTGAGCTACCTCATACTTTAGCTTGGCATTGTAAATAAGTTAAATGTAAAATGTTTAATCTTAAAACCAAAAAAGACACACTTGTGAAAAATTTATTCGGCTATTAATGACATAAGCGTGTGAGTCTTGAATACCAAAAAAGAACGACCCATGCTGAATAGATTTGAATAGTACATCCTCAGACACAGTGCAGGTTAGGAAAAGTAAATCGGTGTATATCGAAGAAGGTAAAACTATACCAATAATAATACTAAATTTATGGTGGGAAGAGCACTTTGCTAGGACCCAGAAGTGGTTAGGTCGCGTACTTGGAAAGAAAGGACTAGGGCTTAAGATGATACTTAGAAAGAAGAAAGGCTTAGGAAAAGTGCCTAGGGCAGATTGAGAGATAACGTCCTTGAAGATATTAAGAATCTGAGAAGCCATTATAGTATTACACATCCAAAGGACCGGAATAGATGGCGCTGGGAAATGAAACTGCTAAGGATCGTTTGAAGCAACTGTTGCGCCGTTGAAAGAAAAAGAAATCTATAACCAGACTTAAACCATTAATCAATCTTAACCATAATAAAAAATATTAAAGAAAAGTTATCTGTAAAATAAAGGTATTTTGTCAAATAAATAATAGTTCGCCTGTACGTACATGTGCAACAGAATCTATGAACTCGATTCGGCCACTTCAAAACATCTAATTACATTCAAACTTTGCGAACTTCACAAGGACCAACTATGGAGTTTCATAATTTTGCAGCACAAAATAATAGTTTTAAAAACTTATAAAACACGCTTTTATAGAAACACGTACTAAAAGTAGAATCGAATTTTTAATAAGTTTAAATTAAAAATAGAATGATGGACAAAAAAATTCAATTTATCGTAAAAAGTGGGGTATTTGATGTTAATTGTTGTAAATACTCTATTGTCTGTTTTGGTAAAAGTATAGTCATTATAAAAATACCTGAAAATGCACCCTGAATTATTTTCGTTATTCTTTATTCCCCTCTCAAAACTTGAGAAAACTTTGGAAGAAAGCGGGAATCAGCATCGCTAAGCCTTGCTGCACCTCTCCCTAGGGTACGGTGTACTTATATGAAAAAAATTCCTTTATTATTCAGCCATTACTCAAATATTCTGAGCGTAAAAAGAGCCGCTTATTGTGGGGATAATAACTTGAATAAATAAAAATTGGAACAAACCTTCAGCCATGTAAAGCGTTCAACTCAAATTATCTATTCATTAAATAAAATACATAGAGAGAGAAAGCTTCCTTTGATATAAGAACTTTTCTTCCCATTTACCTTAATTATTTACATTTAAGCAATATGCAGGGGTTGCATTTAAATGGTTTAATCTTTGGCATAAGAAAAAATGTTTAAATACGATTTGAAAAGAAGCTTATAGTTACCTACAAAATTCCACACTTGAGACTTACTGATTAAGGTCCTTCTAATGCTAATGGTTGATTACAACGTTATATTTGTTTGTATTGTTATTTGGTTGGTTGGTTGGGTGAATATAAACCGCCCCCAATATAAATATAAATATAGATTTGCATTTTGCAATAAATTACAATATCAATATTTTAAAAAAATTAGATTATTTCAAGTTTTTAAATGTACAGTTATGTAGACACAGTCATTTTCATGGTACAACACCAGGCTGCCCATAGCTCCATAATCAGTTCCTTTGGAGCCGATTTACCTGTGTCTTCTCACCGATATATACCCAGTGACATATCAATGTAGATCCAAGGATTTTTGCTGAACTAGGTGCGATATTTCCTTCTCAGAAACAGACCTTCTCTGGACCAAACATCCAAGTGGCTATTTGACATCTTGGAAAACCACAACACTATTCCCTGTTGATGCACGTGAGGTAGGATCACTCCTAAGCCCAGGAATTAATAAGTCATCAGTAAGTTGCTTCCTGAAGGCTAATTGGCCTCACATACCCGAGGGGTGAAGGTGCTTGAAAATCCTGGGACCGGGATTCGAACCCACCACCTTTGGGTTTGTAATCTGTGCACTTGCAAGCGTTAACCGGTTCGTCACCCCGTCCTCTATATATATATAAGCATATGTTTTTTAAGCATCATAAAAAACAATAATTCTATATTCTATATCTTTTGAATTATTTATTTAAAATTGTATGATTGAATCTCAAGAACCCGGATAAACTTATGTAATAAACATATAGAAGAAACTATAATTAATTTTATAGTTAAGAAAATTACATGCCAGCATATGTATAGAAATAATAACATGTAATGCTCCTTGTTTTATATAAATATAATATAAAATAATAGTTGTTAAACAAGAAAACGTATTTGATCACTGTATTTTTTTATGTTTTTGTAGATGGAATATTAAAAATTAATAAAAAACATATAGTTCATCTAATTAAGTTATATTGATTTTTCAATTCAGTTATAGTGTTTATGCTTAATTTCGTTTATAAATCTAATTATTTTTATTAAATTTATATTAATATATCTAATTAATTATGGGTTATATTTATTACTTGTTATTTAAGGAAATAATTTTTAAACTTCCTTATTGTTTACTGTTCCAAGTGTTGATAATAACCTTAATATAGATATGCACTAATATTGTCAACAGCTTTGATATCATAAACGAATATGAGAGATATTAATGAAGTAAAACAAAACAAAAAATTACACGAGTTAAAGGACAGTTGAATTTATATATCAACATCACTCCTTCAAAAGAACAATGCCATAACTCAAAAAAATTAATGTTTCAATAGGGACTTTTGAAAGCTAAGCCATTGTTAGTAAGTTAGTAAATGCCAATTGATGAGTTATGTCATTGTTCTTTTGATATATACACACACACATACATATGCAGAAGAGAAGCTAACCTTGGTAGTTGTATGACAAGCTGCTTCCATGACAATCCTCTTGCTCCGACTGAACGAAGAGTCGTCACTTCCACGATGTATCGACGATATAGTATCCCTGCTAGGGGTGGGGGTCAATGGTTGTCCTGCTGCTTTCGCGAATTAAGTATTAACCGCTCTTCGAGAGGATGACGCTCTTACAGGAAAGAAATAATTCGCTGGCGTCATAACGTCTCGATTCAAGTTTTCGAACGGACAACAGGAAGACACGTCCAGGTGAGACGTACAAGAACAACTTTACGATAATTACCCCGAGTCTATTTTTAGAAGGAATTGAAATCAGTTGTCAGACTTGACAGCACGAATATCCGTCCGGAAATGAAACAGATAATAATTCCTGAAGTAGAAAGCCTTTGCAAATACTAACTACTTGTTAACATGTATTAGGTAAAACAGGTGTAGGTTTTTATCCTTATGAAATTGTTCAGGAGACAAAATTAGCTTAATTTTTTTATAATAGTTCATTTTGTTTTCATTTATAGCACTCGGTATCATTAGAACTAAAGAATTTTGTACTTCAAGGTGTATTTCTTCATCAAAAATTCTAGAAAAGTTACGTTCTAATTAGTGCAAAAGTCGTTTTTATCAATTGTCACATTCAATGTCGTTTCTAATTATTAATGACCTCAAAGGTTCATTATCATTAAATTATTTTAAAACTACACACTAAAAGGTTCATTATCATTACATAACTTTAACACACTAATAATCCTTCACATCTTAACTGTCCATGAATTTAGAAGTATTAAATTCATATTGATTAAAAACAATAATATAATACCGTCGAGTAATAAAAAGTCCATGTGACTCGGACTATATGTTGTACTATACATATATATATAGATATATATATATATATATATATATATATATATATATATATATATATATATTTATATATATATATATATATATATATATATATATATATATATATATATATATATATTTGTAATTCTTTATTAATATAATAAAGTTCTCAATATTGAAAATCCATTTGAATTTTAAGTTATTAAAACCCAAAAATACCAGCAGGAAAAACTTGGAATCAGGATGATCTAAGGAAAAAAGTTTTTGCCTTTGTATTATTTTTATAATTTTTTAAAAAATATATACTTGAATAATATTAGTTGACCTTATATAAATGAGGAGGAAAATAGTCCGCGCGGAAGTAAAAACAAATGCTCATAAATAGGGAGAGCTGTTTATTGGTAATCCAACGGTTTGACCCACATTGCGGGTCTTTTTCAGGGCTTATCATTGGGTCAAGTATTGAGGTTTAACTGAATCTCAGTTCGTATAACGTAGATCACATTGGTACATCTTTCTGCTCCTTGTTTGACCCCGTTTTCTGATTGGAATCCATAACAGTGGTCAAGTCGTTTCCATACGTTTTAGAATTCTTAGTAGGTTGAATTATGAAGGACCCGTTCTAGGATATTCGATTTTTCGCGCGCTGTAGTACGCCTTTAGCCATAACTGCAACCATGTTCTTTGCCTAGCAGAGGTTCAGTTTGATGGTTGATGGAAAACCAATTGAAGCAGATACGATCGGCGTCCACCGTGGTTCTGTTATAACTTTTGCCTTAAAAAGTTTCTTCATAATGCTCCGCAGCGTAACAAGGTACCTCATTAATTCTAGCCACAGCATTCTTTCCGCCCCATATCGCACTTTCCCACTCTCAGTCAAGCAATCTTCCCTTCTGATATTCAAGGTAAGATACCCACTACCTTCTCCGTGTTATCGTAGCCATGGAAACATACCATACACTGCTCAGCTATATAATCTTTATTATTACTGTATCAAATCTTCCTTGTTTAGTTCTTCCCAGTTGAGGGTCCTCCTAATTATGTTAGTATAACATAAATAAAAGTTAATGACAATAATTAACTAATAATATAATGTAAGGCAGGAGAGACAGAAGTGGGTAAACGGGAACTTTGCAGGTGGGAGGATAAAGCTGTCTTTCTGTCTTGCTTCATGGCAGGAAGGGAGATGGGACGATTGTACGGAAGGATTGGTTGTATTTGGTGGATCGAGCGTAGGTTTTCAATGAATTTCAAATGACTATTCGTAATATGTTGTTGTATAGTGTTCAGTGTAATTATCACCAAAGTCCTGTTTGTGATAATTATAACTTGGGATGCATTTTGGGCCTTGCGCACAGCTTCGTCCGCGTCATCTAGGAAGTGGTGTAGCCTGAGTTGATTTATCAGTGTGGAGTGGAATACAAAGAAATGCCTTATTATTAGATTGTTAGCTGTATTATACTGTAGTTCAGCTACGTTATGATAACAGCCTGCTCGTTGGGTGAATCTGGGTTGTTCAGGGGGTACCATGCCATGAGATTAGCTGTATTTTCAGATATGAATTTGATTAAGTTTCTCACATATTTCTGAGGTGTGATTAAGGATACCGGTGGGGTGGTATTCTTCTGGTGCCGCCCCTCTGTTTTGGGGGTTAGAAAAGTGAAAGAATAGCAGGAAGGTTTCATGCAGACCGGCTAATTCACGGCACCCTTAGATCCTGTAACCTCTTCATATAAATCATTTGAGTTAATTCGGTGTGAGTTGTTAAATTGCTTTTTAATGTTTTTGCCTTGTTAATTTCGTTTGTATGTTTTTAAATTATTTTCTGAATTGTTTTTTAGTGTATATTATTTGTTATTTATTATTTTTTATTTGTTATTTGTTAGTTATTGTAATTTCGTTATTGACTATTTAAAATGAGCAGAGTGACACTTCAAGAATTACCGTCTTCGGAAGAATAAACTGTGAAGTACTTCACAGTTTATTCTTCCGAAGTTCGAAATCATTCCAAGGAAGAAATTATGTCAAAAGGGTCATGAAATGGAGATGCTTTCGTCGAATGTGTTGGAAACAAATCGCTATAAGAAAAGAAAAGTAGCTAAAGGGGTGTTGAATAACTATTTTAATGGCTTTAGAGTTTATTTATGGCTGGTCTTTGAAATATTTTGTCCTCAATAAACGAAAGTTGTTTGTTATTATATTTCCAGGTTCATATCATTTTCATTATATTACGATTAATGTAAGTAACAAGGAAGCTGTTATCAAGGTTTAGGTTATAAACAATGTAGGGTAACAGTCCCCGCATTCCGGCTAAGAAACAAGAACTAAAATAAGAAATAATGATGTGATAAGGAAGAAGGTTTCGTGCAGACCGACTAATACACAATTACCGATTTAAAATCACTTATTAATTAAATATAGTTTACTTATACTTTAAAAATGGCGGGGACTGACAATATAAAAAATCCCTTAATAACGGTGAGTTGGGTGTGACGTCAGTGGTACTGGGTGATAGCCCATCCTATCTCAGCCAATCAGAGAATCGCTGTTTATTGAGGAAAGCTTTGGGCTTTATAACAGCACGCTAAGGCCTATAAAAATGAAACAGCAACCATAAATGAATTGCTTAGAGAAAAAGTTTGTTTGTTTGTTCATTTAACGTCACTTTATGCTGCTATGGCTAATCGGACGATGCTACAGTGGGAGCTCTAAATTTTGCCTATCCAGGTTTAATTAGGATAGGAATTTTTAACGAGTACCTGACATCGTACAGGCTCGGGACCCCCGTTTAACGTCCCTTCCGAAGGACGGCGTAACTAAGGATTTTTTACTCCCATAAAAAAATCCTAGGGCCACCTGCCGGGCTACGAACCCGCGATCTTGGGTTTAGTAGTTTGTTACGCTAACCACTAGACCACAGGTGACCGTATGAAAAAGTTTTCATCGTAATAGTAATGCAAAGGTTATTTCGTATGTAAAATCGCCGAGATAGAGAAAAAAATAGGAATAAGCATGTAAAATTTATAAGGGGCGGCTTAAAAAAAAAATGTTTAATTAATCATATTCCGTGCTAATATCTGCTACTAAACTATAAAACTATAAATTAATATAATATATGAAGCGTTTGGTTTCAAAATTGGGTGCACCCATTTTTTTTTCCAAAAAAATTTTTATAAGTCTTTAAATAGTTTCAAAACCGTCTGGATCCTTAAAAAATAAATACAAGGTTCTGACTGGCTTGAAACAGAGACTGATTTGTGATTTGAAAATCATGTAATGTTATTTCAAATTTTAATGGGGCAAAACCATGGGTGTCAAAAATAAACCTCTATAGTATGAAACTAAAATTTCACAAATGTGATTACTATTTCAATTTTATAATGTCTTCCGGATGTTTCTCATTTAAGAAAGAAATTCGCACATTTATAGAATTTCTTCCTTGAGTTGATGATGTAAGGATATGATAAAACTTAGTAAAGTAATGTTTAAATAAAATGTTTTAAGTAATAGGCGTCTATTTTAATGGACGGTTTGTTTCGCCTCTATTAAACATGATCTGTTTGTTTAAGTAGCAATGCGTGGTTACAGAATAGAATAAGTAGGGCATCACTATCGTGTACCCATATAATCCTGGTTGATACCCCGCATTTCCATCTGTCAAAACAATTAGCTAATTGAAGAACGCTATTGCTATTGCTTCCTTATCTTCCGTTTACTTTATAGATGTGTCCAAAACAGTTTGTAGCGGATCGATTCCGATGTAGAACGTATTGGTGATAAGATTCCCTCCCACAATCTAGAACAGAAATGACTAAACCGCAGTCCGTAAAACCCATTTCAATTTTACAATATATATTTTAATTTTATAAGGATAGAAGTAATGAAAAACAATATTCATTATTTTAGCATCCTTAAATAAAAAATTAACTATCGAAATTATGAGATAAAATCATTATTTTGAATTGAATGTGTATTTATTATCATCGTCATTATTATTTCTATTGTTATTTCATTTAGCCATCTATGGACTACAAATAAACAACAACCATTCAGGTTTTCTTTCTCAAAGTATTCATTCCTTACCGTTTAGCTTCCTGGCAGAGACCTGTCATCATCGGAGACCTTCTCTTCTGCAGGTAGCGAAGGTCTTTCTGTAAAATCCTTCATACATGCCACTCTGCTTCTAAATCCTATCTAGTCCCACATTGCAATGGGTCCACTATTTGTCCTTATTAAGTCCTAATGTACCTATTGAAGCCATGGATTACAAACTTTCCTTTTCTCTTAAAGATTGAGGATTTTGTGAGTCAACCATTGCGATCCCTAATCGTTTAGTGTATCCTTAGCACATCAACCTTCTCCTTCTCATACTCACAAAATCCTTTCAAACTTGTCATAGTATTATTATTAATATAGTTATTACACAAGATGTTTCAGGATCAAGTAGCCAAACTGATACAAAGTTCCTATGGAGGTATGTCCGCAAACGCTTTGATTTCGTTATATAAATATCGCCGAAAATAATATAGTAAATCTAAATCTATTAGGAGGATATTTAATTTATTGTACATATCTTTCCTATACTTAAATCATATATCCTATTAAGTTATATTCGGCTAGCTTAGTTCCGATGCACTTTTTAAGTGGTCCTCTAGATCTTTTGCGCTGGGCACTTCTGATCCAGAAGGATCCACGATATACAACATACTACTTTAAAACTTCCTATACATGGATAGATTGGAATCACCACTTTCATTCTAGGAGCGCACAATGTCAGCAGGTGCATGCTAAAGTGTATTTCTTTATTCAACAAAGAAATGCTAATGCATATATGCTAAGAAAAAAGTTTACGATTGTTTTATAAAGAAAAGTTGTGTTGTTAAAACTAAAAATGTATACCATGAAGAATATTTCTTTCAAAAATGACGGATCGATTGCCAAATCCTGCAAGAATCGATAACACAGCAATTCAAATTCCACATTTATTTTTACAAGTACTTTTTCTTTTTTAATTTTTTCTACCATAAAATAAGAGTGTTTTAGAGTGGGTTAATGTTGGAAAAGATTCTAATAAACAATTTTTATCATATTGTAATGACCCTTCTCCCTAAATGATATAATATATATTTAATAATGCCCGTGGACCTAAAGGAGGAGAAAATAAGGCCAACTACAAGCGAGTCCACAATGGAAACCCCAAAATAAAATATATTCTCAAATATATATATATATATATATATGTATATATATATATATATATATATATATATATACATACATACACATAAAACACTATGACATGCAATCACTTATTAAATTTCATACAATTATACAATTATTCTAATATAAGCCTTATATGGATCTGAGATGAGCGGGAGGAGATGAGCGAGATGAGGAGTTTCTGAGATAGTGTCGAAGAATTCTGATCTAGGAGCGCTCATAGGAGGTACCCCCACCATCTAATATTACCTCCCCCTCTCTTTTATCCACCAATCAGAACAGAGACAAACTCATATATTTGAATACAAACTCGTTAATATAATAACACATTGTTATCTCGCCCCGGTACAGAGGTGAATCGGCGAATATACAATTTAGCAATAAACAATATCGAATACTTAATTCTCTCTCTTAAAGAGACACGCAGACATATAATTCTAATTATTATAAACCTCATACATGAATACATTGTATATAATAGCTACAAATCAATCAATATAATTATACTTATCACTACTGATACATCCAATCAAATCATATTATATACCCAATTGTACATAATTAAACAATTCCTAATCATTATACCTTTAAATAATACATCACTAATCAATTAAAGAATATTACAATATGTGGTCACCACATTACCCCCCCTCTTAATAAAAAAAATCGATGATTTCAATTTTTGATAGAACATATGCGACGAAGAAGAAGATAAATTGGGCAGCAACCAAAATTCGATGTGCAAATTGTCTATTCTAAATTCTATAAATTCTATATCTATGCTAGACACACACACCAAAACTATGTATATGTATATCATTCCAACATCAAATGTTTTATCATGTAGTCCGTGTGTGTCACTATCAAGGGTGGACGAGGGTGGAACGTGGTGTCCTGCGCCTACCAAAGAAAGGGTAGGAAATGGCCACACGATCCATAGACCGGCACCATCTTCCGAAAGGATAAGGCCAACAGGATTAACCTCATGAATGGGTTTGCCATTCATTCAGTTAGCCCGTGCCAATTTTCAGGGAAGGACACAAGTACCCCACACACCCTTTCCACGCCACTGAAGGGACCCAAGGTCATATCAATAATCAAAATACAGGAACAAGCACATCGGAGTAAAATGTGGGACCCTTAATTTATGGAAACTAACCATCAAAATTTCTGCCCATTAAATAAAATGTCTGGGGGTGTAAGTGGTAATATGTGGTGATTTCTAATTATTATTTGATTTATATATACATATCAACCACAAAAACAAATTATTCTAAATTAATTGTACTTAAATTATCTTAAATCTAGAGACCACTTGCACATGTTTAACACGAAGATGCATATGAATTCACTACTGAATTAAAAATCAATCATCAAAATTTTTCTTTACAATATAAGGTCTCTTTAGTTAATTCGAATCTTATTTCAATAATATAAAGTATTCATTCACCAAATTTTTATCAATACTTGTATACAACTCAATTAATTCCAAATTCAAAATATTCATAAATTCAATTCAATTTCCCAAAAAACAATTTTCACAATTTTTTTAATTCTCAACAATATAAATTATCCATTCACCAAATTTTAATCAATACTCGTAGACAACTCAATTAATTCCAAATTCCAAAAATTCGTAAATTCAATTTAACATCATTCAAAACTTCCACTAATTATATTATTCCGTCCTCTATTCCATTGCTATCTTTTTTCTTTCTCTTTTTTTTTATTTTCTTTATTTTAATTAATATTAATATAATATTATTATATTTTTACTACTGAAACAAAAAAACATCTATCTAAGTTGATCTTGCTTTTGTCAAAGCCAAAAATCAATTTAAATAAATCTGGAAAAAAAACTTCAGTTTCATCTTTTATTTATTTTTCTCTTTTTTTTTTTTTTATCTTATGAGGACTCTCTTATATTTTCAATCAATTTCCCAAAAAAATTTTTCACAATTTCTTACTTTTGTCAATTATCAATAATAAAAATTATTTTAAATACTCCCATATTAATGAATTTATACAAACACAAATAATTTAAAAATCCTTGTATCTTCTTGATGTGAAGAGTAGTTCACTGATGTCCAGTCTCGATGTTCTCTGGAATCGCAGTTTCCTTTTTTGAGATGTTCCTCGAAGATCTCTGGATCGATGATCTCTGGAATCGCAGTTTAACGAGATGCTGCTCGTGATCTCTGGATGAAGATCACAAGAATGAAGATCTCAGGAATGAAGATCTCAGGAATGCAGTTTAACGAGATGCCGCTCGGAATTGCAGTGTTCTCTGCAACATAACTCGAACAATGTTCTCGATCTGGAATATAAACTTTGATTATTTATGTCCTTAGACAATATAAGATGCCCGCAAAACATCTTCAATTATTTGTACAATACATTGTATATAATCATAATATCAATTAATTAATTCAATTTTTTCCTATACCCATACATAAACATAATTCATAAAAATGTACTAATAATATCATATATTACATATCCATAAAATAATTAAATATAATATTTCGAAGAAACTTGGCCATTATTATTTTTATTTACTCAGTTTTCCAAACAAATATACAACACTTTACAGACATAAATCACAAATTCCTTTCATACAACATATATATATATATATATATATATATATATATATATATATATATATATATATACGAGATAACATATTATTTTTTTAAACAAAATCAATTATATATATAGAAAATCAATAAAAATAAATCAAGGCTACAAAATAAAAAATATATATAATACAATACTTCTCTCAAGTTAAACCAAAATAAAGTATCTCTCATCTTGTATCATAGTTATCTTACAATAGATTATATATTAATATATATATATATATATATATATATATATATATATATATATATATATATATATATATATATATATATATTAAACAAATCTGAAACTCAAAAAACAGAATCAATTCCAAAATAAAAATATTCTACTTCCATTACAATATGACTTTAACATGATACTGCTATAATACAAAACAAACTGCTATACTACAAAAAAAAAAAAATATTCTTTAATTGATTAGTGATGTATTATTTAAAGGTATAATGATTAGGAATTGTTTAATTATGTACAATTGGGTATATAATATGATTTGATTGGATGTATCAGTAGTGATAAGTATAATTATATTGATTGATTTGTAGCTATTATATACAATGTATTCATGTATGAGGTTTATAATAATTAGAATTATATGTCTGTGTGTCTCTTTAAGAGAGAGAATTAAGTATTCGATATTGTTTATTGCTAAATTGTATATTCGCCGATTCACCTCTGTACCGGGGCGAGATAACAATGTGTTATTATATTAACGAGTTTGTATTCAAATATATGAGTTTGTCTCTGTTCTGATTGGTGGATGATATTTTCTGATATTTTCTCCTCCTTTAGGTCCACGGGCATTATTAAATATATATTATATCATTTAGGGAGAAGGGTCATTACAATATGATAAAAATTGTTTATTAGAATCTTTTACCCCACTCTAAAACACTCTTATTTTATGGTAGAAAAAATTAAAAAAGAAAAAGTACTTGTAAAAATAAATGTGGAATTTGAATTGCTGTGTTATCGATTCTTGCAGGATTTGGCAATCGATCCGTCATTTTTGAAAGAAATATTCTTCATGGTATACATTTTTAGTTTTAACAACACAACTTTTCTTTATAAAACAATCGTAAACTTTTTTCTTAGCATATATGCATTAGCATTTCTTTGTTGAATAAAGAAATACACTTTAGCATGCACCTGCTGACATTGTGCGCTCCTAGAATGAAAGTGGTGATTCCAATCTATCCATGTATAGGAAGTTTTAAAGTAGTATGTTGTATATCGTGGATCCTTCTGGATCAGAAGTGCCCAGCGCAAAAGATCTAGAGGACCACTTAAAAAGTGCATCGGAACTAAGCTAGCCGAATATAACTTAATAGGATATATGATTTAAGTATAGGAAAGATATGTACAATAAATTAAATATCCTCCTAATAGATTTAGATTTACTATATTATTTTCGGCGATATTTATATAACGAAATCAAAGCGTTTGCGGACATACCTCCATAGGAACTTTGTATCAGTTTGGCTACTTGACCCTGAAACATCTTATGTAATAACTATATTAATAATAATACTATGACAAGTTTGAAAGGATTTTGTGAGTATGAGAAGGAGAAGGTTGATGTGCTAAGGATACACTAAACGATTAGGGATCGTTTTTAAATTTTTTCTTAAAATTTTCTTTTCCTCATATAAAAAAAAAATGTATATATATATATATATATATATATATATATATATATATATATATATATATACATATATATACATATATATATATATATATATATATATATATATATATATATATATATATATATATATATATATATATTTCTCCTATTAATCCCTAATTTTCTTTAATTGGGACACATGGGCTACTTTAATATCATGTTCATCTAACTCATTGGTCACCTCGTAGGTAATTAATATTGTGATTCTCTAGGGGAAGGAATATTTATAAGATAATTTCGCAACACTATAATTATTATTAACTCGTAGGAATACATCGCAATTTCTCATTAATTTATTTTTTATTTATACATTAACTATTACGATTAATACATTAATTTTTTTTATAACCTTTATCAATAATTTACGACGACAAATTTTTTTATTATTATTATTATAGTCTTATATAAACATTAATTATTTTTCATAATCTTTATCAATAATTTACGACGACAATTTTTTTATTATTATTATAGTCTCATATAAACATTAATTTAATTCTCTAACATAAACATTAATTATTTTTCATAATCTTTATCAATAATTTACGACGACAAATTTTTTATTATTATCATAGTCCCATATAAACATTAATTATTTTTCATAATAATTGTAGAGGTAATTGTGAAGAAAGAGTCTCCCTTCGGTCCACTGCCATTTTCGTGACGTAGGCGATAAACAGCGCCCTCTACATTTCGCTACCGGCACTTCTCACTCACCATACAGTGCTTGTATTAGTAGGACCTAGCAGGACAAAGTTTTTTTCCGAAATGATTTGTATCAGTTGCAGTCTCTTACTCTGATTTTGATGCCAGTTTCGGCATAGATGAAGTTTTTTACGTTTGGTTTCTACGTGGAGTCATTTCCGAATCTTTTAACTGCCCCTCAGTGCACACCACAATGCAAAGAATATTTGGACTTAATTTATTACAGGTAATTTCAATAATTGCAGTCGCATGCTTATATACTACCCTCTTAAATTGTTATATGCTACTTGATGTCTATGTGTAATATTGCATTCTAATACAGTGTGATTCCTTTCTCATCTACTAATTTCTTTTTTTATATGACTAATGTTTAAATGCAATATTAGTATGCCCAATGTTAAAGTGCACATCACAATGCAAAGAATATTTGGACTTAATTCATTACAGGTAATTTCAATAATTGCAGTCGCATGCCTATATACTACTCTCTTAAATTGTTATATACTACTTGATGTTAATGTGTTACTAATATTGCATTCTAATACAGTGTGATTCCTTTCTTATCTACTAATTTCTTTTTTTATATGCCGAATGTTTCATTTTGGAATTATTCATTCCATGTTCATTTTTAGATGAAATGATTACCGATTCTCTTTTCCATACTTCTTCCATACTACAGGTAATTTCAATAATTGCAGTCACATGCCTATATACTACTCTCTTAAATTGTTATATGCTACTTAATGTTTATGTGTTACTAATATTGCATTCTAATACAGTGTGATTCCATTCTCATCTACTAATTTCTTTTTTTATATGCCTAATGTTTGAATTTGGAATATAAGTAAAATAGAAAATAAGTAAAATTGCTGTACCAGCCTATTATGGATTTTACAAATGATTATTTTTAATGATTTTCTTATTCTTTATTTGCGTTCTTTTTTCAGGGTCTTACTCGTCTTGTTTTTCAGCCTTACACATTTCAACAACTCCAGAAAATCGTCTTGAATAGCATTGGGTTCAGCTCAAACTTTCATGTTGATGCAGTTCAGATAGTAGCAAGGTAAAGTATAATTAATAACCATTTTACCATTTGTACATTTTTATACATTCATTATATCATGTATAATATAATTTATTTATTATAAAAATATATATTATCATAAACAAGAGTGTGTCTGTGTTAATTTGTATATTATTCTTTTACTAAGAAAGTAGCTGCTGTTAGTGGAGCTGCTCGAAGAGCATATTGGATATATGTCGTCGCGCAATAGAAATGATATCTTCTGATTCAGAAGTTGTTAAAGTATCTCACATAGAGAAGGCTCTGGTTGAAATATTTACAAGAACGAGGGTCACGTTTATTAAGTATGTAAGTATGTATTAAAATATGATTTTAGACACACTTAAAATTTTATTTTTTATTAAATAATTTAGTTAATGCTAAGTAATTTTGTTGCCAGTATTTTAATTAAAATTGTCTTCTTTTTTTTTAATCTTAAAATGTTATAATGTTATTGATATACTTTCTTTTATATGATTTCAGAAAATGCAGTGTAATTAACCAGTTTTTATTAAGGGCTATGAGAGACGAATTTCATAGAACTGGGACTGAAGAAACTACTATTGCCCAAGTTTATTCTCAATTCAGTGTAATTACCACTCTTGAAGGTATCAATTTAATTATGAGCTATAGTTTTAAGTTTTGATTTTGAGTTTTTTTGGCATACGTTTTCAGCATTAATATTCTTGTTTTAAAAAAAAAAAGAAGAAATTTAAGTGATACTGGATATAAACAAGTTTTAAAAATTTACTGACATTTTATTTTATTTATCAGTTTTTAAAGAAATGTTAACCATTTATTGATGCACATAGTAGCCAAATGTGTTTTTTTTATTTAACGTCACTTTATGGTGCTACAGCTAATCGGACGATGCTACAGTGAGGCTCTAAATTTTGCCTACCCAGGTTTAATTTGGATAGGGATTTTTAACGAGTACCTGATATCCTACAGGCTCAGGACCCCTGATAACGTCTATTCAGAAGGACAGCATAACCTAAGATTTTTTACTGCCTTTAAAAATTCCTAGGGCCACCTGCCGGACTATGAACTCACCATTTTGAGCTTAGTAGGTTTTTATGCTAACCATTAGACCACAGTTGACCCCAACACTAAATGGAACAGTCACATGATAATAATAATAAAAGCCATAGTGAACCCAAAGACTCAATGCTGATACCACTAATCACTATTTACAAACTTCTGTCAATCGATTGCTGCCAAAACCCAAATTAGCAAGATCACCATTAATGCAATCCAAACATCTAGGCCTTGATCTATCCCTACAATGCTCATTAGTTCGCTCAGTACGTATTACCTTTTCAGAAATTCAATTGTTACCAAACCCAACAACATTGTTAACCTTCTTGATCTTCATGATGCTATCACTTCAATTACAATTACTTACAGCATTTTGCAAACTCCTATATTTTCATATATACGTGATTTTTTTATACCAAATATTCTAAGCAACACCTAATTTTGAATACCTTGAAATGTCGTTTTCATCCTTCAAACTACCATTAATCATCCTCCTTCTGGGTTAACTTCATGTACCGTTTGTTCGAAATCATAATTATCTCTTTACAACTATGCACTCGTATTCTGAATACAACTTATTTGAAGCCATTGCCCAATAGTTGAAATGTTATTTTTACATTTCAATTTATAAACTTCTATCCAGGTTCATAATGATTGTTTACTGTAAAGAAATATTTGAAACATAAATTATGTTGAGGATTAGTGAGAATGCTTACAAATTTGATTCTGGTTGACAACAGGAAGTTATGATTTACACAGAAACATTGGGCATTGATTGAATAACCTTGTCTATAACTCTTTTAAACCTTATATTGTACGGAAGCAATACATCTTTCACTGATTTAAGTGGTAATTTTACTATTTGAGTATCTCTTTACAGGAGTACTTACTGTAAATATAGAAATATAAATAAGCATACAAAGAGAGGTTTAAAAAAAAATTTTATTTTATTTTATTTTTTTGTAATGTAAAATCAGAATTCTTTTGACACTCTAGTAGCCTACTGTGATCGATTAATTTTATTAGCAAAATCCACCAAGAGCTTTCCAAAATTCAGATAGACTTTTTCTTTTACAATAAACATATTATATTCACAAGCATAGAAACTTTTTCAGAACGTTTATGTGCACAAATTATTAATTCTAAAAACACTATGACGATTTGTCAATCTTTAGAAAAATACTTTATTCGGATATAGTATAAAGTATTTTTCTAAAAAATGATAATTGTTGACCTTGATAATGTATGTTGAAGAAATTGGTCCAGGTAGAGGTCACTGAATGAATTTCTCGTGTAATTTGAGAAATTCACGAGTAATTCTCACGTGTAATTCTCAAATTACTTGAGAAATTCATTCAGTGGCCTCTACCCGGACCAATTTCTTCAACATATTTTTCTAAAGATTGACAAATCGTCATAGCGTTTTCAGAATTAATAATTTGTGCATATAAACGTTTTGAAAAAGTGTCTATGCTTGTGAATATAATATGTTTATTGTAAAAGAAAAAGTCTATCTGAATTTTGGAAAGCTCTTGGTGAAGCAAGTGGCGAACCATCTGATGATCCTAAGGATATTAAGATAATTATGATTATAAAATAAAATATGGTGTAATAGATATTTTGTTGACTACTAATGTTGATTTTCCAGGAGCATGTAGGTGATGAATTGAAACCAGTCGACCCCAGGCTATATCAGGTTAAGCTTGGGATGAGGTATTTAGAACTGCCTCAGGTAGAAATTCCGAACAATAAACTTGACCACAATCTTCTCAACAGCAAAAATGTTTCCTACCTTGATGTGTTTGTGTGGTGAGTCAAGGTTTTTTCATCATTTAGTCTGTACTAGTTTAAGGGAACTCATAAGTAAAAACAATCGGAGGTGGGACTGAGGAGGTGTGGTCAGGGATATTGAGGGAACTCATCTATTGCAACTGAGTCCAAAGAAAGCCAAGTTTGAAATACAATATAAAAAAGTCCAAAATGAAGTCTAAGGGTCAAACTCGAAACAACAATAATAACTCCAAGATAATGCAAAGGTAAGCGAGCTAAATAGTGGGGATAAGGGCATTACTTGCCAGCAGAAGCGTTTACTTAAGTGTCAGGCTAAATATCTAATTTTTATTGCTCTTCTTTTATGTTATACTAAAAAATGACTTAAAAATAACATAGTTCTTTTAGCTAAAGTCTATTATTTCAGGGCTTCATATTTTTATGTACTAAATAAAATTATAACTCGTCAATAAGTCAACTTATAGTTTCTGGATGATGATAAAGCAAATCAAGATCGAACAAACAAACCTTCATTCCTGATAGAACTTCATTAATAATCTTGACCCTCTCGTCTTTAAACTTCATCTGTTGGACTTGAAGATTCTTCGTTAAATTGGCGAAAAAAGCATTAGCAGGAATCATAATGACCATGACGCCCAAACCCATCAGTACACTTGGTCCTGAAATTGTCAGAAACATTTTATTATCGTAGCAACAAAACAAAATGTTAAAACAACAACAAAAAATAGTAGAATTGTGCTGATAGAACTAAAATTAAGTTCTGTTAAGTTCCAATTATAATTAAGTACTGATGAATAAATTTATGTAAAATAAAACTTGAATTTAAAAAAAGAAAGAAAGAGATGAAAGAAAAGTTCACACCTAATTGCTGCCATAAGAAATATAATGATAGCGCAATTTGAAGCGGTGCAGACCACAGCGTATTTAAGAAATTTACCACCGTCATGAACGCCATTAAGTTAACAATTTCACCTAATGTCGAATCTTTTCTAGCTGCGCTTGATAATTTCAGAGCCTAGGAAAATAGAAAAAAAATGCTAAATGAATGACATTTATTTTTTTAATAACTTCAATTTAATTCATTTTACTAATTACTGTTTAATATATTATATGTATAAGCATTGTATTAGTAATACCTTCCTGTAAACTGCAGTAATAAGAGACGTTCGCAAACGAAGGCCAACTAACGAAATCCTCTGGTTGTATTGAGATTGGATCAAACTCTGCAGCGTAGTGACCGTGAGAAGGAGAGCAGCGTAGAAATACCCGTGCCATCTTGGCTCATCATGAGAGGACACAAAGTTTATAACCAGTGTAAAAGAAAGTTAATTAATTAGTCAAAGGGGCAATCAATTAATTTACATGAATTATTCCCATATAGTATAATAGATAAAATGAAAGGTGTGTGGAGCAACCACCAAGTTTGTTAATTTTATTGAGTAAAACAAAAAAATGATTAAATATAGTATTAAAAAAAATTAAATAGTAAATGTTTATTTATTTATTGCATATATATGAGATCAGTGCTTGGGAAAAAGCTGATGAAACTGGGATTAAACACAAAGAAAACTCAGGCCATTATAGGTTCCACTTCCCAGCTTAAATACATACCTTTTCCACATTAGTCTTGAACGACCACCCCATCACTTTCTGCTACTCTGTCAAAAACATTGGCATTACTATTGACCAAACCCTTTTCTGGAAAACTCACATCATCCAACTATCCTGACGATCAATAAGCTCTATATATATTTTTTGATTTGATTTGAACGATTGAATAACTTATATTGAATATAAGTTATTCAATCGTTCTCGACATCTCCTTACGAAATCTACCTGTAAGCTCCTCATATCATCTCTGATCTTTCCTCACTTTGATTACGGTAGTGTGGTATATGGGGGCCTTTCAAATGTGCTTGAGGACAGATTAAAGCAAATAATGAACTGCTCTCTAAGATTTGTCCTTGGTTCCCTGAGGCAATATCGCACGTCCCAACTTGACTACAAGTTAAAGTGGCTATTCCCTTCTACTCCATAGACCATATTTCCTTGGTTCATTCTTACACTAGTCCATTATTAACTCTCCTTACCTGTTCTATATCTATCAAGCTCCAGAAAACAAGATCTCACCTTCTGATCTCTATATTCGTTGCCAAAAAACAAAAACATTCAAACATTCAAACTAGCCTGTTCTTCCAATATCTAGAAACCAATCCCTCCCATTATCAGCTTCTTCCCAATCCTCATATAAATCCTTGATTTTCCAATATCTCCTTAATCTGCCTGGTTTCAAATACTTGGATGATTTTTGAGGAGTCAAGATAGATGTAGCTATCTACTCCACCATCCGTGTTTTGATTCTTATTTATTGATTTTTATTACTAAGGCTAAAATCAGCTATAAAAATAGAAACCAAAAAAAAAAATATTACCAATATTTTATAATTACTTTAAAAGTTCTGGACTTGCAAAGGTCAAAACAACATCAAAAAGCTGCAAAAATGAAGCAAACAAAAACACTCCTCCAAATGCTCTAGCGAGAGTTGGTACAACCGATACTTGTTTAGATTTTACTTCTCTGGGTCCATTAAATTCAACAGTGTTAACTGTTTTCTTAAATTCCGTTTGTTCATCAACATATATCCTAGACAAAAAATAAATTGGATTAAAATGATTATCAGTACAAAAATTAAATTAATGGAGAATTTAGTGACATTCATTTCATCACAAAATTAACACAAAAATGTATAAGAACTGTTCTTTTCTGCGAAATTACAGATATTTTATTGTCAAAATGATTACTATAAGTTCCTCTTTGCTATACGATTGGTTCTACATATGGTTACGGTTTTCTAAAAAAAAGGCTCAGGCTATAACTGATCAGACTAATAATATAAATGTATGATTAAATTTTCTGTGTCTAAGCATCATATCAATAGTCTTCTTCTTCTTTCTCAACACCCTTTTGTGCCTCTCAGCAGAGCGTTTATCCATTTAGATGGTATACCCTGAATTTCTTTGAATCAAATGTCTGTCAGGGCTACTGGTTGTTTGGTTGTACCCGCCAAACTAGGATCTTCCCAGGTGGCCCTGAGGTGTGTACGTGTGTGATCTTAATTTTCAATATTTAGCATATAAGTTTTGAAAATTTATTTAATTTAATTTTGTACATAACAATAATCATCTCTCATTGCTAGACATAATAAAAATATGGATGAGTTATGAACTATAAAGAAAATTTATAATTAACTAAAGGCAAAAAAAATGAAAACAAGTTTCCCAGAAACCGAACTAATAAAGGAAATAGTATGTATCTGAAAAGCTTAACATTTTATGAATAACTATTGTCTAACAATTAAATATGTAGTTACTAAATATCAACTTTTACAAGGTGGGTGAAGATTACGAGATGCGCATACTAGATTTTTTCATTTATATTATGCCCAATAATTTATTATAAAGATGTAATTAAAAACGGAACGATTTAAAACTATATACTACTTACTTCTTTTTATAAGCTTTATTCCAATATTTGCTGAAGACTTGATAAAGTTGAGCTGCGCAATCTTGGTGATTCATTGACCACAGATCTTTGTTGGTGAGTGGTCTTTTGAATCCTTTGTATATAACAGTGTCGAACCAAGCAAATGTCAATCTCGAAGGGAAAGAGGCATTTTCTCCTGGGTTCGGATTCTATGAAAAACAATATCGAATATTTATATTTGATTGTATTAAGAAAACAAATTGTAAAATAAACGTGGAAATATTTCTATTTATACTATTTATATATTCAAATTTTAGGTTGAATTTTATAAAAAAAAAAAATCATATTAAAAATTATATGTTAACGGCAAATACTGCTATTTTAGTAGTTTTAGATTAAGAAAACAATTATAAAAAAATACTTGTGAAGATCTTGGGTCTAGAACAAATTTATGTTCTGATTATTTGAAAATTCTTCAAGGGTGCTGCATGTCCCCTACCTTGTTTAAGATTTTCATCGATGGTTGCTTGGAAAGTTGGAACAAAAAATGTAATCCGATGGGTATACCTATAAACGGCTTTCACTTATACCATCTACTATTTGCTGATGACCAAGTGATTATTGCCCAGGACGAAGAAGATGCGAGTTACATGTTTAGAAAAGCGGTTGACCAATACAACCAGTGGGGATTAAATGTCAACTATACTAAAACTAAGTATATGTGCACAGATAGGAGCGAAGCAGACGACCCAACTATTGGGAGCTTGGACAGAGTGGAGCAGTTTTGCTATTTGGGGTCCATACTGGAAAGCGGAGGGACCACAAATGTGGAAGTAGAAAAAAGAATAACGAATGGTAGGAAAGCAGTTGGCATGTTAAACTCTCTCCTTTGGAGTAATAATATACTGGGAAGGACGAAGAAACTGATATATAGTGTTGTGGTCCAAAGTATAATGATCTACGGCTCTGAAACCTGGGCCCTCAATAGAGTTCAGGAAAGAAGGTTGTTATCAGTAGAGATGGACTTCTGGAGAAGATCTGCCCAAATATCAAGAGTGGAACATGTCAAAAATAGCGACATCAGGGAAAGAATGGAAGTTAACAAGAACATACTAGAGGTCATCGAAGAAAGAAGATTGAAATGGTTTGATCATGTGAAACGGATGGACAGTAAGCGGATCCCGAAATTGGTCATGGAGTGGGAGGCCGAGGGAAGGAGGAAAAGAGGAAGGCCTCGAACCCAATGGAAAGTTAAAGTGGAAGAAAGCTTGGCTGGGCATGGAATGACGGAGGAGGATGCGCTTGACAGGGACGAATGGAAGAGAAGGCTGAAAGAAGAATTTGGATGAGGAAACCTTCATTTGTGAAGAAAATCCTTTAAAAAAAAAAAAAAAAATTATTTGAAAATTTATGTTCAAGGCTATTTTATACTCTGGAAGGAAATATTTTTTATTATTATCTATAAAAAAATATATTAAAACTTATACAATAAGACTAAAATACTGTTGTTTGTAGTAGATTTAGATACAAAAAATATATAAAAATACATAGGAAGTGCTCGGGACCGGACCGTGATAAGTCGCATCTAAAAAATTAATGATTAATTTGTACAAAACACTAATTTATTTCTCTATATGGCTCTTCATCAAGCCAGTTTTAGTACATTCCATTCTGTAGTCCTACTACCTAATGGAATATACCAAAACTAACTAAATAGAGAAATAAATAGCTTTATAGAGAAACAAAGTAACATTTTATACTGTAATAAACTCTATGTTTTTTTATTTTTTTTTATATTATACTATTGTTATGAGTTATTAACTCACATTATCAAGACATTTAATTGTTATAATTACTGTTATGTCAAGCAGCTTTATAGTTATCCAAAATTAAATGGAACCTCTAGTAGGTTTCGTACTAACTTTCCAGAGATAATTCAAGTATTAAACTATTGTCTATATGGGTTTTAGTCTGGCTCTAACTACAAGAGATAAGAAAATTTAAGTAACAAATAGTATTTCATAGCACTAACTTTTCAAAGAAAATAAGCCTTACCTTCATTTTAGGATGTTCCGATTGTTTTGGAGGAGGCTCAACAAACCAATGTAAAAGAAACATTTTAAAGCATAGGAAATAATATACTATAAAATAAATCCTTCCAAGTTCTGTCACATCCTGCATAAAAAAAAATTAAAATAATGACAATGATGATTTTATATCTAAAATGTAATTAAAAGAATTTTATAAAAGTTTCTCTTACACTTGAAAGGTGTCCAGTGATTTCTGTATAAAACTGGGAAAACCCCATCAATACCACAAGAAACCAATAAATGAACATAAGACCTGAAACTCGCTGACCATATTTCCTGTGATAAATTACTAACGTTATGCATAAGACCTAAAAAAAAAAGAAAAAAAAATATACATAAAGATTTAAGATGACTTATACTTTATTGACTAAAAACAGACTTACCAACGAAGCTAATTTGATCAAAGGAATATAGAAATCTACAGGAAAAACCTCTTCAGATCTATTTAGGTTATAGATGAATTCTGCTATACACAACGCTATTAGAAGTCCAAGGGTAATCTGTAAATGAAAGTTTGCATTTTGAATAATGTTTGTTGTGAAATAATTGAAAAAAAAAATATAAAATACTACTCCATGAAAATTTATAATCAAACGATTAGCTTGATAAAAGTTAGTATCCAGAATGAGTAAACTAGAATTGTAAATATATTAATTATTTTTAAGAAGGCAATAAAAAGGCCTTTAAGGATCAGGAGGATTGAAAAAAAAAATTATTTTAAATTTATTGAACAGTTTTACTTACCATTTTTCCTATGCATTTCCAATTCCAAGGGATGTTTCTAGTCTTACTACTAAACGTTATGAATATATCGATACTCGAAAAAATCCATAGGAATAAACCTGGTATCCAAACGAATGCAGTCTTTTCGAAGCATGGCGTTAATTGTGGATATTCTGAGTTCCATGTTGCGTTTGAATCCTTAAAGAAACCACAAAAACAGGTTAGCTGTGTTTATAAGATATAAAATAACATAAAGTAAAGTTCACAGTGTATTCGAAATTTCATACCCAAAACTGAGAACCACAAAAATCATTTATTAATGTCCAATTGGTGTCCTCCAAGAAGCTCATTTTGTAAATGACGATACTAATATTTTTATTTTACCATGAATATTGGTTTGGCTGAAAGTAAAAAGTAAAAAATATATATTATTATATGAATATTTGAAGTATATACATATTTTAAGATATAAGTTTTATGAGATGAAAATAGTTGACTGGATGATCTAATGTAAAGGAGATAGTTGGGGGGGTGCAGTCAAAAAAACACTGAATAAGTAATAAACTTATAATTATGTGCCGATGTTTCGACCTACAGTGTATAGTGTATAGTCATCTTCAGGGACACTGTAGGTCGAAACGTCGGCACATGATTATAAGTTTATTACTTATTCAGTGTTTTTTTGACTGCACCCCCCAACTATCTCCTTTACAATAGAAGTTTTAGTAGTTAACACTCCGGTAATCGCATGTCATCTGAGAGATTCCAGAGAAACATTTATGGTTGTTGCCAGAGCATGTTGAAACTTGCAAACCCCTCCCTCCTTCTATCCTCCTACCCTAGTAGTAGCTACATGCCAGTGTAGTTTGGGTTTTCTTCTGGACAAGTGATTAACTTGATATTAGCTGAATCATCTGTGAGATCCTACACGACTACTGGGGGGGAGGGCGACATTGGCCTATGGTGGTGTTTTTCTCCTTAATAAATATTGCTGGCATCAATGCCCATGTAATATTTTTATCGAATGGGAACGAGATACCAGTTAGGCAACTTATTTTAAGATGTCTCGGGATAGAATAACTATAAGAGCAGCTTCAGAGGAGAAGAAAAATCTTACTCCTCCCACCGCAATGTTAAGCAGATTCCAGGAGATCTCACTAGAGGAAACTGCTTCTATTGAAACAAATGAAGATGCAGCAGAAGCTACTTCTCGTAAACGGTGTTCACATTGTCAAAAAGACAGAAATAAGGTACACCCAGTACAGATGTAAAGATTTTGGGCAGTATTTATGCTTAGGTGCACATTGTTCCTTTATTTGTGCTGATGGTTGTAGTCGCAAAAAAGACTGATACATTTTTTTACATAAAAAAAGTATTATTGGTAATTAATTGTTAATTATGTGTATATACTTTAAATTTATTTTCATATTGAGCATATGAAATATTTTGTAAACCTCTCTGTTTATTATTTTATATTTTAAAATTTTTCCTTATTGTTTTATTTTTTATATTTCTTTACATTTTTTTTAATAAACATCTATGACTAGAGATTTAATTATTTCAATCATTTTACCAATTTTCTATAATGTTAAAGTAACATTTTGAGTATAATCGGACAAAATAGAAAAGGCATTTCACAGATGACATGCGACTACTTATGTTCCATTTAAAGGCGCGACTACTGAAGTGTTAAGAAAGACAATTTATTTCTTGATAAACTATACTTTACTTGATTTATAATGTTTCTGATCCATTTCAAATACATATGGAAGGGATATATGATCATGCTAAACATGATTAATAACTTTGAGTTATTAAGAGTACTATATAGATTTTATGGATAATATTTAATTCTATATTCCTTTCAAATGTATTTAAAAATGTTATTACTAATTGAAACATTACTATTAAATTAAATAAGTGTATTGATGTAAAGTAAAATAACAAGAAAGAGTCTAAATAATAAAATCCATTATTTGCTTTAGATCAATTTAAAGGAAAGATTTTTTCTTTTTTACAGAGCATCTATATCGGAATTGAGGAGATACTGGAAAAACATGGGGACAGGGATTTCGGTTAGGGAATTTAAATGGGGATAGGGAAGAAGAATGGCAGATATTAGATGGGATTGTGTTCCAGATGGCAATAGACCAGATAAGAACGGAATAGTTTGGTTTTGTGTGAACGGGTATAAAGTTCAGAAAGGTTGAGGTCTTGTTTCCTGGTGTTGGACTGAGAATTTGGATTGAAGAAGACACAGATAAAGGAAGAGTTGATGAATTGGTATAAGAATTAATCGAGGGAATATTTTCTATGGGCGGAATGGAAAAACAACTTTAACTCATCATAATATATATATAACAAAAATAGTGCTTGTGTACTAGCTGGTCCTTCATTGTTTATAACCTTAACACTGATAATTCAGATACTGATTACACCGACCTTCTTATTAATGGAAATTGAAATATACAAAATGTAATAATAAAATGCTAATTTTAGACCCCTCTAGCCACGTTCCTCTGCTTATATAAATGTTTTCCCTTCACTTTTGGAGAAAAAATCTCTATTTCTATCATTGTAAAAATCAATTTGAAGCCCTTTTTCATATAATTTCATCTTTGGAATTATTCTTAACTGTTGGAAGTATTTCACAGCTTCTTCATTTATAAACAGCAATACCCAAAGTTCTATTTTCTTTCACAGACAAAAACACAAAAATAAATTTAATAATCCACACGCAAATAACTCAAATGAGACATGTGATAAGGAGAGAAGAAGAGGTTACACAAGATAAAGAGGTAGGTTTAATGCAGACCGGCTAATACACAAGTACCTATAAAACTGACTCATTAATACATCTTTTGAATATCTAAATTGTTGATTTTTAGGGATTGATTTTAATAAAAAATATTAAAAATGCAGTTCGTAATGTATATTCTTTAAGCAATTTTTTAGGGGGATAAAATATATCCTGAAAAACCACAGGACTGAGGAGTACAGAAGAACTAACAAGTACTTAATATTGAGAACTTCTTAATAAATGATGATATGCACTCTTATGATGTACACTTTGAGATGGAGTCTCTGAGAAGATCCGGAGGAGGAAGGACCGAAGACGCGGAAGACTCCCTTTTAAAGGGAGTAAAAATTCCTTAGTTACGCCGTCCTTCAGAAGGGACGTTAAACGGGGGTCCGAGCCTGTACGATGGCAGGTACTCGTTAAAAAATCCCTATCCTAATTAAACCTGGATAGGCAAACTTTAGAGCTCCCAATATAGCATCGTCCGATTAGCCATAGCAGCAAAATGTGACAATAAATGAACAAACAACAACAGTTAAGTCGTACTTTAAGTTTTGTTATATACGAAACATTTTTTTACTAAGATTTATGGCCTTCAATTATTCGATATAATGAATTGAATTGAATTAATGACCTACTAAAATATATAAAACTGTGTTAACATCAAACTTTGAAGTTTGGTATATTGTCTTGCAAAATCAAAGCTTGATAGCAAAATAATTATGGTACCTATGTTTTAAATAACATTATATCCTTCAAATGTTTATCATTCTATTATTCTATCTTTCTTGTCATTCTATAACAGAAAAAAATATTTTTTCTGGGGTGAAGAAAAGAGTGCTCTGTCCAATGACGCAATTGTCCAATGGCGCCAAAGGTCTGTATTAAAATGAAGGATGCAGCAAAAAAGTATGAAATGAAGGTTGCGTAGAGTTTATCAGGTTCTCACTGGCTAATTGATATAATATAATAATAATTCCTTAAAACATTTGAAGCATCTAATTTCCGTCCAAACTTATCTTTCGATAACAAAATACTTATCGCTGACCTACTCAGTGCATGATTAAAAGGAGATTTTTTTTTAATCTTATTGTTTTACAATAAATAATATTTCTACATAAATTGTAAAGATGCAATACATAACTTATTTATATGGTTCAAAACATAAATAATAGTAGTGCCAATAGCAGTAATGTACCTGTCAATGGTATCAGAAAGAAATAAACCATAGATTAAATTTCCCGAAAATTAGCTAGGATGGAGCCAAGAGAACGGAGAAGCACCAAAAATCCCTATCATCATTTTCAATAATTTTCAATAAATCAATTGGTTTAGTATGTTCAATAATGAATCTTTGTAATTGAACAAGAAAAAAAAAATTCTCCTTAATCGAGATTAGGTTCCAAGATAGAACCCAGATATCCAGATTTCAGTTTTCTTCAGATTTGGCACTAAATAAATGTATCACTTCAGCATTATCTAATAAACTCTTCAATCATAACCACTTACCTTTTATCTTAGAATATCTCAAGACGTTATTTATCCTTCAAACTAGCAGCCAGCCTCACTGCAGTAGAAAAGTTAGAAGGATTTTAATTTTTTATTAATTTTGGTAAATTTTTTGATTTTTAAATATTTTTATTTTTAAAGAGAAAAGATAGGCCCTCGGCCGTGATTCGAGCCCGGAACCTTTGTCTTTCCATGACAGCGCTCTACCATTTGAGCCACCAAGGCCGCCTGCCGGCAGAGGACAAATCTTATCTCTTATCCGATCCCATGTCCTCGTGCTCTCGCAATGTTTGCGATGAATACACTAGGACGAAGTTCTTTGAACATTAATTTAATTTTAGGATCTTATTGACTTACGTCATATTACTATTTATAATTTTTTATAATTATTGGTCAATTTTTTAATTATTTTTATGTTTAATGAGAAAAGATAGGCCCTCGGCCGGGATTCGAACCCGGAACCTTTGTCTTTCCATGACAGCGCTCTACCAATTGAGCCACCAAGGCCGCCGGCCGGCAGAGGACAAATCTTTTCTCTTATCCGATCCCATGTCCTCGTGCTCTCGCAATTTTTGCGATGAATACACTAGAACGAAATTCTTTGAACATTAATTTAATTTTAGGATCTTATTGACTTACGTCATATTACTATTTATAATTATTGGTCAATTTTTTTATTTTTAAATAATTATAAATAATTCTTTAAAATTAAATTCCATTCATTTCTCGGTGCCTTCTTCTTTGGTCTCACTACTTTATGGACGACATTATTCATTGCTTCTTTAAGAATTTCCATTTTTCGTCTACTGAACAATTTTCAGATTCTTCTTGAAATTCCTTTCTCATTTCTTCTCTTCTTCGCTTTTCCGTGACCAACTTTTCTATGTCCACCGGGTCCGCCTGTCTTTCACTAGTCTTTTTTAATCCGCAATTTATCCTCTGTTTTATTTTGCTTAAGACTAAGTAATGGTCACTGTTACAGCTTGCACCTCGGTAGCTTTTGCAGTCTAGAACAGCGGATGAATGCCTCGAGTCAATGAGTACATGATCTATATGATTCTTTGTAAGACCATCTGGGGAGATCCACGTTTCTTTATGTTCAAACATTGTGCTCATTATTTTCATACCGTTGGACGTTGCAAAATTTATTAGCCTTTCACCGTTATTATTTGTAATATTGTGAAGACTGTGTTCCCCTATCGTGGGCCTGAATTCTTCTTCCTTTCCTATTTTGGCATTCAAGTCTCCGATTACTATTTTTACATCATATTTGGGCACTGAGCTATACACCCTTTCCAGTTCACTGTAGAATTCCTCTTTTTCAGATTCACCCTTCTCTTCTGTAGGAGCATGCACGCTGATTAAGGATATGTTGGTAAATCTTCCTTTGAGCCTGACGCTACAAAATCTTTCACTAGCCAGTGATTAGTTTATCAAAGCCTGCTTCAGGGAATTTTTTATTATAAATTCACTTCCGTATTGGTTGGTCTTGTTCCCACTATTTATAATTATATATTTATTCAATGAGACTAGGTCACTGTCCTTCCAACGAATTTCCTGTAGTGCTGCTACATCCACTCTATACTTTTCTAATTGGGTCTCCAGATCTTTGCTGGCTCCCGCTTGCAAAAGGCTTCGGCCATTCCATGTTCCTACTCGCAATATCCGCCTTTTCCTCTCTCTCATTCTCCTTCTCTTTTCCTCTCTCAGTTTGCTTACAGTAAGCGCTGGTTGGGACCCCCCCCCCGCATCCGATCGGGTCCCTCTGGGGATTATATTTACCTGCACTTTTTCCATGAACAAAGCTGTCAGTGGTTTCTCCACTGTTGTGTTTTATAGGGTAGGGTTTTTGCCCTACGCCCAACCCTCCTGTTTTATCCGGGCTTGGGATCGGCTATGGGGTCTAGCAAGCTAACTCCGTAGGCACAGTTGTGATTAATTGGGAGCTTAAAGCATTTTTCTAGTAACCATCCATACCATTTACTTGTTGTGTTAACATAATGCAGTTGTAAATTTCATTGAATAAATTATTAAAAAAAAAAATATTTCTACTGACTCCACATTCCAATAAAAAATAAGGGGGGACTATGTGGTGGGTTGAGCGTGATCTAGGATGTCACCTCCCTGCACAACCGTTGTCCATGTAACGGTACTAATCATGGCTAGATACTGGATTTTCCTGTATCTGAATACAAGTGATACTGATACTTTTCTTTTCGTATCTGATACTTTTACTTGATACTTTTTTAGTTGAATACAGATATCCCGACTCTTACTCTTCTAATACGCTACACAGAAGCCTTTCTTGGGGCATCAGTTTTTGCTATCATTTTTAAAGGAAAAAGTTATTCGCCGAAATAGTAACCTGCACAAAACATCAAATGATTAAAATCATGTTTTTATTGGTTAATTATTTTTTGAAAGCTATGGAATTATTGAGCATTAAAAAATAGATTTTAACCCTACCTCAAACGTTTGGTATTCACATTCCAAGACACGTAGAATTTGGGTTGTAATACAAAATATGTCTGTCCGCCACCGCACACTACACTCTTTAAAACGCTATAGCTGGTTTTTCCCTCCGATTTCAATCATTTACGTCGATTGCCTTTACTTTATGGTGTAGATATATCCAACAAAGAACCCATATTTGCCCGAACATTGGTCGAGGTTTTTTTTTTGCAAAGTTGCTCCTGAAAAATCATGTATTAGGAGGCGATCTCAGAAAATGTTATTTCAACCACCCTTTACTGTTAACTAATTTCATAATTTATTTTCCTTTCTAGATATGTGATAATTGACTAATTACAGATTATATTGATAATAAGTCAAAACTTGTTCACTATTTTTTTTACTTATTTATTTATTAATACTAAGGGGAGATGCGGGGAAATTGGTCTTTCGGCGGTAATAAAATCGTTATTATTAGTAGACAATATTTTTTTTTTAAATCCATGAGACGATGTAATTTTATTGCCAAAATGAGCTTTGTTTTGGCCAAAAGGTTTGTTTTGGCGGTTCTCCGTCACGAATACCGGATTTTCCAGGATGGCAATTCCAGGTATCTGTCTATTGGGTATTTCCAAATTTTGTTTCCATTTTACTCTCAGTTTGAAGGTACCATTCGCCTTAAACGTATCATAGCTTCGAGTCTTCGTTTGTTAAGGTTTTTTTTATGGAAACTCTGAGGTCAATGGTGGGGAATACAAGCTGGTGAAATAGGTTCCAGTCAACTGGTCTCCTAATAAATGATGGTGAAGGAAGTTTGGATATTGGGGCTTTAGAAAGAATTAGGATCAAAGGACTGCGATCTGAGGACAGTTCATCAAGGCGTTCTATGGAGTAGTTTAGGGGACCTAAACCAGCATGGATGAAAAAGTCGAGATCAGGATTTCTGTTTGGATCAGTGGGCCAATATGTAAGGGTCCCGGGAGAAATAATTGTAGCGTTAAGTCAGGCATGCGGCCTCAGAAATTAGTAGTTCTTGAGCCCCATCGTTGATGTTTCGCATTAAAGTCTTCACCTAAAAGGAAATGGATCGCTAAGGAGTTCAGAAAAGAGCTGAATTGAAAATTGGAGATGGATTTATTAGGAGGGCAGTAAACCGATGCTATGATGATGGAAAAGGAAATGGTTTTGATTGTAACAGTAGTATAGTAGAGTAAGCCCAAGATCGCGGGTTCGTAGCCCGGCAGGTGACCCTAGGATTTTTTTAAGGGAGTAAAAAATCCTTAGTTACGCCGTCCTTCGGAAGGGACGTTAAATGGGGGTCCCGAGCCTGTGCAATGTCAGGTACTCGTTAAAAATCCCTATCCTAATTAAACCTGGATAGGCAAAATTTAGAGCTCCTACTGTAGCATCGTCCAATTAGCCATAGCAGCAGAAAGTGACGTTAAATGAACAAACAAACAAGCATTATAGTAGATTGAAGGAGATGAGTGTTGGGAAAGGGATCGATAGACTATGGCAGCAGAACCACCGTGAGCTTTTCCATGAGGATGGTCAGTCCGGTAGGTTTGGTACTGTCTTACGTTGAGATGCCGTTTACTGGTCAGTCGAGTTTCTGTGATTAAGGCTACATTTTTTTAATGATGTTAGTTCGTCAGTGTGGTTCCGAATACCATTCGCATTCCAAAGGAGAATGGATATGGTGGATGTCATTTAAGGATGTTGTTGGACAGGAAAGGGATGGGAGATAAGATTTGTTGAGGAATGGTGTGAGAAGTGTCGTGAGATCAGTAGCATTTGAAGAAAGGGGATATGACGGATTTGGTGCGGGTCATTTGTAGTTTGATTCATGGAATATTGTGGTTCTAAAGGGTTGATTTGTGGTTTTGGGGGTTCGGGTTGCAGTGTAGCCCTGAGACTATTTGTTTGCTGACCACAGGACATTTGGACATAGGAAATAGTTCCATCTGCAATTTTTGAAGGCTGTCTTCATGACGCTCTCACTTCGTCGCTGGGCCGACGTGTTATTTTTGTAGGTTTGACAACCTTTATAGTTGGCTGGGTGTCCTTGAAGAAATAATGCGCAAACAGTAGGTGTTTCTCGCGGGTTGACACACTCTTCAGTTTTATGCGGTTTTCCGCATTTGACACATCTTGGAGTATGATGACAGTAGCGCCTAGTGTGCCCGTATGCTTGGCAATTATGACATTGCACAATGTATTTCTTCAGGTAAGGTTTTTCGACTTGAACCTGAGCATAGTAAAGTCCAGTTACCTCATAGATTTTTTCGACTCCGGGTAGGGTTCCAAGTTTATGAAGAAAAGAGGGAGTGGAATTTTGTTGCCTGCCCCAGGATGCCCAGTATTGTTCTTGTAGACATTTGTTATTTGTCTAACTTTGAAGCTTATGGCGGTGAGCTCTTCTTCTATAACGTCAACAGGGGTAGTGGGATGCAATTTTCTGAACACCACTCTGATGGATCTTTGCTCCTTTAATTGGTAGGTGTGGTAATCAACCTTGGTCTCCATTAAATATTTCACTATTCGCCGGTATGTCTCGGGCGTATCTGATTGGATATGGGTGTCATTTGTCCTACTAGTGCAATAGTATTTTCCAGAGCTTACTGCCTTGTTCAATTGGTGCAGAAAAGTTTAAAGTTTTTTATACTTCGTACGAAAAGTGGCGGTGGCCTATGCACCTTAGGAGCCGATGTGGACTGCATTGCTTCACTAGGGAGACTTGTCAGGGACTGAAATATGTTGGGTGAATAGAACGGCGAGTCTTCAACCAACTCGGTATATGGTCCTGAATGGGTATTTTGATTCGACGGCCCTGGCTTGGGTTCTATATTTTAATTAGGAGTCTTAGGAGGAATATCAACTTTACGCCTTGTATTAGGTTTAGGTTTTGCGGGGCTATTTCTGGAGGTTGATTCTAGGGATCGGCTTCTCTTGGCACCTCCTACATAATACTTGGTGGTGGAATTTCATATTTGCTATATTCAATATACGGGAGCTGAAATAAATAAAGGAAAAATGGTAAAACCCAGAGAGGAAAAGATAAATAAAAATAAAAAAGATCGTAAGAGACCTGATCTGGCAAAAGCACAGTTCAACCTCATTCGTTGCCGGGGCCGTACTGGTAACTGATAAGATTTCTACCGTATGTTGTGGGTGGGAATGGACCAGCTGCAGCCTATACACAAGATAACGAACTCCTGTCTCTTGAATCACTCAATTTTCTAATTAATACTGTTTAGTCGCGGACCTGGACTACCCGCCAGATGGAACGGACAGATCATTGCCTCTAAAATCGAAAAAATGTACTGTACCGCCAAAACCTAGGAGAGGGGAGCGACGCTATTGAGTCACCTCACTTATCATTAGATCGCCGAGCGGACTGGTGCTATCTTCGCAGCAACGATCATCGCACACTGCCGCCTAGGAATCCGCTTTCAAGCCGCCATTCCTGTGAGGACGTCCAAAGGTTTCAAGATCGTCACTCGCCAGAAGCTATGCGGAGGTGCTAATTGGGTTTACATCACACAAATTGTAAGTCCCATTTCATTATCATAAGGTCTCAAATTGTCAACTAATTCTTCTCCTGATGATCAACGTCTCACATGATACCAACCGGAAGTTCAAGTTAATTCATGATATCATACTCATTGCTCCTTCATGCCGTGATCACTGGCGAAGATAATAATTATTCGCACATCTTCGCGCCTTATTGAAATCTGCATTACAACGTTCAATTTCATTTAGTAGTTATTATATCTTTGGCCATTATGTTAGCATGGAGCATTTCTGTTATTGTTAATTATCGCTCCCATTCATATTAATCATTTTTTCTTCTTTTTTTGTTTAAAATTAATTTGTTCATTAGATCGCTAAGTTACATGTTTAGTTTTAAGTTAATTTGTAGACGCTATTATTAATTTGTATCTTCTTTTACATGCATATTTAATAGTATTTAAGAAATCTCGCATGTTATTTAAATTAATAAATCAAACGCTTTGTTAATATCTGAGACTTCATTCAAATTCCCGTGGTACTTCCATTTGATTCCTATTAAATTTATTCAGTCTAATCACGCCTTAACAAATACTATCAAGTTATGAGTCAGTAATTTACTACGAAACTTCACATTTCACTTCACCGAAACACAAACTCTAACTATGTAAAAGGCCATATATGTACGTTGAAAGTTATAGTATGAAAGAATGTCACAGAGGCGATGTTGCTCACTCCAGGACATGCTGTGAACTTAGTTTTGCTATAATTTAATATAACTACTGGTATTATTGGTGATGTTGAGTTTATTAGGTATTCCTCTTGCTAAAAGAATATTTAAAATTCTTAATTAAAAAAGAACATTTTCTTACAAGCCTGTGTACTCTAAGATATAATATTGAAATATGTATAGTCAATAAAAATACGTATCACTAAAGTACAGTTAACATCTAGGTACCTCTCTTTTAGTCATCTTAACTAACATTTTCTTTCTTACTCCATTTATTTCATCAATATTGATTTATTATTATTATTAAAAATCGATCTGCCCTATCTACCTGTGAATGCTTAAAAGTGAGTAAAAGTGATTCTTAGTGAGTTTATCTGTACGTCAATGTCTATATTTCCACTTGCACCATGATTCCCTGAAGCATTCACCACCCGGAGATCCGAACGGGGGAATAGTTTACCTTCGGATAACGAGCGTTTTACCTTAGAAAGATCCATTACTTTTAAATATCTACAGATATTTTTTAAGTAACACATAATGTTAGTAGGGCGTTCCAACCTACGCTACATCCCTCAAGCAAGCCTGAGAAGAGGGGGGGGGGGCGCTCACATTGTTGATCAGTGACTCCATCGGACTTAGCCGGGGTGAACTTGCAAGGGATTTCCACCAACTATCCCCAGATCTGCAACCCATGGTCGTATTGCTGAAAATATTCCTAACATTTTCTTTCAAAATTTGTTAAGCGAATAACGATGAAATAAAGATTATTCTGTTGCTATGATACTTGAGTATATTTAGATTAAAGAAAGAACGAATTTTTTTCTCATTTGTTAACTGATTTTCTTATGGAATAGTCAATTTAAAACAAGAAAATTAGTATAAGAGAATTTCGGGAAATATCAAAGAATCCTTAGCGCCAATGGTTGAAGAGTCTTATAGAGTTTAAGGATTGCAGAAGAAGTTACAAATCCATCACGAAGCTAATTCACGTAAGTAAACAAATTTTTTTTATGCATAAATATTTAGTGAAAACTATTTTTACGATGCTTTCTTAAGCATGCATTAACTAATTTCCTCTTTCGTTTTAATTCGTCATCGAGTTTTATATTACAATAATATTTTCCCATATTCAAAAATAAATATGTTTGAGACATAAGTTCTTTTTATGTGTAATAATGATATGAAGCACGAATGTTTGAATACTGTATTTTTCAGACTGCAAAATCGATGATGGATCAAAACAACAAACTCGATGATAAATTGAAACGAAAGAAAATGTTATAAAATATAAATTTCCAAAAATTATTTAAGGTAAGAAAAAGTTAGTATCCCGAGATGAATGAATTTGCATAGAAAGGTGTTACATTAATTGATTATATTTGCAACGGGAGTGAAATAAGCATAGTTTTTTAAATATTAATTATTATTTTAAATTATTAAATTTAGCGTAACCCTTTTTAGCAAATTCTTCTATCTTCTCTAGTTTTAGACCTCGGTGTAGTTGACTGTATGGTACAAACCAAGGCGCGTTTACTGCGATCCGTGGGATTTTATTTTGGAAGGTTTGCAATATGCCTACGTTTGTTAGGTCTTCGAATATTGTCAACAAGAGTTTTTAATTGACGCGCTCCTTGGACTAGTACGTTAATTTTTCTAAATTTGTCTCAGAATTTAATTTCTGCTTGGATGTTTTTGAGGAATTCCTGGTGTTAGTTGAGGTGGATCCTCTCGATTTTTATTGAATTTATCGGTCCCTTTTTCTTTTTTACTAGTTATTTATTCACGTGTTAATTCGTGCAAGATTTGTACTTCATTATGATCTTTTTGAACATATAGTTCTGTAATATCAATATCAGTTTGTTTATTATTATCTTGTATAATTCCGAAGGTTATTTCGTTTGGAATTAGTTTTAAATTTGTATCTACCGTATTGTTGTAAGCCGAGACTGCGATTCTTAATTTTTGTTCAAAAGTGTACTTTTTCTTTTCGTGTGAAATTAGTCTTAATAATTCGGTCAATGTTAGGTGTACCCTGTTAAGTAACCCTAAGAGTTTGAATGGTTCGTAGATGTAATGGAGGGTTATATTATTACAATCACAAAACTGTTGAACTAAATTAGTCCTAGTCTTCTTCATCTCTGTATCATTCGTAAAGTGATCTGTGTTGGTGTTGGGAAGTATGATCAATAGGTCGTTCTTTTATTTGTTTCAATATCTCCGTTTATTCATAAAATATTTACATACTATATATATATATATATATATATATATATATATATATATATATATATATATATATGTGTATATATATATATATATATATATATATATACACATATACGATACATAATAAGTGGCCCATTATAATGATCGCTCTGTTTTGGTTTTGACCTCTTATAACTTCTCTCTCTAGATCCTCATAGAATTGCTCCTTATCTTAAACATCGACGTCATCTGTTGGGGTGTACATTTGCATAACACTTACTTTTCCTATTGATAGTTCCATGCTTGCCACTATTATTCTTGAAGATATTGGCTCCCAGTCTTCTACTTAGGCAAACAACCTTTCAGACATGATCATGCCTACGCCCTCCTTGTCCCTCAGTCCAGCCGCCTCTCCTGAGTAAATAAGCACATAGTCTTTGTCAAGCCTCACTTATCCTTGCCCTTTCTTCCCATCTTCTCCAATTCATAGGATTTTTACCCTGATGGCCTTCATCTCCTCCACTATTTCAGTATCTTTGCCAGTTAATATTTGTCTTTATATCCCACGTTCCAAATAAGATGTCCTGTCAAGCGCTCTGTCGTAACCATTGTGTCTGACCTAATCCGAGAGATCATTGTGGAATTTGAATCGATGATTCTCTCCTACGAGTGATTAGCCCACTAGAAGAGGCTCCATGCCCAGGGACACTAAGATACTATATAATTTTAGTCGCTATTTCTTCTATTTTTTTTTTATGGAAGCATTTACTATAAGAAGTGACGTGCACTCCCTCGCAATTGAAGCATTTTGGTTTGCCTAGTCGCAGACATTCAGAAATAATATGTGAGCCGCTGCATCTTACATTTTACGGTGTGGTTTCAGTAGTTTACACACTAAACACTGTACACAATTAAATAGTCATTTCCTACTCTTATCAGAGCTGTTGTCAGTTGAGGTTGTATCCAAGTGATATGAATGGACCCCAACAGCTTTAGCCGAAATCTTCATAGAAGTAGTAATAGTATTTGTTTGGATAAGGTTCTTAAAAAAGGCTCCTGTACAAACAATTATAATATGTATTTTAATGTTCATTCGTCGAATTTAGGTTTATTCATCGTAATTAGGTTTATTCGTCAAATACTACTAGATCTCAAACGATCAATAGTAGTTCCAAATCCATCAAGATTTTATACCTTGAAGATCATAGACGATTGTGGACTAGGCCTACTGGGGATACCACATTAAAAAAACCGCACCCCGGCACTCTACCCCTGCGGTGGTGTGGAAACGAGTGCATTATTTATAAGTATTATTTAAAAAATTAATATTACTTAATTGGCTAGGAATTTGGAGAAAAACAATAAGACCTTTCCAAAATGTAAATCATTATTTTTCCCGAAGTAGCCACTTTTTAAACAAATTTTAAATAAAAATTTAATGATTGCCCATGCTATTCAAGTTTATTTTATAATGAATATAATATTACTTTATAATACAATAAAATATAATGAATTCTTCAGTCGTCTCTAGTTTTAGCTTTCGGTGTAGTTGACTGTTTCGTACAAACCAAGACGCGTTTACTGCGATTCGTAGGATTTAAATATGGAAAGTTAGTAATTTGTTTCGCTTAGTTTTGACACTGCACCCCACACTTCACAACCGTATATTAATAGAGGTCTAAGAATGGTTTTATAAATTAATAAGGCTGTTTCTGGTTTTAATCTAGATTTTCTATTAATTATCGGATAAAGTAGAGCTAATCGTGCGTAGGCCGGTGCTAATTTGGTAGTGGTGACGACTTGCACATATAGATGTTTTGTTTCAAATCTCATTTATTTTCATAATTTACATAAATTTACTATATATACATTTGATTTATAAATCAATATATATGCATACATCATAGATACTTCATTTACCCGGAGGTATTGGGTATTAATTTTCATACGTATAGATGTCGAAATTATTGACTGAATATATCTTAGAAGACTGTTAAATTGATCAGGAGGGTACAGTCAATACATTTTACGGTAAATAAGTTTAACTCATTTTGTTTGTGGCATTTGGGCAGAGGGATGAAAAGTCTAAGTTTGGAGCTTTCTTTTTTAAAACAATAATTAGACTTAGCAACATCATGTTTTTTGAAAAAAAGGGCTAGGGCCTTTTAAATTATCATGGCAGAGTATATATGATATAATTCGTTAATAGATGAGTCAGAATCATTTAGAAATATTGCAACTATAGTCAATGTACAAAAAAGTGAGATTTTATGCGATAGTTTTACATATACATTATAAGTTTATATATATATATATATATATATATATATATATATATATATATATATATATATATAGGTATATATATATTGTTACGGGCTACTGGGTATTAAAATGAATTAAACAATTCCTTAATTAAAGATACTAATATTTATTAACAAAAGTTATAAAAAGGATACAAGGAAATTATTAACAATTAAATTATTAAACTAATATAAATTGACAATAACCATATTCTGAATATTTATTATCTTGGCCTAACTCCTATTTAATTATTACAATAATCTAAGATATTACTAATTCTAAATGACTTAACTAGTTACATAAGTTTGTATGAATATTATAAAATTACACTACAATTTATAAATACTAATTAACACTTACAGTTCACTACTCCACCGACCGTAAGATTCTCTAAGTATGACAAACTGACACAGTAACAAACAGAAACAGTTTATTACACTCGCGAGACTGTCACTGTTCACTGATACACTTATTACACATTGGCGGTTTAACACTGAACAGTTTATCACACTGACACTCACTTATTACAGATCATCATCTTGCCTGGTCTACTCTCAGACCGACTCGCTCTAGGCGAGGGAGGTATTTAAATAGGCAAGGTCGAACATTCTAGAACACGGAAGGGTGGAGACTGTTCTGGAACCTTCTTAATCTTTTCCGACAAAGCGGAGGCGGTTCTACTATGCTGAGAAGGTCCTAATCCTATTTTAACTTCTCCCGTCGAAGGTTCAAGGCGCTAATTCCTTGCTTCCGTCTTCCTCTGTGTGGCCGTAGCAATATATATATATATATATATATATATATATATATATATATATATATATATATATATATATATATATATATATATATATTATTCCATTCCTACCAGTGATAAAAATTTATTTTGTTAATTAATACTCATTACTTCCGCTTATCTAAGGTATTTACGAGTTTAAATGGGCAGATTTTAATTACCAATATTCACTGATAAGAACTGGAATAAATTACTTAAGCTAAATTGAAAATCTTACCTTGAATTGATTAATTACTTTTATTAACCATTAATAAACCTTTTATCATTTGAATATAAATATGGATAAACATCAGGTAATCTATAGATAAGGCAAAATACATTTCACTAACATTGATTTATTATTAACCCCAATTGACAGCAATGATACTATTTCAGAGTTGATGACAATGGCACTAAGAATGGTGGTGAGATGGTGCATGAGAGTAGGATTGAACATCAATCCTAATAAAACGGTAATTGTACCTTTTACAAACAAAAGGATATTGAGGGAACTCAACCCCCCTAGGATGAAAGGGATGAGTATTCCATTCAGCAAGAAGGTTAAATACCTCGGTGTTATTATGGACAGTAAATTAAACTGGAATGAACATATCGACTATGTTACCAAGAAAGCCACAAGAATTCTGTGGACTTGTAAGAGCCTATGTGGCAACAAGTGGGGAATTAGCCCCAAGATGGCCCGTTGGATGTACACAGCAATAGTTAGACCTGTGCTAACCTATGGCTCAATAGCCTGGTGGCACAAAGCTGGTATCCAACAAAATAGATCAAGGTTGGAGAAGGTGCAGCGGCTTGGGTGCATCATGATCACTGCGGCCATGAGAACCACCCCTACCGCTTCACTGGAATCTATACTTGATTTAACTCCTCTTGACATTCTAATTGAATCAGAGGCATTGAAGACAGCCTACAGGCTAGTAAAAATAGGAGGGGTCAAAAAACCCACCAACGATTTTGGACACAGAAGTGTCTTTGATATAATCGAGCAAAATGCAGATCTAAAAAAGCATTCTGATTCAATGCTGAATAAGTATAACTTTGACAAAAGATTTCACGTCAATATACAGGCGATTTGCAAAAGCAAGAATGATTGCTTTAATCCACCCAATGGTCTAAATGTGTATACGGATGGATCCAAAGGGGAGCTTGGTGCCGGCTCGGGATTCTGGTTTAGGGGTTGTCAGGGCATGGGTCATTACTTAGCTCTGGGCACGACACCCACTGTATTCCAAGCGGAAATATAGGCAATACTTGCAGGTGCCTTCGCTATGAAGGACCACAAGAATAAGGTAATTAACTTTCTCACTGACAGTCAGGCAGCATGCAATGCATTACAAAATGCAGTAACAAACTCCAGACTAGTGGAGGAATGCTGTCTAAGACTAGATGAACTAGCTGTACATAACAGAGTTAACATATTTTGGATCCCTGGGCACAGTAATATTCCAGGAAATGAAAGGGCCGACAAATTGGCGAAGAAAGGAGCAGTTACTGCTCCTATTGGACCAGAACCATGGTGCGGGGTCCCCCTTCCCCTGGCTAAGGATACAATTAATAAACTAGCCAAGAGGAAGATAAAAACACGTTGGGATAGAGCCAAGATAAGGCATACAAAACTTTTCATAAAGGATCCCAACGATAATCTTTCTGATAAAATCAAGAAAGAAGCTGCTCACTCGTCGAGAACCGACCTCAAAAGTATGGTTGAAACCATCACTGGGCACTGTAAACTCAGGAAACACATGCATCTCCTAGGCATTGAACAAGAACCTAGGTGCAGATGGTGCAAAGAGGAGGACGAAACCCCTTGGCACATCCTCTTTGAATGTATAGCACTAAGTCGAAAGAGGAAATTTGACCTTGGCCCCGGTGGATACAAGGAACTTCAAGAACTGAGGTTTAAAGACTATTTAAAATTTCTCAGAAGTCTAGACCTATGTTAGGGATTTTTTAGGACTCAAGCACAATGGGCCTCTTTAGGCCGAAGTGCATAGTAATAAGGGTCATACTTAAATAATAATAATACAGATCATCATCTTGCCTGGTCTACTCTCAGACCGACTCGCTCTAGGCGAGGGAGGTATTTAAATAGGCAAGGTCGAACATTCTAGAACACGGAAGGGTGGAGACTGTTCTGGAACCTTCTTAATCTTTTCCGACAAAGCGGAGCCGGTTCTACTATGCTGAGAAGGTCCTAATCCTATTTTAACTTCTCCCGTCGAAGGTTCAAGGCGCTAATTCCTTGCTTCCGTCTTCCTCTGTGTGGCCGTAGCAATATATATATATATATATATATATATATATATATATATATATATATATATATATATATATATATATATATTATTCCATTCCTACCAGTGATAAAAATTTATTTTGTTAATTAATACTCATTACTTCCGCTTATCTAAGGTATTTACGAGTTTAAATGGGCAGATTTTAATTACCAATATTCACTGATAAGAACTGGAATAAATTACTTAAGCTAAATTGAAAATCTTACCTTGAATTGATTAATTACTTTTATTAACCATTAATAAACCTTTTATCATTTGAATATAAATATGGATAAACATCAGGTAATCTATAGATAAGGCAAAATACATTTCACTAACATTGATTTATTATTAACCCCAATTGACAGCAATGATATAAACAAATTGATTCCAATTTGTAAACAATATAATGGACAAATCCATCTCAATAGAAATAATATAATAAACAGATTAATCTCAATATAAAATAACATAATGAATAAATTAATATCAATATATCCTTCCCCCCGCGATGGTCAATCTTCTTTCATGGCTTGAGATGGAGCGCTTGATGTTGCTTGATCGAAGGGTTGAAATGAAGTGTCATGTTACTCGCTGAAAGGGTTGAACTGAAATGGTTGTTTTATCTATGGAAGGGATAGGTGAGACTGCCGACCCCTATCGGCATTTTACTTAAACTCTTCAAAGTTCTCTAGGAAATATTCTCTCCGGTCTTTGTATCCAGGTTTAATAAGGAGTGATTATATTATTCTTCATTAGACGATAGTTGCGTCATGTATCAATATATATATATATATATATATATATATATGTGTGTGTGTGTGTGTGTGTGTGTGTATGTATATCGATTAAATATTTATTTTATTTTACGGTACAGTAGGTAATGCTCTCTTTTTCCTGCTTATATAATATCATTATATAACTATAAAAACGCATTACAAATGTAAATTTAGAAGTAAATTATCCTATGAACTTCTTGAAATGAATTAATGAAGTTCTTGCTTTTATTAGTATTATTTTCATTTACCTCAGGGCAACACCGCTCTCTATGGGACAAAAGTTTTATATATCAACAAAATCTTTTGGGTTATTTAAAATATTTTAATCATATTTTCAGATAAATATGAAGAAACGAAAGATGGTCCCTCCTGATGGAGGATGGGGATGGCTTATCGTTCTGGGATCATGCTTAATAAAAGTGAGCAACATATCCAAACTTATTTATATTTTCTATTATTAATATTGTAATTACTACCAAGTGAAAGTTTATTTTTAAATAATGTGAAAAAAATCGTTTGAATATTAAGCTAACTTTAAAAAGAATTTTTGATCATGAATTAAAGATTATTCAAAACGATAAATTCGATTGAAACATTGAGATCTGGATAAATCCATTGATTTTGTGTGATGATGTAAATTGGAAATTATTGTAGGATGCGTTTTGGGGAAAGAAATCTCAGAAGTGTTGTCTAAGGGGTATACAATTTTAGAACGTCTAGGTTTATTTACTTATTTATTTATATATGAATTGATTTTTTTAAAGATGTCAACGATAGCCATTCTGCCATCATTTGGATTTCTTTTCGGAGGATTCCTCATGCAGCTTGGAGCCCTCACGACTGACGCATCTCTGGTCATTTCTACTACGGAAGGAATTATCTGTTTGTCAGGTATTCTTTACATTACCAATAATACAGTGATAGTTCATTTCTTGGCGAGCTCACGAAACGAATTTCTAATTTCTTGGTTTTTAGGAAAGTACATTAATTGGTGATAAAAAAATATGATAATTTTACCACTATTCTACATTCAATAACACGGAATCGAAATTTTCCACAATGCGCTTTTGGAGGAGGTAGATTGAAATAGATTTTTTAATAGTCAACTGAAAGCTGGTTGAGTTATCTTGCTGCTATCGTGTGAAAAGCTAACGTGTAAAATTCAGTTCTGAAAGGTGGCACTCAGGGCATAATTATGTATCTTCAGTACTAACCTCTCTGGAGGTTGCAACAAATATCCTCACCCAATATTTGTTTTCGTATACAAGTTTCATTAGCAAGGAAATTCAATTTGAGGACTTTCGCCATTGATGTATCGAAGAAACAATAATGGAACAAGTATAAAAAATTGCAGGGAACCTTTACATCAAATGAACCGACCCCAAACGTCGATCAGGTTTATCAATCGTTGTATACTGATTTTAGACTTATCTTGCCTCTTTGGGTTTATAAATTTTGAAAACGAGGCTGTCACAATTTCCGATCAGTCTCTCATAAACTTCACAAAGAGGATCACTCTCTTTTTTTAACGTACCCTAAGTGATATATAATACTGAACTTGAAAACGCATATGAATTATACACTAATATGGTTTAAAAACAGTATAAAGCCCATCTAAAAGTGTAAAGCCCATCAAGCAACAAAAGAAAGCTACTGGTAATAGTATTAACTATAAATTATACAGGCGAAAAATATTTTGATGAAACAAAAGCACTATGAATACTATATAAAATTATACAAAGAAAAACTCTGATTTGACTTGGCATTTACCGGTAAATTAATAAAGAATGATATTTATCTGGGTAAAGATTACATAGTATATTACATAATTCTGGCATTTATCCGTAAATTAATAAAGACTGGCATTTATCCGAGTATATTACATACATAACTGAAATTTATCCATAAAGCAATCAATATTTGTTTCACAATTGTAATTAGAATTTTATCCTGTTTAGCTAGCATATATCAGGATAATAAAAACTGGCATTTATCTAGGCCCGTTGGACCACGTTTAATTAGGCTCGGTGATTTTCTCTCATTTCTATTAGTCTCTACACTCATTATCTGCTTCCTGTTGTCTCCTCCTCTACTCCGCCTATTATTATACCAACATCATGCGTGACTCCTCACTGGATGTAAAGACCACTTCTCTGGTCTGTGAAAACAAGATGCGTACTCTCAAGTGCAAGATCTTAGGCATCCTCTCCTCCGCGAGAGATGCTCTAAATGACTCAACAAAAATTCCATTCTTCAAGGAAAACCTGATTTGTGCCCAACCAACTGGAAAACATATCAAAAGCTGTGGGATGACAGAGACTCCCTACAAGTCTATTCAGAATCTCCCGACTCTTGGCCGGACGAGGCTTGGTATGCCGATTTTGATACAATCCGCAATGAACTGATCCGCAATCAATATGCAGATCGGAGAGAATCAGAAATGTCCCACGCATCACAAGACACAGCTACCACGGCTTATAATATCGACAAACTCTCAAGGGTCTCTTTCTCCAGAACCTCAAATAGCTCCTTATCTTTCCACAGACTGCAATTTCCAAATTTGTCGCAAAAATACAAGCCACTTGCGCTTGATACAACTAGCTTGAGAAAATTCAAGAAATGTTCAGATTTCAGGTATACGACGACTCCTAACAATCTGTCATCTGATCGCCAAATCATACCAACGACTCAAGACGACCGACGACTGACCGATCATATTTCAAATGATGCCTCCTCAACGCATCTAATGCCCGGGAAAATCGTTTCTCTTTAAAAGAAAAATAGATAAAAAATAAAACAATTAACAAAAAAAATATAATATTTTAGTTAAATATCATCATTTCTTTTTAAAATATGATAATATGAGTTACAATAACAGTAGGAGATCAACAATTTATTGTTCAACTGCTTTTATCAAAATTGTTGAATATGGATATTTAATTGTACTAGTAAGTGCTATTTTTTCTAAATAAAAAGTCGTCTGATAATCAAAATATATTAATTTTTTTTTAAATGGCCGAAGAAGTTTTCCTTATTTTGAAACTTTGAAGTGATGAAAATGCCTTTGGCCCTTTTGCATCCGGACTAATTTTCTTATATTTAATAGCTACACCTTTCCTATGAATAATAAGACACATTTTAGCCCGCACACTCGAGTACAACATTTTTTTAGAGAACTTTATTTCAAGAAGATATTTTGTTGAAGAATGGTTGATGCAGCCAAAGGAAGAAAGAAACTCTTATCTCTTTGAGTAGCTTTCAACCAAAATTAGTTTTGAAAACATTACAGAGGACTCTGAAAGGAAAATAAAAATGATTTTGGCAAGGAATTCTTCCAATTTATTATATATCTTATTTAGCATTTATTTACCACAAAACAAATTTAATTAGTTTTATGATTAAAATTTTTTGGATGGATGAATGATGAGCAGTAGTATATATATATATATATATATATATATATATATATATATATATATATATATATATATATCTTTACGTTCTTAAATTATTTTGTTGTTTTTTTCTTTTCCATAAAATTTGTATTATGTATGTATATTTGTATGTAAATATTAATAGTTTTCTTCTTCTTTATAATTATTGTTATGGTATTTATATTTTTTCTTTGATTTAATTGGTTATTGCGAAGTAACTCCTAATTTATATTCATTATTTTTTTATTTTCATATATTTATTAAATTGTAAGTGTATACTGTAAGACATTATAGTTTATATTTTATGTTCCATATCACTATTCTATAGAAACTTGTCCCAGTTGAATAAATATGGATTTTTATCAGTTTTATTATTATATATTGTCTTAGTTATACATGTTTCTTTTAATTTTCTAATTATTATCCTTGCAATCCTCTTAAATTCAGTTGGTAATTACCATTTTTTATAATTATAATACTTAATTAGGCGAAAGAAATGCAAAAATGCCGAAAAAAAAAAGTCCAGCTAGGTCCTACTAACCCAAACGCTGTGTGGCGAGTGAGAAGTGCCAGAAGTGAAATGTAGAGCACGCTGGTTATCGCCTTAGGCACTCCCCCCTGTGACGTCAAAATTACGTCACAAAACTGGAGGTTATCGAAGGGAGACTCTTTCTCCACAATTACCAACTATATTAATAATAATACTATGACAAGTTTGAAAGGATTTTGTGAGTATGAGAAGGAGAAGGTTGATGTGCTAAGGATACACTAAACGATTAGGGATCGTTTTTAAATTTTTTCTTAAAATTTTCTTTTCCTCATATAAAAAAAAAATGTATATATATATATATATATATATATATATATATATATATATATATATATATATATATATTTCTCCTATTAATCCCTAATTTTCTTTAATTGGGACACATGGGCTACTTTAATATCATGTTCATCTAACTCATTGGTCACCTCGTAGGTAATTAATATTGTGATTCTCTAGGGGAAGGAATATTTATAAGATAATTTCGCAACACTATAATTATTATTAACTCGTAGGAATACATCGCAATTTCTCATTAATTTATTTTTTATTTATACATTAACTATTACGATTAATACATTAATTTTTTTTATAACCTTTATCAATAATTTACGACGACAAATTTTTTTATTATTATTATTATAGTCTTATATAAACATTAATTATTTTTCATAATCTTTATCAATAATTTACGACGACAATTTTTTTATTATTATTATAGTCTCATATAAACATTAATTTAATTCTCTAACATAAACATTAATTATTTTTCATAATCTTTATCAATAATTTACGACGACAAAATTTTTATTATTATCATAGTCCCATATAAACATTAATTATTTTTCATAATATTTATCATTAATTTACGACGACAATTTTTTTATTATTATTATAGTCCCATATAAACATTAATTTAATTCTGTAACATAAACATTAATTATTTTTCGTAATCTTTATCAATAATTTACGACGACAAGTTTTTTATTATTATTATAGTCCCATATAAATATTAATTAGGCCCGGTTCTAGTTTTTTAAATTCTTAGACGTAGATTAATTACTAACAGTATTCGCCGCAGAAATCTCCGCGATCTTTAAATTATCGGGCGGTATTACGTAAAATTGTGGGGGGGGCCGCTTTAGATTTTACCTCAGCCAGTAAATTATAATATTTCTCTTTCCAAGGGTTCCTTTTATTATTATTATTATTATTGTTTTTATTACGTCCCTTATTATAGTTATTATTATGCCCCTTGTTATAACTATTATTACGCCCCTTGTTATAATTATTATTATGCCCGTTGTTATAATTATTATTATGCCCCTTGTTATAATTATTATGATTATATCTATCGCGCGCCCGTTGTAATAATTATTATTATTATTTTTATTTCGCCCATATCGATGATTATTATTATTGCTATAATTTCTTTTATAATTTCCATAATAATTATTATAATTTTTCCATAAATTCCGTTTCTATTATTTTTATTAAAATTATTATTACCTCGTCGATCTGAGTCGTAGTTCTTGGACTTGTTCTTGTCGTAGGACTTGGACCATAGATGTGGCCCTTAAATTTTGAATCATAGATAGTTCAACCCTATTGATTAAATTATCCAACTCCTTTAAATTCCTCGGTGCCTCTATAAAATTGAAATATCGACGTACTTGGTCCGATACCCTCTCTAAAATGATATCAATTAATTCGTTAGTCTCAATACCCTGGATTATCACTCCGAATTTTAAAATCGAATCGGCGAATTCTCTGAAACTTTCATTTTCCCCCTGTGTACGAAAAATGTATTCCATTTTAAATTGTAACCTCGTTTTGGGACTTGAAAATCTTTGAAATAATCGCTCCCGTATCGCGTCGTAGTTAATAATCTTATTTCGCAGAAATTCCTTTAATACGGAGCTTTTTTGTACATAGGCACTTCTCTCGAAGACTTTAGAAAAATGGTTCGGGGCTAACTGATTTAAATCATAAAGGGCCTCAATGAAATTTAATAAACTCGTGGGATTATCTGTTTTTAATACCGGAAACTCGCGGATCACACTCTCAAGATGACTGGGCAATTTTGAATCCGTCGATCCCAAAAAATTGAAAGTGGTGTTCATTCGGGTTGTACTATCCCCTAATTCGTTATTATCCTCCGATCTCTCTTGTTTACTCGCGTTAATTTCGCCCGAACCACAAGACTGATTACCGACGCCCTGGGGTATGACTAAATTATTTAATTGCTCAAACATTTTCCTTAAATTTTCGTCCATTAATTCTTTTAATGCAACAATTTGAATTTTTAATTCTAAATTTTGCTCTCGTAACCCCTTATTTTCTAATTGGATCTCATCCATTCTACTAGCGAGTTCATCGACTCGAGTTGCCACCATTTTATTAATTATTTAAAATTTAGCCCTCAAAAATTCAATTTCACAAATTTAATCACCACTATTAATTTTATAATAATCACCACAAATTTTATTTTTTTTTATATATATATATAACCACGCTCTGCTACCAGTTGTAATGACCCTTCTCCCTAAATGATATAATATATATTTAATAATGTCTGTGGACCTAAAGGAGGAGAAAATAAGGCCAATTACAAGCGAGTCCACAATGGAAACCCCAAAACAAAATATATTCTCAAATATATATATATATATATATATATATATATATATATATATATATATATATATATATATATATATATATATATATTCCTCCATTCCTACCAGTGATAAAATTTTATTTTGTCAATTATTACGCATTACTTCCGCTTATCTAAGGTATTTACGGGTTTAAATGGGCTTATTTTAATTACCTATAATCACTGATAAGAACTGGAATAAATTACTAAAGCTAAGTTTAAAATCTTACCTTGAATTGATTAATTACTTTTGTTAACTACTAATAAACCTTTTATAAACCCTTTGAATATAAATATGGATAAACATCAGGCAATCAATAGATAAGGCAAAATACATTTCACTAACATTAATTTATTATTAACCGCAGTTAAAAACAATAACATATACAAATTGATTTTAATATAAAATAATATAATGGACAAATCCATCTCAATAGAAAAATTATATAATAAACAGATTAATATAATATAGCGCTTTGAATTTTATTTAATTTAAATTTTATGAGCTCTAAAAATTGTGTAGCTGTCGATGTATTCTGCAGAATAATGATATGTTAGTACTTGCATTTTACAGACGATATGATCCAGCCGCGATGGTCAATCTTCTTCTATAGCTTAATGTCTTGATGTAAGGGTTGAAAATGAAGTCTCCTATCTTACTCGCTGGAAGGGTTGAACGGAAGTGGCTTCTAATGTTGATAGGTCGAAGGGCCCCAGTGATCTGTTACTTGGGGGGATTTTTTAACTGAAGTCCCTTTTATCTATGGAGGGGATAGGTTTAGCTGCCGGCCCCTACCGGCATTTTATTTAAACTCTTATAGGAATGATTATGTTTTCTTGATTAGACGATAGCTGCGTCATGTATCAATCGCCCTCACTTGTTTCAAAAAAAAAAAAAATCAAATTTTTTTTTTTTTTTTTTTTTTTTTTTTTTATATATTTATCCTACTATTTAAACAATATTACAAAATATCATAATTACATACTAATAATAAACAAGTAGTAAACAAGTCTTATAACTACAAAGAGATTATATTATGTTTTCTTTTTTTTTTTTTTTAATAAACAATACCTATTCGACATATTTTTTATTTACAATTTTAATTAACGTTTTATTTTGTGTGTTATGTTTATTAAAACATATTTGTGTCATATTATTGATGTCATGTTATATAATTTGCCAGAATTGGGTTATATGAAAGCAAAATATTTTATGCCCCCGGTATAGGCTGTAATTATTAGGCCTTGCCATTTCTTTTATATTCATTTATATATTTATATAGAAATGATTATTCTTTTGTTATATTCTCGAGATGTTCGATGGAGTTGTTGGGAATACGCATTAAAAAAAATTTGTATGAAACCTTTTATCACACTTTTTTACTTCTTGGGATCTGATACCTAACAAAAAAAAATTCTATACTCTTCCAATAATTTAGTTACCTATTCTATTGTTATCTTCACGAGATATTCTATTGAACTTACTGAGTTAGTGTTATAGGATTAGGAGACTAATTCGACTGAATTGGTTGGGAACACGCATTAAAAAAATAACTGGTACAAAACCTTTTATAAAACCTTTATCTTCCTCTCTTTTACTTCTTGGGATCTGATACTTATCAAAAAAGGATTCTTACCCTTTCATTATTCAATAAGCAGGAATATATTAGATCACTAGTTTTTTCTCAACGACCTAGTCATTCAATTATTATTTTCCCCTTATTCTACTTACTATCTCTCCTTTTTTTTTTCAAAATATCTTTTTTTTTTTTTTTTTTACAAATTCCCTTTTAAAAAAAATATCTATTTACTTCTCCTATTTATTTTTTCTCCTTTTAAAACTTCAAAATTCAAAACATCTTTCCCACGAATTCATTTTTTTTTTTTTTTTTTAAATTTATATCTATTTACTTCTCCTTTTTCAAAATATCCTTTTTCCACAAACTCCCTTCAACTTAAATAAAAATAAACGTTCCCAACACTCATTCCCTTTTTCTCTTATAAAATGTAAAATAGTATTTGCTTACTTATATTTAAATTATTTTAATTTGTAACTCTATTTTTTTTTTCGCTTTTAATACTTTACGTTCCGTTTAATCCATGCGATTGTCCTTATCCGTTCCATGTTGTAACCTATTGTTGACCGAATTAACTAAGGTACGTGCAGTCGTTAATTGCAACAAGTATTCAACTATACTTGCCCTGCGTATCGTGCTATTCTCCCCCTTTGGGAATTTGGTATCTTTTCAACGATGATATATGGAATCGTCCTCTCCATGAGTTATCGTCTGGGTTTATTAAAGCGTACGTCGTTGCGCTAAGTTTTTCTCTTACTTCATACGGCCCTTCCCAAAATGGCAGAAATTTTGAAATTTCTTTTTCGTGCCGTGGTATTCTCAATGAGGCAATTAAAACTCGCTCCCCAACTTCTAACTCGTTTAGCTTGTGGTTATCGTCATAGTGTTGTTTAGCCTTTTCAGCCTTCTGTTTTATCTTTTCATAAGTATTTCTTCTTAATTCTGCCGAACTAATAATTGTTTCCTTTTCGTCCGGTAAATTCAATATTTCTTTTATCGGTTCATACAAAAGACTTTGTGCTTTAGTATTAAAATGGATTTCAATAGGGTATCCTGCAATTCCTTCGCTATAAGTGTTATTGATTAGATATTCGAGTTTTGGAATATAATTGACCCATAATGTGTGAGGTTTTTCTGCTAAGAATACCCTCAAATATTCTCCGATGTCGCGATTCACTCGTTCGGTTCTATTAGACTGTGGATGTCGTATCGATGCATAGGCGGTTTGGATGCCTAGTTCTCGAAGTTCATTTTGCCATTTTTTGGTGGTAAATTGTGTACCATGATCGCTAACAATTCTTGATGGCGTTCCGATTTTACTACAAAATTCTTTCACGCATTTTAATGCGAGGTCCGTAGTTTCTCTGGTAACAGGATATATCTTTGTAAATTTGGTGAAATTATCGATCATGACAAATATGTATTTAAATTTACACCGCGCTGTTGGGAAAGGTCCCATAAAATCCACCGATACCGTCTCTAATTTATCAGTATTTAGCAAATAAGTGTATTCGGCGTACAAGGTATAGTTAGTGATTTTATAAAATTGACATGTTTTGCAACTTCGAATAATTTCGGTTATCTTTTGTTTTAGATTGGCTACGTAAAATTCTTTTTTTATTAATTGATAAGACTTGTTAATTCCAATATGACCATGAAGTTCGTGAAATAAAGTTATGAATTCCGTTGCTTGTTGCTGGGGAACGTACATTCTGAAGTCATCCTTTTCTTTCAATTTAATAAAATAAACATTGTTTATAATTTTTATCTTTTCGAAATTATTTTCTTCTTGTTCAAATTTATTAATGAATAGTTGCAACTGTGTATCCGTTTTATAATGATTTTTAAAGGTATTTATCATTTCGCCCGCGATAGTTTCTAGATTCCGCTCAATTTTATTTACTTGGTATTCATTATGCTGTGGTATGATGACTTTCTCTTCTGGGTGCCTACTGAGAAAATCCGCCATTACATTGTCCCGTCCTTTGATGTGGATTATCTGATAATCAAATTGTTGTAGGAATGCTGCCCATCTTTGGATTCTAGCTGGAAGATTTTTACATTTGTTCAAGTATGACAATGACTTATGGTCGCATTCTATAATGAAAGGTCTTCCGAGCAAATAAGTTTGGAATTTCTTAGTTGCCCATATTATTGCTAAGAGTTCTTTTTCGGTGGTAGTATATTTAATTTCGGGCTTTTGCAAAAGTCGGCTGGCTAATTGGACGATCTTAACTTCTCCATCTATTAATTGGTACAATTGTGCGCCTAATGCAAATTTACTCGCATCAGTTTGTAAATAAAATGGTTTGTCAAAGTTTGGATGGTGTAACAATACGTTTTCGGTGAATAATTCTTTGATTTTTTGGAAGTTCGCTGAATCTTCATTCGTCCAAATCCATGCTGTTTGTTTCTTTAAAAGGTGATTTAATTTTCCTATTTTACTTGAATATATTTTTGAAAATTTTTGATAATAGTTGGTTAAGCCAATAAAAGATTTAAGTTGTTTTTTGTTTAGTGGGATTGGAAAATTATGAATAGCTTGGATCTTATCAGGTTGCGGTTTTATACCTTCACGTGTTAAAACAAATCCAACATAGTTTAATCTTTCTTTGAAAAATTGCGACTTCTTGAAGTTAATGGTGATGTTATATTCATGAAATTTTTTAAATAATTGGTCTAATAGGTTAATATGTTCTTCTATTGTTTCGGTCATTACCAAAATATCATCGACGTATAATTGTACGAAGGGTTTAAATTGTTCAAAGATTGGGTTCAATGCCCGACTTAAGGCTGCAGAACTGATTTTTAGTCCAAATGGTACCTTTTTGAATTGGTATGTTTTTCCATTGAATAAAAAAGCGGTATATTTCCTTGAATTTTCATGAAGTTCAACTTGATAGAAACTCTTAGTTAGGTCTATTGTTGAGAATACTTTAACGTTATGGCAAGTTGCTAAAATGGTATCTATGTGATTCGTTTGCTCATGGTCTGATTTAATTTTGCTATTTAGGTGTCTACCATCTGTGCAAATCCTAATGGTATTGTCCTTCTTAGTAACACAAACTAATGGAGATATGTATGAACTTCGAGCAGGTTCAATTACCTCTCCTTTTAATAGGTTATTTATCTCTTGCTCAACTAGTTTCATTTTATGAAACGGTATGGGATAATTTTTATAAAAAAAAAGGAATGTCATCATCAATTTCCAATTCGTATTTAAAATTTTTTATTGTTCCAGGAATGTCATTAAAAACGGACCGTGATTCCCATATTAAAGTTTCAAACTGTTCTCCTATTCTAGGATAGAGTTTTTTAACTCTTTGAATTTCTTCGAAGTATGGTTCTTCTTTGGGTTTATAATCTGGTTTACTGTCTTCCTTTATAACAATTTGGACACATTCAATGTTCTGTGACTGGTGATTAATGAATTTAATTTTGATTTTATCCCTTGAATTTAAAATTATCAATTGGTTATTTTTTATATCGATTTTAGCGTTCAACTCATATAATGTATCCATACCAATAATTATGTTTTGCTTTAGGTTTGGAATTACGTACATATGGAGATCGTAATTAAAATCATCAGTCAATTGTACCGATATAGTAGTTTGAAGACATATCTTCTTGGATCGTTTATTAGTAGCTGTCGCTATATGCATATTTTGTACTGGCAGTTCGTTGTATTGATCTTTCGTTAAATTTAATTTAATTAAATTGTAAAATTCTTCTTGAATACAAGTCACTTCCGATCCACTGTCTATTAAAGCAAAATGATTTTTATTATTTAATTTTATATTAATCTCTGGACAACCTGATTGTTTGGGAGTTTCAATTGCTTCTTCGAAGTTTTCGTTTGTAAGTAGTTCGGAGAATTCCTTACACAAGGAGGCAATTTTATTTTGTCCTAAAGTAATTTTGGGATGTGTATTGAATTGGCTCTTGTCATTGTGATTTAGATGAGTCAGCTGGACAATATTTTGTATAGCGGATTTAATTATCCGCTCATTTCCAAGTTTTTTGTCTCGTGACTACCTTTGGTGGCTTCTTCGAACTCACCCGTGTCATAATCGTTTTTATGATTAGTGTAACCGGTTGATCCATTCACCACTTCGATCGATTGTGTATTGAACTCTTTGCTTCGGTCAAATTGTCTATCAGGCTTTCTTTCTTGATTTCCTTGGAATCTTGGATATTTAAATCGGTTTGGACATTCTGGGTCGTAATATTGTCTATCATAATATTGATTTTGATTGCCTCTATTCCTATTCGGATTAAATCCTCGATTGTATCCACGATTATAATTATTCTGAACATTGTTCCTGTAGGGTGGATTCCCTTTTCCGGGGATTACCTTCCTTCGGTATTCATCATTGTCTGATCGGCCATATGTCTTTGTTGTATTTAAATTTTTGTGTTTGTCTGTATTTCTTTTATCTAATAATACTTCATTTTTTATAAAATCTTCTCCCAAACTTCGTAATTGGTACAGGAATGACGCGGTTGTTGAAATTCGCTGAACTCTGACGCTGAGTTCCATCGTTGGTCCGAAATGTGATTTTAATCTTTCACATAAGTACGATTCGTCATACGGTCTTACACATTCTTGTGCTCGTACTACTAATTTTGTAAAGTACGCTGAAGGCGTCAAATGTAAATAATCACAGTATCTTTTATTGTCTAATTCTCTTGCGATTAGATGATCATAACGAATTCCGTGAAATTCTTCTTGGAATTGCTGTTTAAAGGTTCGATAGCCGTGAATGTCTTTTTTCTGGGTAATAAACCATTCTTGGGCTTCTCCTTTCAGGAATTTTATGATAAATGATTCGAAATCCCAATATTGACCGTACATATCGTATGCCTTATCTAAGTTTTTTATAAACTGTAGTGGTAAATTATCCCGGTTGTTATCGAAATAGAATTTGTCGTCTATTTCCATTCTTATTTCATGTGAACAAAGATGTCTTTCTCCGTGACTTGAGTATGGTTGGGTCATGGTAGAAGGTCCTTGTATTTCTCCTCTATTATCTATTATCTCTATTGCCCTTCCGGTTTTAGCCAGGATTTGTGACATCTTTTCTTGCATCGACGTTACTTTCTTATCGAATTTCTGTTCTAAATTCGCGACCGATGTTTGGATTTCATTCAATTCCTGATCCTTCCTAATAATTTCCTCGGTTAATCTTGACTGGATTAAAATACTCTCGTTAATGATTTTTTCGTCGCAAATTTGTAATTGACGCTCTAATTTGTTATTAATGTCTGCGTTATAATTATCAAATTTAATTGACATTTCCGATTTTAAATCTGAAATCATGTGAAATTGAGCATTAAACTTCTCGTTTTGTTCTTCACGTATCTTTTCGCTATTACTTCTTATACTGTTATTTAAGGTTTCGTTATTACTCCGTATAGTGTCATTTAATTGTTGCATCATCGCCAGTAACGTTGACGATGAGATCTCTCCTGAAGGGAGTTCGGTTCCCGTCGCATGACACTTGGTGTCGTCAAAAACTGTTTCTTGAGTAAGGGAAACTGGTTGAATGGTAACCGTACCTGGTTTTGTCGATGTAATACTGTCGGAATTCTGTTTTAGTTTTATAGTTTTACCGGCGTCGCACGATTCCTTTAAAGGGTTTTGCGATTGTTTTTCCGCCTTGGACCTTAACGAATAGTCTCGCTGTTTAGTAGGATTTTTATCATGCTGTGTTGACCTATCCGAATCGCTATCTGACATTTTGTTAAAATTTTAATTGAACTTTTAAATATTATGAGTAAGTTATTTACAAATATTAATTTTAAGTCAGTCAGTTTTACTTTTGAAATTGCGAATGCTGTTTTGTCACATGTAAATAATTACAAATGTTCACCACAAATAAATAAATATTGTTAGTACAGCATGCAACATATAAAATTGTTATAAATTTTTTTTTTTTAATTGTCTGTTGTTTATCCATATAAGATCAATTTAAAAAAAAAAAACCATTAAAATCAATATCATATCCCATTAAAAATAAAAAATCATATCCCGGAGCGGCCCCCATTTTCCTCCATTCCTACCAGTGATAAAATTTTATTTTGTCAATTATTACTCATTACTTCCGCTTATCTAAGGTATTTACGGGTTTAAATGGGCTTATTTTAATTACCTATAATCACTGATAAGAACTGGAATAAATTACTAAAGCTAAATTTAAAATCTTACCTTGAATTGATTAATTACTTTTGTTAACTACTAATAAACCTTTTATAAACCCTTTGAATATAAATATGGATAAACATCAGGCAATCAATAGATAAGGCAAAATACATTTCACTAACATTAATTTATTATTAACCACAGTTAAAAACAATAACATATACAAATTGATTTTAATATAAAATAATATAATGGACAAATCCATCTCAATAGAAAAATTATATAATAAACAGATTAATATAATATAGCGCTTTGAATTTTATTTAATTTAAATTTTATGAGCTCTAAAAATTGTGTAGCTGTCGATGTATTCTGCAGAATAATGATATGTTAGTACTTGCATTTTACAGACGATATGATACTTCCAGCCGCGATGGTCAATCTTCTTCCATAGCTTAATGTCTTGATGTAAGGGTTGAAAATGAAGTCTCCTATCTTACTCGCTAGAAGGGTTGAACGGAAGTGGCTTCTAATATTGATAGGTCGAAGGGCCCCAGTGATCTGTTACTTGGGGGGATTTTTTAACTGAAGTCCCTTTTATCTATGGAGGGGATAGGTTTAGCTGCCGGCCCCTACCGGCATTTTATTTAAACTCTTATAGGAATGATTATGTTTTCTTGATTAGACGATAGCTGCGTCATGTATCAATCGCCCTCACTTGTTTCAAAAAAAAAAAAAATCAAATTTTTTTTTTTTTTTTTTTTTTTTTTTTTTATATATTTATCCTACTATTTAAACAATATTACAAAATATCATAATTACATACTAATAATAAACAAGTAGTAAACAAGTCTTATAACTACAAAGAGATTATATTATGTTTTATTTATTTTTTTTTTTTTTTTATAAACAATACCTATTCGACATATTTTTTATTTACAATTTTAATTAACGTTTTATTTTGTGTTTTATGTTTATTAAAACATATTTGTGTCATATTATTGATGTCATGTTATATAATTTGCCAGAATTGGGTTATATGAAAGCAAAATATTTTATGCCCCCGGTATAGGCTGTAATTATTAGGCCTTGCCATTTCTTTTATATTCATTTATATATTTATACAGAAATGATTATTCTTTTGTTATATTCTCGAGATGTTCGATGGAGTTGTTGGGAATACGCATTAAAAAAAATTTGTATGAAACCTTTTTTTTCACTTTTTTACTTCTTGGGATCTGATACCTAACAAAAAAAATTCTATACTCTTCCAATAATTTAGTTACCTATTCTATTGTTATCTTCACGAGATATTCTATTGAACTTACTGAGTTAGTGTTATAGGATTAGGAGACTAATTCGACTGAATTGGTTGGGAACACGCATTAAAAAAATAACTGGTACAAAACCTTTTATAAAACCTTTATCTTCCTCTCTTTTACTTCTTGGGATCTGATACTTATCAAAAAAGGATTCTTACCCTTTCATTATTCAATAAGCAGGAATATATTAGATCACTAGTTTTTTCTCAACGACCTAGTCATTCAATTATTATTTTCCCCTTATTCTACTTACTATCTCTCCTTTTTTTTTTCAAAATATCTTTTTTTTTTTTTTTTTTACAAATTCCCTTTTAAAAAAAATATCTATTTACTTCTCCTATTTATTTTTTCTCCTTTTAAAACTTCAAAATTCAAAACATCTTTCCCACGAATTCATTTTTTTTTTTTTTTTTTAAATTTATATCTATTTACTTCTCCTTTTTCAAAATATCCTTTTTCCACAAACTCCCTTCAACTTAAATAAAAATAAACGTTCCCAACACTCATTCCCTTTTTCTCTTATAAAATGTAAAATAGTATTTGCTTACTTATATTTAAATTATTTTAATTTGTAACTCTATTTTTTTTTTCGCTTTTAATACTTTACGTTCCGTTTAATCCATGCGATTGTCCTTATCCGTTCCATGTTGTAACCTATTGTTGACCGAATTAACTAAGGTACGTGCAGTCGTTAATTGCAACAAGTATTCAACTATACTTGCCCTGCGTATCGTGCTATTCTCCCCCTTTGGGAATTTGGTATCTTTTCAACGATGATATATGGAATCGTCCTCTCCATGAGTTATCGTCTGGGTTTATTAAAGCGTACGTCGTTGCGCTAAGTTTTTCTCTTACTTCATACGGCCCTTCCCAAAATGGCAGAAATTTTGAAATTTCTTTTTCGTGCCGTGGTATTCTCAATGAGGCAATTAAAACTCGCTCCCCAACTTCTAACTCGTTTAGCTTGTGGTTATCGTCATAGTGTTGTTTAGCCTTTTCAGCCTTCTGTTTTATCTTTTCATAAGTATTTCTTCTTAATTCTGCCGAACTAATAATTGTTTCCTTTTCGTCCGGTAAATTCAATATTTCTTTTATCGGTTCATACAAAAGACTTTGTGCTTTAGTATTAAAATGGATTTCAATAGGGTATCCTGCAATTCCTTCGCTATAAGTGTTATTGATTAGATATTCGAGTTTTGGAATATAATTGACCCATAATGTGTGAGGTTTTTCTGCTAAGAATACCCTCAAATATTCTCCGATGTCGCGATTCACTCGTTCGGTTCTATTAGACTGTGGATGTCGTATCGATGCATAGGCGGTTTGGATGCCTAGTTCTCGAAGTTCATTTTGCCATTTTTTGGTGGTAAATTGTGTACCATGATCGCTAACAATTCTTGATGGCGTTCCGATTTTACTACAAAATTCTTTCACGCATTTTAATGCGAGGTCCGTAGTTTCTCTGGTAACAGGATATATCTTTGTAAATTTGGTGAAATTATCGATCATGACAAATATGTATTTAAATTTACACCGCGCTGTTGGGAAAGGTCCCATAAAATCCACCGATACCGTCTCTAATTTATCAGTATTTAGCAAATAAGTGTATTCGGCGTACAAGGTATAGTTAGTGATTTTATAAAATTGACATGTTTTGCAACTTCGAATAATTTCGGTTATCTTTTGTTTTAGATTGGCTACGTAAAATTCTTTTTTTATTAATTGATAAGACTTGTTAATTCCAATATGACCATGAAGTTCGTGAAATAAAGTTATGAATTCCGTTGCTTGTTGCTGGGGAACGTACATTCTGAAGTCATCCTTTTCTTTCAATTTAATAAAATAAACATTGTTTATAATTTTTATCTTTTCGAAATTATTTTCTTCTTGTTCAAATTTATTAATGAATAGTTGCAACTGTGTATCCGTTTTATAATGATTTTTAAAGGTATTTATCATTTCGCCCGCGATAGTTTCTAGATTCCGCTCAATTTTATTTACTTGGTATTCATTATGCTGTGGTATGATGACTTTCTCTTCTGGGTGCCTACTGAGAAAATCCGCCATTACATTGTCCCGTCCTTTGATGTGGATTATCTGATAATCAAATTGTTGTAGGAATGCTGCCCATCTTTGGATTCTAGCTGGAAGATTTTTACATTTGTTCAAGTATGACAATGACTTATGGTCGCATTCTATAATGAAAGGTCTTCCGAGCAAATAAGTTTGGAATTTCTTAGTTGCCCATATTATTGCTAAGAGTTCTTTTTCGGTGGTAGTATATTTAATTTCGGGCTTTTGCAAAAGTCGGCTGGCTAATTGGACGATCTTAACTTCTCCATCTATTAATTGGTACAATTGTGCGCCTAATGCAAATTTACTCGCATCAGTTTGTAAATAAAATGGTTTGTCAAAGTTTGGATGGTGTAACAATACGTTTTCGGTGAATAATTCTTTGATTTTTTGGAAGTTCGCTGAATCTTCATTCGTCCAAATCCATGCTGTTTGTTTCTTTAAAAGGTGATTTAATTTTCCTATTTTACTTGAATATATTTTTGAAAATTTTTGATAATAGTTGGTTAAGCCAATAAAAGATTTAAGTTGTTTTTTGTTTAGTGGGATTGGAAAATTATGAATAGCTTGGATCTTATCAGGTTGCGGTTTTATACCTTCACGTGTTAAAACAAATCCAACATAGTTTAATCTTTCTTTGAAAAATTGCGACTTCTTGAAGTTAATGGTGATGTTATATTCATGAAATTTTTTAAATAATTGGTCTAATAGGTTAATATGTTCTTCTATTGTTTCGGTCATTACCAAAATATCATCGACGTATAATTGTACGAAGGGTTTAAATTGTTCAAAGATTGGGTTCAATGCCCGACTTAAGGCTGCAGAACTGATTTTTAGTCCAAATGGTACCTTTTTGAATTGGTATGTTTTTCCATTGAATAAAAAAGCGGTATATTTCCTTGAATTTTCATGAAGTTCAACTTGATAGAAACTCTTAGTTAGGTCTATTGTTGAGAATACTTTAACGTTATGGCAAGTTGCTAAAATGGTATCTATGTGATTCGTTTGCTCATGGTCTGATTTAATTTTGCTATTTAGGTGTCTACCATCTGTGCAAATCCTAATGGTATTGTCCTTCTTAGTAACACAAACTAATGGAGATATGTATGAACTTCGAGCAGGTTCAATTACCTCTCCTTTTAATAGGTTATTTATCTCTTGCTCAACTAGTTTCATTTTATGAAACGGTATGGGATAATTTTTATAAAAAAAAAGGAATGTCATCATCAATTTCCAATTCGTATTTAAAATTTTTTATTGTTCCAGGAATGTCATTAAAAACGGACCGTGATTCCCATATTAAAGTTTCAAACTGTTCTCCTATTCTAGGATAGAGTTTTTTAACTCTTTGAATTTCTTCGAAGTATGGTTCTTCTTTGGGTTTATAATCTGGTTTACTGTCTTCCTTTATAACAATTTGGACACATTCAATGTTCTGTGACTGGTGATTAATGAATTTAATTTTGATTTTATCCCTTGAATTTAAAATTATCAATTGGTTATTTTTTATATCGATTTTAGCGTTCAACTCATATAATGTATCCATACCAATAATTATGTTTTGCTTTAGGTTTGGAATTACGTACATATGGAGATCGTAATTAAAATCATCAGTCAATTGTACCGATATAGTAGTTTGAAGACATATCTTCTTGGATCGTTTATTAGTAGCTGTCGCTATATGCATATTTTGTACTGGCAGTTCGTTGTATTGATCTTTCGTTAAATTTAATTTAATTAAATTGTAAAATTCTTCTTGAATACAAGTCACTTCCGATCCACTGTCTATTAAAGCAAAATGATTTTTATTATTTAATTTTATATTAATCTCTGGACAACCTGATTGTTTGGGAGTTTCAATTGCTTCTTCGAAGTTTTCGTTTGTAAGTAGTTCGGAGAATTCCTTACACAAGGAGGCAATTTTATTTTGTCCTAAAGTAATTTTGGGATGTGTATTGAATTGGCTCTTGTCATTGTGATTTAGATGAGTCAGCTGGACAATATTTTGTATAGCGGATTTAATTATCCGCTCATTTCCAAGTTTTTTGTCTCGTGACTACCTTTGGTGGCTTCTTCGAACTCACCCGTGTCATAATCGTTTTTATGATTAGTGTAACCGGTTGATCCATTCACCACTTCGATCGATTGTGTATTGAACTCTTTGCTTCGGTCAAATTGTCTATCAGGCTTTCTTTCTTGATTTCCTTGGAATCTTGGATATTTAAATCGGTTTGGACATTCTGGGTCGTAATATTGTCTATCATAATATTGATTTTGATTGCCTCTATTCCTATTCGGATTAAATCCTCGATTGTATCCACGATTATAATTATTCTGAACATTGTTCCTGTAGGGTGGATTCCCTTTTCCGGGGATTACCTTCCTTCGGTATTCATCATTGTCTGATCGGCCATATGTCTTTGTTGTATTTAAATTTTTGTGTTTGTCTGTATTTCTTTTATCTAATAATACTTCATTTTTTATAAAATCTTCTCCCAAACTTCGTAATTGGTACAGGAATGACGCGGTTGTTGAAATTCGCTGAACTCTGACGCTGAGTTCCATCGTTGGTCCGAAATGTGATTTTAATCTTTCACATAAGTACGATTCGTCATACGGTCTTACACATTCTTGTGCTCGTACTACTAATTTTGTAAAGTACGCTGAAGGCGTCAAATGTAAATAATCACAGTATCTTTTATTGTCTAATTCTCTTGCGATTAGATGATCATAACGAATTCCGTGAAATTCTTCTTGGAATTGCTGTTTAAAGGTTCGATAGCCGTGAATGTCTTTTTTCTGGGTAATAAACCATTCTTGGGCTTCTCCTTTCAGGAATTTTATGATAAATGATTCGAAATCCCAATATTGACCGTACATATCGTATGCCTTATCTAAGTTTTTTATAAACTGTAGTGGTAAATTATCCCGGTTGTTATCGAAATAGAATTTGTCGTCTATTTCCATTCTTATTTCATGTGAACAAAGATGTCTTTCTCCGTGACTTGAGTATGGTTGGGTCATGGTAGAAGGTCCTTGTATTTCTCCTCTATTATCTATTATCTCTATTGCCCTTCCGGTTTTAGCCAGGATTTGTGACATCTTTTCTTGCATCGACGTTACTTTCTTATCGAATTTCTGTTCTAAATTCGCGACCGATGTTTGGATTTCATTCAATTCCTGATCCTTCCTAATAATTTCCTCGGTTAATCTTGACTGGATTAAAATACTCTCGTTAA